>OY726524.1:38052056-38564556 GCA_963383655.1 Bathymodiolus septemdierum | reverse complement strand
ATGATCATTTTACCAAAAAAAGAAAAAGAAAAAAGAAAGCATTAAAATTGAATGAAAAATAACAAAATTCAAATTTTGGAATTTGGCTTTTATTGGCCCCTTCGATTGAGCTTATTTACGAAACCATAAGAGATAGAGGAACTCCTCCGACATACTATCAGATTAGGAAATCCTCCGACATACTATCAGAAGCTCTCAGCTCAATAAATTCAAAGACAAAACCATAAAAATTGAACGAAAAAAAACTCTGTATTTCTTCCAAATATACGAAATTTTGGTATTTGGGTTGTCTTTTAACAATAATGCTATAAGTAAAAACTTGCTTTAGACATGACAATATGGCTTGCGGCAGATTTGGGATCCGACATCCTACGTTGTTATGACGTAAATTCCACCCCATGTAATATGAAAAATTGAGTGATGTAACTAATATTACTTAAATAAGAAATGGAAAGTTATTTTGTCTGACTTTTCTCCAATCTATACAAGTGTTTAATTGTCATCTGTTTAAAAATACAAAATGTTGCAGATTAACTTAAAAAAATTATAGATGACCTGTTGGAGGAGTCAGTACTTATTTGCAGAACTTTTTATGTTGGCCGAGTTTCTAATTAAGGCAAAAGAAAAAAATATATAATAAAATTAGAAAAAAATACTATAAAAAACCCATATAATTTTAATTTGATTGTTGTTACCGTTTTTTTTTACTTGCTTATCAAATGATATTGGTGAATTTTCATAGAAAATGGGTTGGAGATAACCTCTTTTTGTTTCTTTATTCACATCCAATTTTCTGGTCACTAAGAAAGGCCACATAATCAAAAGTAAAATTAAACAAACAGCTCATTTCTTTAATAAATCTAAAATGAGTATTAAAATAAGGAGAAAGAAAAAAATAATTGCCTAAATCGTAACAGTAATTGAAAAGTTCTGCTTGAGTAAACTCGAAAGAAATTTGTATATTCTCGTTTGTTACAGATTATCTCATATTACTAAAATATATATATATATATACATATTCATGATTACAATGCACAAACGAGATTAAAATTATCATGTCTTCGGCTGTTCGTTAAATTGCCATGTAGTCGATGTGACGTTTACGGTCGGTCGCTTGATGAATGAACGAAAGGTAGTTGTTTGTGGAATGTGTGTCATGCTCCACTGATCAACACGGGTTTACTTGTTTGTAAATTGACAATGTTCGCATGAGGCTATCTTGACCACAAACTAACCAAACTGGACGTCATGGCGAACGAAGAAAATGAGGAAAATTGGAATTTAAAATTGAGACAAGACACGGAGCAGGAATTTTTCACAGAATTAGCTCTGCATGAGGCTGAAAGATGGATACAGGTGAGCCATCGTGAAAGTTGTAAATGTGATGTTGTTGAATAACACGTCCAAAACACATTTTTTTCAACTGTCATAGATTTTCAATTTGACATTATCTGCCCCTGGCAAAAATAATGGATTTATATCAATGTTTACAAAAATAAGTATCTGGTAATGTAATTTTGTATGTTTATGTAGATTTGACCCTGAACAAAGATATAGATTTGTATTGTTATGGAAACAGAAGCAGCTGAGTTGTATTTATACAAGTTTGATTACTCCATTACATATAGCATAAATATTGGAAAACGGCGAAGGTTTAAAAAAAATGGCTGGTTTGTTGGTCTATTGTACAATTCTAACTATGGGACAGACAGAATAAAAACGTCTGAAATTTGTTATTCTATTAGGCTTAAACTAAAGTGAAGGATGGAATATGATTATGATAAATTAAAACTTGTATCTTATATTCATACAATGAAAAACAGGGGCATAAGAGCTGGGGTGAGGACATCAAGTGGGCATGTGCCCCCACTTTCAAACCTATGCTTAACCCCCCCCCACACACACACTTTGTTTTGCCAAAAATTTAGAAACAGCTGAAATTGGGACATGAAGGCAAATGAGCAATAGATCACAAGATTTAAGACTACAAATGTATGTGTTGTGGTTGAATTTAATACCTTTTTTTTACCCCCTCCCCCTTTTTCTGTGCACTTAAAAAAGAACACACACACAATTTCAGGTTCACCCCTAAAGCTTGCCCCTCCCACACTTTCATATCCATGCCTCTGAAAAAGTGTATATTAACTAGAGACGTAATGTATATATTATAACTGAAAAAAAAAAACGGGTTATCTTTTGGTGTATTTAAATCACTGCCCTATTTTTGGGTAAACTTAAGTTGGTAGAACCTATAAGTAAGAAATACACTATACATTGTACTGTTTATAATACAGGCATTAGAATGTTGTAAGAATCCTCCTTGTATTAATAAAGAATGAAAATATGTACTTTACATATTAATGTTTACTGGTTTAATTTACCTGACTTCAAAAGAAATCGGGGAAATATTTCAGGTAAACAATGTGGGTTGGATTTGTTGAGAGCACACACAATTCACATTATAGAGTATGTACAAAGTAAAGTTAGGCTAAAACTGATAAATAACATAGATAAAGTTATCCAGGGTGATTTAGATAATTTTATAATTTGTTGATAAAAGATGATAAAAGATTATAACCTTTGTTTAATCAAGACTGATCCTGATAATGCAATTGAGAATATTTTAATTACACAGCAAATGAAGTTGAACTAAGGGTGGGGTGTGGGTGAGGTTTTGTTTTGGTTTTTTTTTTTTTGGGGGGGGGGAGGGTCCACTTCCTATTTAAAGGTATATACAGAAGTGATGCTGAAACAGGTGGACTTTTTCAGCTTTCAAACACATGATTGGGTTGTAAATTTTTCACTTTATTATAAATCGTTGTATTTTTCAACCTCACATGAGTTGAACATGCATTTTGATATGAAGTACACCCTGTAATACATGCAATGTGAGTGGGGCTGGGATAAGAAGTTTAAATTTCCCCATGTTGTTCATGGAATACTAACCTCCTCCCCTGCTAAGTTTTATAAGTTAAAAGACATTCCAAATTGAACCCAGAAAATATTATAATGTCTTAATTCCACATATTATAATATATCTTTCTAAAATACTAATTTTTATCTGGGCATCAAATTCATTTAGGTATTCAGGTCTCTTGTAAACCAAGAAATACAAAAGAGTGGCCTAATTTCTTTGTCTGTTGATTTATATTTTCAACTAAAAATATTTCTTCTATTTAAATTGTTCTGAACTAAGATGATAGTACATTAAGTAGCTACACCACAATGCCAGCTTGGAGCCATGTGTAATCAGTGCCTATCACCACTAATGTTGTGAGTTTGAATCCCACTCATGGCGAGGTGTACTCGATACAACATTTATGTGATGAAATTTGTCAGTAACTTGCCACAGGACGGTGGTTTTCTCCTGGTGCTCCGGTTTCCTCCACCAATAAACTGACCGCCACTGAAATATTGTTGACCATAACTCTGACCTTAACCCCTGGTTATTATATGTAAACTTCTCATCTTACATGTAATTATTAAAGATGACTTTAAAAGGAATTAAATTTTAAATAAAAATTGGCAGATTTAAGCGTACAATTATGTATTATTCAACAGATTATCCTTATAAGCTGTGACAATTTTGTAACATAATACTGTAATATTATAGAGTCAAAAAGTCTCTGTTAATCCATGAATTGTAGTAGATTTTTTTAATCTTCTTAGATTAACCAGCAAAATAAGGGCAACACATTTTTCACCGATTGAATTATAAAAATAGAACATGCCTACTCACGCTGATATTATTTGTAAATGAACTGAACAGTTTATCCACATACCAGTTCATTTTACTGCAAAATATACATGCAATAAGTACATGAAATAACTTGCTACAAACAAATAGCCACTCAGGACACTGTATTGTATTTAATGCTTTACAAATGTTGTAGTCTCAGATAATATATGAAACTGTATACAATGTATGTAGTATAAGAAAGTAATTTTTAACAGGTTATACGATATAACCTGGTTTGGGGCAGTTTACGCTTAATTAACCATGAAGCAGTTTATGAAAAGTGTAAACTGTTTCAAGCCATTCAAAACCATTCAAAAATTTCAAATATTCCTTATCATTTAATTTTTACAACAAAATTTAATGATTCCTTGATTTTAATTTCGATTATTTCATGGGACTATTTCAGTTAGTCGTTTGTGAATGTTACATTGGCGATGTCACAATACCAACCCAGGTTATCAAATATAACCAATGTTACTCCAGGCGGAACAGCCAATCAGATTGCAGTATTCACAGCAAATTAAATTATTAACCTATAATTAAGAAATTTGGTACCTGGATATTTATGAAAAAAATAATCAGGTCACAAATAAAAGTGAGTCCCAAAAATATTAATTTTTGTAATTTAAGCATCTTTAGATACTAGTATGTGGAAAAGGTTAATTAAAAATTTTGTAAATATATATTAGGACTAATGGGAAAAAATCAGTCAAAATAGCAGCCTGAGCAAAAGCTGTCAAAGTATCCAAAAGATCTTGTCATAAAATGCCAAGCATTAAAATATTATTTAGCAAGAATTTAAGACACAAATTATAACCCATTACTTTATATGATGCCTATTGCATATCAAAAACACTTAAATTGACTTAATACAAGTGGCTCTTATTCATGGTTTACCTTCATAGAAGATGTATAGAAATTGATGTGAAAGAAGTGGAGATGTACATTTTAAACAGTAAAAATATCACTTCACTAAAATAGTTGAATATAAATTAAAGGAAAATTATGAAAAGTTGTTTTTCCATAAATTTAATTGTAGATAAAAACAGCAAATTATATTTTTATACTATGATAATGGCTCTTATATTTACTCACAAAAAAATGTTGAAGACAGAAAAATATTATATAAAATGAAAACAAGCAAACATTTATTGTCCTTTGCTGCTCCCTGATGGAGGAACATAGTAATGGTCTCTGTTTGTCCGTCCTTATGTGACTCTTTGTGAATGTAACTCCCCTGAAACCGTAAGACAGAATTTGTTCATACATGTATTTGGTAGAATTGTTAATCATGACATGTAGATGAACCTTTGACTATTTCATACATAGTGTATCATAGGATATGTTTCATGCACCTAGTTGTACATACTTTTAACTACATGTAAATTCACCTTGTTCATCTGCCCATGACTCATGTAAGCACAAATTTATAAATCATTCCATGGAATTTTAGACACTTAACAAAAGGTCATATGTAAAAGGCATCAAAATGTTTATTTCTAGTCTGACATTTGCAAGAGAAAAGGCATCAAAATGTTTATTTCTAGTCTGACATTTGCAAGAGGAAGTAATCAACCTTTTAGATTAAATACTATTTGCTCTTCTGTCTTTCAAGGGCTGATATTCAGACTTTTGAATTTTGATAGCACAGTAGAGGGGTGGGGCGTAGGGTTGGGTGAGGGTATTTAATGCCACTTTCAACAATATTTCAGTTATATCGCTGGCTCGCTGCAATCACAATCTCGTCCTTTCCTCATTCATGACTTGTCACTGAATTTGTCACAACAGTAACATGACGGATGTCACTAGTGGAACAGGAACTGCTTTACCATTCCGGAACACCCCCGTTTTTTTGTAGGTTTTGTTTGAGCTCAATCTTTAGATTTCTGTATAGTGTTTTGTAGATCATCATTTGTTCTTTTGTTCCTTTTCATTTGGCCATGTATTGCCTATCTTTCTTCAAACATGTTTAGTTTGGTTTTCTGATGATAACTCTTGTTCCTTTTCTTTAGGCCATGTATTGCCTATCTTTCTTCAAACATGTTTAGTTTGGTTTTCTGATGATAACTTTTGTTCCTTTTCTTTAGGCCATGTATTGCCTATCTTTCTTCAAACATGTTTAGTTTGGTTTTCTGATGATAACTTTTGTTCCTTTTCTTTAGGCCATGTATTGCCTATCTTTCTTCAAACATGTTTAGTTTGGTTTTCTGATGATAACTTTTGTTCCTTTTCTTTAGGCCATGTATTGCCTATCTTTCTTCAAACATGTTTAGTTTGGTTTTCTGATGATAACTCTTGTTCCTTTTCTTTAGGCCATGTATTGCCTATCTTTCTTCAAACATGTTTAGTTTGGTTTTCTGATGATAACTCTTGTTCCTTTTCTTTAGGCCATGTATTGCCTATCTTTCTTCAAACATGTTTAGTTTGGTTTTCTGATGATAACTCTTGTTCCTTTTCTTTAGGCCATGTATTGCCTATCTTTCTTCAAACATGTTTAGTTTGGTTTTCTGATGATAACTCTTGTTCCTTTTCTTTAGGCCATGTATTGCCTATCTTTCTTCAAACATGTTTAGTTTGGTTTTCTGATGATAACTCTTGTTCCTTTTCTTTAGGCCATGTATTGCCTATCTTTCTTCAAACATGTTTAGTTTGGTTTTCTGATGATAACTTTTGTTCCTTTTCATTTGGCCATGTATTGCCTATCTTTCTTCAAACATGTTTAGTTTGGTTTTCTGATGATAACTCTTGTTCCTTTTCTTTAGGCCATGTATTGCCTATCTTTCTTCAAACATGTTTAGTTTGGTTTTCTGATGATAACTCTTGTTCCTTTTCTTTAGGCCATGTATTGCCTATCTTTCTTCAAACATGTTTAGTTTGGTTTTCTGATGATAACTTTTGTTCCTTTTCATTTGGCCATGTATTGCCTATCTTTCTTCAAACATGTTTAGTTTGGTTTTCTGATGATAACTTTTGTTCCTTTTCATTTGGCCATGTATTGCCTATCTTTCTTCAAACATGTTTAGTTTGGTTTTCTGATGATAACTTTTGTTCCTTTTCATTTGGCCATGTATTGCCTATCTTTCTTCAAACATGTTTAGTTTGGTTTTCTGATGATAACTTTTGTTCCTTTTCATTTGGCCATGTATTGCCTATCTTTCTTCAAACATGTTTAGTTTGGTTTTCTGATGATAACTCTTGTTCCTTTTCTTTAGGCCATGTATTGCCTATCTTTCTTCAAACATGTTTAGTTTGGTTTTCTGATGATAACTTTTGTTCCTTTTCTTTTGGCCATGTATTGCCTATCTTTCTTCAAACATGTTTAGTTTGGTTTTCTGATGATAACTCTTGTTCCTTTTCTTTAGGCCATGTATTGCCTATCTTTCTTCAAACATGTTTAGTTTGGTTTTCTGATGATAACTTTTGTTCCTTTTCATTTGGCCATGTATTGCCTATCTTTCTTCAAACATGTTTAGTTTGGTTTTCTGATGATAACTTTTGTTCCTTTTCATTTGGCCATGTATTGCCTATCTTTCTTCAAACATGTTTAGTTTGGTTTTCTGATGATAACTTTTGTTCCTTTTCATTTGGCCATGTATTGCCTATCTTTCTTCAAACATGTTTAGTTTGGTTTTCTGATGATAACTCTTGTTCCTTTTCTTTAGGCCATGTATTGCCTATCTTTCTTCAAACATGTTTAGTTTGGTTTTCTGATGATAACTCTTGTTCCTTTTCTTTAGGCCATGTATTGCCTATCTTTCTTCAAACATGTTTAGTTTGGTTTTCTGATGATAACTTTTGTTCCTTTTCATTTGGCCGTGTATTGCCTATCTTTCTTCAAACATGTTTAGTTTGGTTTTCTGATGATAACTTTTGTTCCTTTTCATTTGGCCATGTATTGCCTATCTTTCTTCAAACATGTTTAGTTTGGTTTTCTGATGATAACTTTTGTTCCTTTTCATTTGGCCATGTATTGCCTATCTTTCTTCAAACATGTTTAGTTTGGTTTTCTGATGATAACTCTTGTTCCTTTTCTTTAGGCCATGTATTGCCTATCTTTCTTCAAACATGTTTAGTTTGGTTTTCTGATGATAACTCTTGTTCCTTTTCTTTAGGCCATGTATTGCCTATCTTTCTTCAAACATGTTTAGTTTGGTTTTCTGATGATAACTCTTGTTCCTTTTCTTTAGGCCATGTATTGCCTATCTTTCTTCAAACATGTTTAGTTTGGTTTTCTGATGATAACTTTTGTTCCTTTTCATTTGGCCATGTATTGCCTATCTTTCTTCAAACATGTTTAGTTTGGTTTTCTGATGATAACTCTTGTTCCTTTTCTTTAGGCCATGTATTGCCTATCTTTCTTCAAACATGTTTAGTTTGGTTTTCTGATGATAACTCTTGTTCCTTTTCTTTAGGCCATGTATTGCCTATCTTTCTTCAAACATGTTTAGTTTGGTTTTCTGATGATAACTTTTGTTCCTTTTCATTTGGCCATGTATTGCCTATCTTTCTTCAAACATGTTTAGTTTGGTTTTCTGATGATAACTTTTGTTCCTTTTCATTTGGCCATGTATTGCCTATCTTTCTTCAAACATGTTTAGTTTGGTTTTCTGATGATAACTTTTGTTCCTTTTCATTTGGCCATGTATTGCCTATCTTTCTTCAAACATGTTTAGTTTGGTTTTCTGATGATAACTCTTGTTCCTTTTCTTTAGGCCATGTATTGCCTATCTTTCTTCAAACATGTTTAGTTTGGTTTTCTGATGATAACTCTTGTTCCTTTTCTTTTGGCCATGTATTGCCTATCTTTCTTCAAACATGTTTAGTTTGGTTTTCTGATGATAACTCTTGTTCCTTTTCTTTAGGCCATGTATTGCCTATCTTTCTTCAAACATGTTTAGTTTGGTTTTCTGATGATAACTTTTGTTCCTTTTCATTTGGCCGTGTATTGCCTATCTTTCTTCAAACATGTTTAGTTTGGTTTTCTGATGATAACTTTTGTTCCTTTTCATTTGGCCATGTATTGCCTATTTTTCTTCAAACATGTTTAGTTTGGTTTTCTGATGATAACTTTTGTTCCTTTTCATTTGGCCATGTATTGCCTATCTTTCTTCAAACATGTTTAGTTTGGTTTTCTGATGATAGCTCTTGTTCCTTTTCTTTAGGCCATGTATTGCCTATCTTTCTTCAAACATGTTTAGTTTGGTTTTCTGATGATAACTCTTGTTCCTTTTCTTTAGGCCATGTATTGCCTATCTTTCTTCAAACATGTTTAGTTTGGTTTTCTGATGATAACTTTTGTTCCTTTTCATTTGGCCGTGTATTGCCTATCTTTCTTCAAACATGTTTAGTTTGGTTTTCTGATGATAACTTTTGTTCCTTTTCATTTGGCCATGTATTGCCTATCTTTCTTCAAACATGTTTAGTTTGGTTTTCTGATGATAACTCTTGTTCCTTTTCTTTAGGCCATGTATTGCCTATCTTTCTTCAAACATGTTAAGTTTGGTTTTCTGATGATAACTTTTATTCCTTTTCATTTGGCCGTGTATTGCCTATCTTTCTTCAAACATGTTTAGTTTGGTTTTTTGATCATAACTTTTGTTCCTTTTCATTTGGCCATGTATTGCCTATCTTTTTTCAAACATGTTTAGTTTGGTTTTCTGATGATAACTTTTGTTCCTTTTCATTTGGCCATGTATTGCCTATCTTTCTTCAAACATGTTTAGTTTGGTTTTCTGATGATAACTTTTGTTCCTTTTCATTTGGCCATGTATTGCCTATCTTTCTTCAAACATGTTTAGTTTGGTTTTCTGATGATAACTTTTGTTCCTTTTCATTTGGCCATGTATTGCCTATCTTTCTTCAAACATGTTTAGTTTGGTTTTCTGATGATAACTTTTGTTCCTTTTCATTTGGCCATGTATTGCCTATCTTTCTTCAAACATGTTTAGTTTGGTTTTCTGATGATAACTTTTGTTCCTTTTCATTTGGCCATGTATTGCCTATCTTTCTTCAAACATGTTTAGTTTGGTTTTCTGATGATAACTTTTGTTCCTTTTCATTTGGCCATGTATTGCCTATCTTTCTTCAAACATGTTTAGTTTGGTTTTCCGATGATAGCTCTTGTTCTTTTTTTAACCGGATCATTGTATTCACATATTAAACCTGAATTTGATGTGCTATTTAATTTGAGCAGTGCTTGATAAACTTCTTCTGCTGCCATTAGAATAAACAATAAATGCCATTTTCTAGAATAGATAAAAAAAGAAGTCATATATGGTTTATAAGCCTATGCTTGAATTTTATTTGAAATAGTACACAAGAATAGAACATCAAATTCATATAGATTTCAACTTGATTTCAACTGAATAAATGTAATAAATTCCTGTAATCACAATAATATTTCGATAATGGGAATCTAATAATAGATTCATTTTTGCAATCGTACACATATGTACTACAGGCAAAATTTCAAAAATTTGATAACATAAAAACCGACAAAGGCAAAGAAGATCATGGCTGAAATCGAAAATAAATATCTATTTAAAGCATCGTTTATATAGCCTGTTATATTATGCAAAAATTCAAAACTATATTCATTAATAGTTTGCCTGTTATTGATGAAGTTATCTGCAATGAAAGTACTGCACATCTTGTGCCATGTGTTTTTTTTTTCCATTTATTCTCCTAACAATGATATTCAACTATGAGTAAGCAGATTACCCTATGTATTTCTCAGTAGAAGGGAGATAATTCAATGTGACTAAATGCAATCATTATTTTTTTTAGGCTGTTACAAGAAAAAAATTCCAGTATGCAGATGACTTTAGGAAATCGTTAGAGAATGGAATCCCCTTGTGCGAGTAAGTTTTTTTTTTTTACAGGATAAGAGAATGGAATCCTCTTATGCGAGTTGTTTTTACAAAATGATAAAAAAAAAATTATGATTTTGTTGTCCTAAGAGTAATGGTCTGTAATCAACAGATTGTACCTTCCTCAAGGCCATTATCCACAATAGTCAGTTAATTATGATCATTCATTGACCCTGCTAGTATACTGTCCTTGTTTATGTTGTCATTCATTTTTGTAATAGTATGTGGTTTTTTTATATGGAAGCAAATTTGTGCAGGTTTTTATCATTTGTTTATATGTATTGCCATTACAGATTCTATTATAAAAAAGAGGGATGTTTGGTATCCCATAAACTGGTTTAACCCTGCCATATATTTGCACCTGGATTCCAACTTCATATTACATGTTCTTTTTTATGTTCATTGATATTGGTAGAATTGTTGACCATCACTGTTTTGTTGTATTGGTAGAATTGTTGACCATCACTGTTTTGTTGATATTGGTAGAATTGTTGACCATCACTGTTTTGTTGATATTGGTAGAATTGTTGACCATCACTGTTTTGTTGATATTGGTGGAATTTTTGACCATCACTGTTTTGTTGTATTGGTAGAATTGTTGACCATCACTGTTTTGTTGATATTGGTAAAATTGTTGACCATCACTGTTTTGTTGTATTGGTAGAATTGTTGACCATCACTGTTTTGTTGATATTGGTAAAATTGTTGACCATCACTGTTTTGTTGTATTGGTAGAATTGTTGACCATCACTGTTTTGTTGATATTGGTAGAATTGTTGACCATCACTGTTTTGTTGTATTGGTAGAATTGTTGACCATCACTGTTTTGTTGATATTGGTAAAATTGTTGACCATCACTGTTTTGTTGATATTGGTAGAATTGTTGACCATCACTGTTTTGTTGATATTGGTGGAATTGTTGACCATCACTGTTTTGTTGTATTGGTAGAATTGTTGACCATCACTGTTTTGTTGATATTGGTAAAATTGTTGACCATCACTGTTTTGTTGTATTGGTAGAATTGTTGACCATCACTGTTTTGTTGATATTGGTAAAATTGTTGACCATCACTGTTTTGTTGTATTGGTAGAATTGTTGACCATCACTGTTTTGTTGATATTGGTAGAATTGTTGACCATCACTGTTTTGTTGTATTGGTAGAATTGTTGACCATCACTGTTTTGTTGATATTGGTAAAATTGTTGACCATCACTGTTTTGTTGATATTGGTAGAATTGTTGACCATCACTGTTTTGTTGTATTGGTAGAATTGTTGATATTGGTAGAATTGTTGACCATCACTGTTTTGTTGTATTGGTAGAATTGTTGACCATCACTGTTTTGTTGTATTGGTAGAATTGTTGATATTGGTAGAATTGTTGACCATCACTGTTTTGTTGTATTGGTAGAATTGTTGACCATCACTGTTTTGTTGTATTGGTAGAATTGTTGACCATCACTGTTTTGTTGTATTGGTAGAATTGTTGATATTGGTAGAATTGTTGACCATCACTGTTTTGTTGTATTGGTAGAATTGTTGACCATCACTGTTTTGTTGTATTGGTAGAATTGTTGACCATCACTGTTTTGTTGATATTGGTAGAATTGTTGACCATCACTGTTTTGTTGTATTGGTAGAATTGTTGACCATCACTGTTTTGTTGTATTGGTAGAATTGTTGACCATCACTGTTTTGTTGATATTGGTGGAATTGTTGACCATCACTGTTTTGTTGTATTGGTAGAATTGTTGACCATCACTGTTTTGTTGTATTGGTAGAATTGTTGATATTGGTAGAATTGTTGACCATCACTGTTTTGTTGTATTGGTAGAATTGTTGACCATCACTGTTTTGTTGTATTGGTAGAATTGTTGACCATCACTGTTTTGTTGTATTGGTAGAATTGTTGATATTGGTAGAATTGTTGACCATCACTGTTTTGTTGTATTGGTAGAATTGTTGACCATCACTGTTTTGTTGTATTGGTAGAATTGTTGATATTGGTAGAATTGTTGACCATCACTGTTTTGTTGTATTGGTAGAATTGTTGACCATCACTGTTTTGTTGTATTGGTAGAATTGTTGACCATCACTGTTTTGTTGTATTGGTAGAATTGTTGACCATCACTGTTTTGTTGTATTGGTAGAATTGTTGACCATCACTGTTTTGTTGTATTGGTAGAATTGTTGACCATCACTGTTTTGTTGTATTGGTAGAATTGTTGACCATCACTGTTTTGTTGATATTGGTGGAATTGTTGACCATCACTGTTTTGTTGTATTGGTAGAATTGTTGACCATCACTGTTTTGTTGTATTGGTAGAATTGTTGATATTGGTAGAATTGTTGACCATCACTGTTTTGTTGTATTGGTAGAATTGTTGACCATCACTGTTTTGTTGTATTGGTAGAATTGTTGACCATCACTGTTTTGTTGTATTGGTAGAATTGTTGACCATCACTGTTTTGTTGTATTGGTAGAATTGTTGATATTGGTAGAATTGTTGACCATCACTGTTTTGTTGTATTGGTAGAATTGTTGATATTGGTAGAATTGTTGACCATCACTGTTTTGTTGTATTGGTAGAATTGTTGATATTGGTAGAATTGTTGACCATCACTGTTTAAACTTTCTTTTCATAATTAATGAGGGCCTATCGTGGTCATGATCGTATGGTAGTTGGATTTACCACTACCTGTGCAATCAGTGCCTATCACCATTAAAGTTGTGAGTTCAAATCCCGTTTATGGGAAGGTGTACTTGATACAACATTATGTGATAAAATTGTCAATGACTTGCGGCAGGTCGGTGTGTTTTTCTCCTGATACTCCGGTTTCTCCACCAATAAAACTGACCGTTACGATATAACTGAAATATTGTTGAAAGTGGTGTTAAACACCATAAACCAAACCAAACCATAATTAATGAAGAGACATATATTGTAATATAATTAGATTTCCTACATGTATGAGAAAATAATTTTTATTATAAATGCAAGTAAATATTGGAAATCATCTATTCAAAAGAACACTTTCTGTTTGTCATGTGAGAATGAATATGCAAGGGCTCTGCACTACAATAAAAATATTAAGATGATTCTGCATACACATGAAAATGATAAAAAGAATCAATTTGATCTTATTAGAAGTAAGTAGCGGTTTCCTCAGGGAATTGCATTTGATAATGGTTAAATTGTAGTTATACGAGTCTTAAGAAAAATCAAGACTCCTGATCAGGAAAAATATACATATTTTCATCTGGGTGTATCAAGTATTAATACAGAACTTGTTTATGAAAGACAAGCTACTGCTAACAATCTGGTTAAGAACACATGGACTAGGGTTTTCAGAGTTAAGCAATAACTTTATCAAACATTAAACAATCTGGGCAACATGACACACAGATCAGGGATTTCAGAGTTAAGCAATAACTTTATCAAACATTTAACAGTCTGGGAAACAGGACACATGACTAGGGATTTCAAATTTAAGCAATAACTTTGTCAAACATTAAACAATCTGGGCAACATGACACACAGATCAGGGATTTCAGAGTTAAGCAATAATTTTATCAAACATTTAACAATCTGGGCAACAGGACACATAACTAGGGATTTCATAATTAAGACATATCTTTATCTAACATTTAACAATCTGGGCAACAGGATACATAGACCAGGGATTTCAGAGTTAAGCAACAATTTTAGCAAACATTTAACAGTATGTGCAAGTACACATGGAAACAAACTAAAGATCAAGTAATACGAACTCCACTAAAAACCGGGGGTGAACTCAGGTGCTCCAGAAGGGTAAGTAGTTCCTGCTCCACTAGTGGCACCCGTTGTTTTACTCTTGTTACAAACCTGGTGATTAATTCATGAATGAAGAAAGGAAGGGAAGTGGTTATGGCAAGTGGAACATATCCTGGTCATTTGTGACACAAATATTTCGCTACCGTTGATCAAATCATGGTGTCGTGATTAAATTCCTGATATGTTTTACTTCGCACATGCATATTGTCAGACAAATAATGAATATCATTCATGATTGCATGTATTTATATAGGACTGTTTTGTTTACAGACATTGAAATTTAAAAAAATTGTATACCAGTTACATTTTGTGAATCCCTGGAGTGTTTATTTTACAATCAATCTTGATGGTTTTTTTTCTTTTTGATCCTTATAAAATTCTCTTCATATAGTATTTTTATACCCCCACAACGAAGTTGTAGGGGGGTATACTGGTTTCACCATGTCTGTCCGTCCGTCTGTAGACAAATCCTATGTCGTACGATAACTTGAGTTGTGTTTCTTAGAATCTTTTAAAATTTTATCAGCTGTTTACTGGTGAAGAGAGGAGGATCCCTTTCTTTTTTGACGATTTTCACTTTTGCCGTTCCAGAGTTATTGGACTTGATATGACGGAAAATAGGATTTTTACCCTATGTCATATGATAACTTGAGTAGTGTTTTTCAGAATGTTTTGAAATTTTATCAGCAGCTTACCGGTGAAGAGAGGAGGATCCCTTTCATTTTTGACGATTTTCACTTATGCCGTTCCAGAGTTATTGGACTTGATATGACGGAAAATAGGATTTTTACCCTATGTCGTATGATAACTTCAGTAGTGTTTCTCAGAATGTTTTGAAATTTTATCAGCAGCTTACCGGTGACGAGAGGAGGATCCCTTTCATTTTTGGTCGGAACAATCAGTAATGTTATGGTTATGGAAATAGGTTGGACAGATGTGGGGAGCGGGGGGGGTATATCTTAGTGAGCTGTGCTCACAGTAATACTAGTTACAGATTTTTGGCTTTTACCGTTTCCAAGATGGGGTCAAATATCCCAAAATGAGGCCAAATGCTCAAATTTTGAATTTATTTCAAGTCCGTTTTTTATTTAATTTTGTTAGATTCCTTATGCAATTTCCTGCCTGAATTTTTTTTCAACTAGATTTGACCTTGCAGTTCTGGTTTCTGAGATAAAAGGGGTTAAAGGGAGCCTAATTATAAAGGTATCAACATTCAGATTTTTATGAAGTTTTTTTTCTATTGAATTCCTTAAAAAAATTCCTGTTAGGAGTATGGCAACAGCTTTGTTATAGTTTTTAGTGTTTAAGATATGTTAGAGAACCAAAAATCATATTTTAATGGATTAAGGATTATCATAGGACCATGCGTGAAATGAATAAAAGATATTTTTTCTGAAAAATCTAGACTTGATTAAACAATTTTGTATATAAGAGGAGGGTAAAGACCTATTTTCTTTCAACGTGTTTATCCTTTTTATTTAGCCTGTTGTCATGTTTCAGGTCCGTTATTCACTGTGTTTCGTGCACACAGACAAATTCCGTACAAGGATAAAAAAAAAATTTCGTTCATCGTGAAATTCAGTTTTATTTCACGTTCTTCCGTGCTCATACCCCCTTCTTTACCACCCTCATATAAATTTGAACATACATTGTATGAATGAACAGGTGAGCGAAGCAGGCTGAGGTGAGCCTCTAGTTTAAAATATTGGCATAGGTTGAATGAACCAATAATACACTGTGTATACATGCTTGTTTGTTGTAGGTTATTAAACAATCTTAAGCCTGGATCAGTTAAAAGAATCAACAAACTACCTACACCTTTAGCTGGACTGGTAAGATATTAATATATATAGCTTTTATTTTTGAAATAAAAGTTAAGTACATTTACATGTATATCAGGGGTTTCAATAGTTTTGAGAATACAGTCAAACCTGTCCATGCAGTCATCTGCATTTAAAGGTCACCTTTTCTTGTCCTGTCATAGAAAATTTCATATGAATTGAACCTCTTTTAAGAGGTCACCTGTTTTACAAGGCCACATTTTCTTTGTCCCAAAGGTGACCTCTTAATACAGATTTAACTGTACATGTCACACTTTTTATACAACCTTTAAGGCACTGTCGTCATTTGTCTGTAGACAGAATTGTTTCTGTGCCATAACTTAAGTTGTAGTTTTCCAATCCTTCTGAGTTTTAATTATAATGATCCTTGGCACTGAACAAAGGTTGGTATTGATTTGAAGTCTTGTATTCTTACCTGTTTCCATACAAGAGACCCAAAGGTGCAAAAAGAATATTTCTGTTATTTGTACATGGAGAATTTATTTATGTTATTTTTATTGAATTCCTCAGGAAGATCTATTTACAAAGAAAGATAACTCTAACTGATATTTGAATATTTACTGAAGAAAAAAAAGTCTGGTTTTGACTTTTAATTCTCTTATCCGAACATCCGAACATTGGTTTACAAAGCAAAGAATTTGATTAATTTATTGAAGTTTCATTCATCCACAAACAATTTTTCAAAACACGAAGAATGAATGTTGTTTTAACACCAAATTAGCAATTTTTCAGCTTATCATGGCAAGAAATTGAAGAACAAGTTACATTTGATAAGATGATAATGATAGCCACTTTGTACCAGACCAACATGCTTCGTTTGATATTTATAGTGCTAACTCACTGAAACAACAGTCTGCGGGTAGATATGCGACTCCACTCAAACACATTATCCTGATTCCAAGCCAACCAGTCTTTGCTTGTTCTCCTTATTGTTGCGTGCTTAGTGGAAAAGCGATAAAAAAAGCATACAAAAAATGTATTAATTTAATAGTCCTTGGTTTTACCTGACCAGGGCTCAAACCTGTGATCTACCACATTTTAGGGAAGTGTGCTAACAAACCTGTGATCTACCACATTTTAGGCAAGCGTGCTAACAAACCTGTGATCTACCACATTTTAGGCAAGCGTGCTAGCAAACCTGTGATCTACCACATTTTAGACAAGCGTGCTAACAAACCTGTGATCTACCACATTTTAGGCAAACATGCTAGCAAACCTGTGATCTACCACATTTTAGACAAGCGTGCTAACAAACCTGTGATCTACCACAGTTTAGACAAGCGTGCTAACAAACCTGTGATCTACCACATTTTAGGCAAGCGTGCTAGCAAACCTGTGATCTACCACATTTTAGACAAGCGTGCTAACAAACCTGTGATCTACCACATTTTAGGCAAACATGCTAGCAAACCTGTGATCTACCACATTTTAG
Organism: Bathymodiolus septemdierum; assembly: GCA_963383655.1. Taxonomy (NCBI): domain Eukaryota; kingdom Metazoa; phylum Mollusca; class Bivalvia; order Mytilida; family Modiolidae; genus Bathymodiolus; species Bathymodiolus septemdierum. The sequence goes on along the minus strand of OY726524.1, from coordinate 38,546,861 downwards.
ACAAGCGTGCTAACAAACCTGTGATCTACCACAGTTTAGACAAGCGTGCTAACAAACCTGTGATCTACCACATTTTAGACAAGCGTGCTAACAAACCTGTGATCTACCACATTTTAGGCAAGCGTGCTAGCAAACCTGTGATCTACCACATTTTAGACAAGCGTGCTAACAAACCTGTGATCTACCACATTTTAGGGAAGTGTGCTAACAAACCTGTGATCTACCACATTTTAGGCAAGCGTGCTAACAAACCTGTGATCTACCACATTTTAGACAAGCGTGCTAACAAACCTGTGATCTACCACATTTTAGGCAAGCATGCTAGCAAACCTGTGATCTACCACATTTTAGACAAGCGTGCTAACAAACCTGTGATCTACCACAGTTTAGACAAGCGTGCTAACAAACCTGTGATCTACCACATTTTAGACAAGCGTGCTAACAAACCTGTGATCTACCACATTTTAGACAAGCGTGCTAACAAACCTGTGATCTACCACATTTTAGACAAGCGTGCTAACAAACCTGTGATCTACCACATTTTAGACAAGCATGCTAACAAACCTGTGATCTACCACATTTTAGGCAAGCGTGCTAACAAACCTGTGATCTACCACATTTTAGACAAGCGTGCTAACAAACCTGTGATCTACCACATTTTAGACAAGCGTGCTAACAAGCCTGTGATCTACCACATTTTAGACAAGCGTGCTAACAAACCTGTGATCTACCACATTTTAGACAAGCATGCTAACAAACCTGTGATCTACCACATTTTAGACAAGCGTGCTAACAAACCTGTGATCTACCACATTTTAGGCAAGCGTGCTAACAAACCTGTGATCTACCACATTTTAGACAAGTGTGCTAACAAACCTGTGATCTACCACATTTTAGGCAAGCGTGCTAACAATTACACCACCAATTCAGTTTTTCTAAACATGTTATGGTGTTTAATGCCACTTTCAAAAATATGGCAGTTATATTGTGGCACTTAGTTCTATTCATGGAGGAATCCGGAATACCCAGAGAAAACCACTGACCTGTTGCAAGTCACTGACAAACGCAAGTACTTTAGAATGCCTACAATAAATATTTCAACATTTGTATGTGCAACACACTGAAATGGGCAAACTTGGCATACTGAATTTTAACACTGTATGACACATTGGACGGTATACAGAAAGTTTTATTAGATATTTATGTAAATTCTATACAGTGTCAATGTTTCTGTTGAAAAAATATGATAGAATTCAAAATCTGCCTCTAAAATACATGTACATGCCTTAATGAAAATTTACAGAAAAAAGGATAGTTTTTCATTTGAAACATGCATTTGTATCTTGAAAACACCATATGAATGTAGAACCAACTACATGTACTTGTTTACACAAAAGATTTTTCTGTAAATATACTTTAAACTGTGATATTACAGAATGTGTTCTTTCTTGAACCAGTCAAATTATGTTGCATTTTGCCAGATTTCTGATCAAACGATGGAAAAAACTTTTATTTAATATGATGTGTGTTGAGAAAGTTTTGACAAAAAATGATGATTTTGAAATGATGAATTTTTTTTCAATTATCTCAGAGAAATATCTTATGTCAATAAGTTTGTGAAATTGTGTAATCGTTTCATGAAGATTTATAAAATTTTATAAATAATAAAACGTTTTGAATTCAAATTTTCATTTATCTAAATTAATAATATATAAATTTATGACTATTTATATCTGAATGCAGTTCAGTAAAGTATACTGACCCTGAAACTTATATATTTCATATATTTTGTATGAATTAGATCAAAACAGATTTTGACCTACACAGCACTACTTTCCTGTTGAAACAAGATTATCTCCCTTTCACAAAAATTCAAAAAGTTGAAATTGCATATATATTAGTTATTATGTAGCCATATGCAGAAGAAATTGAACTTTCTTTGAACTTCAACTTTTAAGTCCAGCCTTGGATTTTAAAAGATTATCTTGTGTTTAGAAATGCTCACAGATAAAAGTAAATAAAATTAAAATTAACGATTATAATTTGAATTTACTTCACATTTTTCTTATTATTTACAATTTCTTTAAACTCGTTGAAATCAAATATTTTAAACTAACACAGGTGATAGGACAAGTTTTGTTCAAGTTGTATATTTCTTTTGAAAACCATAATTAGAAATTGGTATCAATCTCTTGACCATGAGATGAAAGATATTTTAAAATGTGTATTCCTATTAATTTATTTACATAAAATTTTGTTATGTTAAGGTCTAAACTTTTTGAATTTTTTTTTTAAATCAGCATTCCAATTTAATTTATTTTTAAAATACTAACATTTTTTGATTTTCTTTTTTACAAATTATAATTTTTCATGAATAAATTTTACATATATTTGGTGTCTTTTTCAAAATGATCTATCATTGTACAGTAATTAAAGTAAGTAAAGTCCAGAAATCCAATGGCTGTCCTGGTCTCCGATTCCTATTTTTAGCTCACCTTGCCAAAGACAATGTGAGCTTTTGCCATCACTTGGCGTCCGTCGTCCGTCGTCCGTTAACTTTTCACATTTTAATCTTCTCCTCTGAAACCCCTCAACCATATGAATTGAAACTTGGTAGGAAGTATATATGGAAGGTCCTCTATAAAGATTGCTCATTTTGTCCCGATCCATTAACAAACATGGTCGCCACAGGCAATTCTTGTTTCTGATTGGTCTATTTTTAAAAATCTTCTTCTCTGAAACCACTTAGCCAAATGAACCGAAACTTGGTAGGAAGCATCTATGAAAGGTCCTCTTTAAAGATTGCTAATTTCAGCTTGATCTGTTAACAAACATGGCCGCCACAGGCGATTCTTGTTTCTGATTGAGTGATATATATAAAAAATCATTTTTTTCTGTTAAAAGGGAGATACCTCTAGTTTAAATATAAATACATTTTGTATCTATTCAAAATGCAGTTATCTCTGAATTGAATTACAGATAAATATGCCTCTAAAACCCCTCAACCAAATGAACTGAAACTGGGTAGGAACCATCAATGGAAAGTCCTCTATAAAGATTGCTCATTTCGTCCCGATCCATTAGCGAACATGGCCGCCACAGGCGACGCTTGTTTCTGATTGACTGATTTAAAAAATTCTTTTCTTCTGAAAACGCTTGGCTAAATGAACCGAAACTTGGTAGGAAGCATCTATGGGCGGTCCTCTATACAGAGTGCTCATTTCGTTCCGATCCATTAACAAACATGGCCACCGCAGGCAATTCTTATTTCTGATTGGTCAATTTCTAAAAATCTTCTCCTCTGAAAACACTTGGCCAAATGATCGGAAACTTAGTAGGAAGCATCTATGGAAGGTTCTCTATAGAGATTGCTCATTCCGTCCCGATCCATTAACAAACATGGCCACCACAGGCGATTCTTGTTTCTGATTGGCTGATTTAAAAAAATGTTCTCCTCTGAAACCACTTGGCCAAATGATCTGAAACTTGGTAGGAAGCATCTATGGGAAGTCTTCTATGAAGAGTACTCATTTCGTTCCAATTCCATTAACAAACATGGCCGACATAGGCAATTCTTGTTTCTGATTGGTTTATTTCTAAAAATCTTCTCCTCTGAAACCACATGGCCAAATGAACCGAAACTTGGTAGGAAACATTTATGGAAGGTCCTCTATAAAGATTGCTCATTCTGTCCCATATCCATTAACAAACATGGCCACCACAGACGATTCTTGTTTCTGATTGGTCTATTTCTAAAAATCTTCTCCTCTGAAACCGCATGGCTAAATGATCCGAAACTTGGTAGGAAGCATCTATGGAAAGTCCTCTTATAAAGATTGCTCATTTTGTCCCAATCTGTTAACAAACATGACCACCACAGACAATTCTTTTTTCTGATTGGTCAATTTCTAAAAATCTTCTTCTCTGACACAGCTTGACCAAATAAACCGAAAAACTTGGTAGGAAGCATCTATGGAAGGTCCTCTATGGGAATTGCTCATTCCGTTTTGATCCGTTAACAAACATGGCCGTCATAGACAATTCTTGTTTCTTATTGTTTGATTTCAAAAACAGTTTTTCCTCTGAAACCGCTTGGCCAAATGATATGAAACTTGGTAAGAAGCATCTATGGAAGGTCCTCTATAGAGATTGCTCATTTCGTTTTGATCCATTAACAAACATGACTGCCACAGGCAATTCTTGTTTTAGATTGGTCACTTTCTAAAAATCTTCTTCTCTGAAACTGCTTTGCCAAAGCGAACCGAAATTTGGTGGGAAGCACCTATAGGCTATGGAAGGTTCTGTATTAAGTTTCCTCAGAGCAGAATGAAAGGTGAGCGACACAGGCTCAGCTCAGTGCTGAGCCTCTAGTTTAAATACATGTATCTGTTTAGTGAGACTGTCTCACACGAGTTAGCATGCTCATGCCTTTTCATAGGAAATGTAATATTATTTTTTATCAATTGTCTACTCTGATTTTCGTCTGCACAACATGTTGGTTGAAATTTTTTTTTTAAAGTAAAATTGTTGCAAAAAATATATAGATGTCTTTTCTTAACATTGATTCCCCGGACCAAGATACACAATAGTAGTATCTGTTTGAAGCGATTAGAAATCCTAGATGTCCTCTAATTGTCCTAGACATTTTCTGCTTATTCTCCTCAGCTATGTGTAGTCAGCAGTCTTGTAAGAAATGTCCTTCTAGAGGTTCTCAGGAAGTGTTGTTTTTTAAAGTGATTCAAAATCCAACATGGTTGCCCCGGCCTGTGATTGGCCAAGACATTTTCCATTCCAAAACTACTTCATTTGAAGTCACCAGACTTGCCATAAATGTTCCCATAGGGGTTTTGAAGAAGTGTTGTTACTTTTAGGAGTGATTTGAAATCCAAGATGGCTTTCCTGATCCCTGATTTTTTTTACTTCTTTTCCAGCAAAACTGTATGCTAAGTAACCAGACATTCCAGAAATGTTTCTTTAGGGGACCCAATGTCTTTTTTCGTTCTCATTCTGAATTTAGAATTTGGAAGTTTAAATGAGGAATAATTCGTATTGTTTTGGCTGGTTATATTGTTAATCCTCAGTGTTTCGTTTTATTTTTCTTCTTCACTTAATTAGAAAATGAATATTCATTTGTTGGTATTTTTCATGTGGATATATACTACCGGTAGTACAATGTAAATAAATTACTCAGTTGGGATAAAAAATTATAATGTAGAATTATATTTTTCAGGACAATATTAATGTTTTTCTGAATGTTTGTAAGAAGAAATTTGGATTAAAAGACAGTCAGTTGTTTGACCCCTGTGACCTTGAAGACTTATCACAGAGAGCAATATCACAGTAAGTTTTGGAAGTGTTACATAGTATAATTATGCTACATCTTAATTATGATTATTAAAATCTATATGAATTTCTAAACATGTAATTGAACTTAAGGTGTCAAACCACTAATTCATCAATCAGAGCATAGAATATATACAAAAGTAGTCATTTTTAAAGAAAGAAGTTCCTTTCGCTTCATTGTATTTTGAAAAAAATGAAATGTAGCGGCATAAACAAAACTGATAATTGAAGGTCATTATAAAAGGATTATTTTAAGCCCAAATTTGGTTGCATTTAGTTGTATTTTAATCCTTTATGGAGATTTTGATGCATGACCTACATTTTGTATAAATACTGAAATTCTGGGAATGATGTTGCTATTTTTAGAGTAGGGGATGTCCCAAAGAATTGCATTTCACTACAAGACTATAAGCATCTCATGATATTTTGACAGAACGTAGAGGAATCCTGTAAGTTTCAGAAAATATATGATATTGGAAAGGTTAAACTTCAGACAAAATGGCCAGGTAGACTCAAAGAAACACAAATTTAGTAGAAAACCTTAAAGAAATTAATTAGTGGTTTCATACCTTAAGGAACAACATTTCAAATGATCATGACATTATCACATATATAAAAAAAATAATAGAAATGTACCAAATAAAATATTAAATAACTGTTTTCAACATGGGTGTATGCAAATAACAAATAGATTTTGTACTAGTATATTGTATATACAATGTATAATAAAAGAGCTTTTTTTATCTAGATATCAAAAAGGCAATATTCAGTATGAATTATACAGGTATAGTAAAACAGATGGATCTTTGACTGTTGTGGCAGGCCTCGACAATAATGTTTGCCCGTTTGTCCAGCAACAGCTCAAAAATTGATCGGACAAATTGCTTCTGTTATTCCTACGGAACAAGTGGTTAAATCATTTATTATGAATAAAATAAAGAATTGTTCCTGGTAAATCATAAATTTATTTGAAAGATTACTGAAATTGGAGGATTTGTTCTGATAACAAATAACATTAACTGGATGTTTGATGTTTGACATTGGAGTTGCTTTGTGCTCCTTAAAATTTTGTTGTTTGGCAGAGGACTGGTTTTGTGGTCATAGAAGTTTGATGTTTGACAGAGGACTGGTTTTCTGGTCATAGAAGTTTGATGTTTGACAGAGGAGTGATTTTGTGGTCCTGAAAGTTTGATGTTTGACAGAGGACTGGTTTTGTGGTCATAGAAGTTTGATGTTTGACAGAGGAGTGGTTTTGTGGTCCTGGAAGTTTGATGTTTGACAAAGGACTGGTTTTGTGGTCATAGAAGTTTGATGTTTGACAGAGGAGTGATTTTGTGGTCATGGAAGTTTGATGTTTGACAAAGGACTGGTTTTGTGGTCATAGAAGTTTGATGTTTGACAGAGGAGTGGTTTTGTGGTCATAGAAGTTTGATGTTTGACAGAGGAGTGGTTTTGTGGTCCTGGAAGTTTGATGTTTGATAGAGAAGTGGTTTTGTTGTCCTGGAAAGTTTGATGTTTCACAGAGGAGTGGTTTTGTTGTCCTGGAAGTTTGATGTTTGACAAAGGAGTGGTTTTGTGGTCCTGGAAGTTTGATGTTTCACAGAGGAGTGGTTTTGTGGTCCTAGAAGTTTGATGTTTGACAGAGGAGTGGTTTTGTGGTTCTGGAAGTTTGATGTTTGACAAAGGAGTGGTTTTGTGGTCATAGAAGTTTGATGTTTGACAGAGAAGTGGTTTTGTTGTCATGGAAGTTTGATGTTTGACAGAGGAGTGGTTTTGTGGTCCTGGAAGTTTGATGTTTGACAAAGGAGTGGTTTTGCGATCCTGGAAGTTTGATGTTTGACAGAGAAGTGGTTTTGTTGTCATGGAAGTTTGATGTTTGACAGAGGTGTGGTTTTGTGGTCCTGGAAGTTTGATGCTTGACAGAGGAGTGGTTTTGTGGTCCTGGCAGTTTGATGTTTGACAGAGGAGTGGTTTTGTTGTCCTGGAAGTTTGATGTTTGACAGAGGAGTGGTTTTGTGGTCCTGGAAATTTGATGTTTGATAGAGAAGTGGTTTTGTGGTCCTGGAAAGTTTGATGTTTCACAGAGGAGTGGTTTTGTGGTCCTGGAAGTTTGATGTTTCACAGAGGAGTGGTTTTGTGATCCTGGAAGTTTTGATGTTTCACAGAGGAGTGGTTTTGTTGTCATGGAAGTTTGATGTTTGACAGAGGAGTGGTTTTGTGGTTCTGGAAGTTTTGATGTTTCTCAGAGGAGTGGTTTTGTGGTCCTGGCAGTTTGATGTTTGACAGAGGAGTGGTTTTGTGGTCCTGGAAGTTTGATGTTTGACAAGAGGAGTGGTTTTGTGGTCCTGGCAGTTTGATGTTTGACAGAGGAGTGGTTTTGTGGTTCTGGAAGTTTGATGTTTGACAGAGGAGTGGTTTTGTGGTCCTGGAAGTTTGATGTTTCACAGAGGAGTGGTTTTGTGGTTCTGGAAGTTTGATGTTTGACAAAGGAGTGGTTTTGTGATCATAGAAGTTTGATGTTTGACAGAGAAGTGGTTTTGTTGTCATGGAAGTTTGATGTTTGACAGAGAAGTGGTTTTGTGGTCCTGGAAGTTTGATGTTTGACAAAGGAGTGGTTTTGTGATCCTGGAAGTTTGATGTTTGACAGAGAAGTGGTTTTGTTGTCATGGAAGTTTGATGTTTGACAGAGGTGTGGTTTTGTGGTCCTGGCAGTTTGATGATTGACAGAGGAGTGGTTTTGTTGTCCTGGAAGTTTGATGTTTCACAGAGGAGTGGTTTTGTGGTCCTGGAAGTTTGATGTTTCACAGAGGAGTGGTTTTGTGGTCCTGGAAGTTTTGATGTTTTACAGAGGAGTGGTTTTGTTGTCATGGAAGTTTGATGTTTGACAGAGGAGTGGTTTTGTGGTCCTGGAAGTTTTGATGTTTCACAGAGGAGTGGTTTTGTGATCCTGGAAGTTTTGATGTTTCACAGAGGAGTGGTTTTGTTGTCATGGAAGTTTGATGTTTGACAGAGGAGTGGTTCTGGAAGTTTTGATGTTTCTCAGAGGAGTGGTTTTGTGGTCCTGGCAGTTTGATGTTTGACAGAGGAGTGGTGTTGTGGTCCTGGAAGTTTGATGTTTGACAAGAGGAGTGGTTTTGTGGTCCTGGCAGTTTGATGTTTGACAGAGGAGTGGTTTTGTGGTCCTGGAAGTTTGATGTTTGACAGAGGAGTGGTTTTGTGGTCCTGGAAGTTTGATGTTTCACAGAGGAGTGGTTTTGTGGTTCTGGAAGTTTGATGTTTGACAAAGGAGTGGTTTTGTGGTCATAGAAGTTTGATGTTTGACAGAGAAGTGGTTTTGTTGTCATGGAAGTTTGATGTTTGACAGAGAAGTGGTTTTGTGGTCCTGGAAGTTTGATGTTTGACAAAGGAGTGGTTTTGTGATCCTGGAAGTTTGGTGTTTGACAGAGAAGTGGTTTTGTTGTCATGGAAGTTTGATGTTTGACAGAGGTGTGGTTTTGTGGTCCTGGAAGTTTGATGCTTGACAGAGGAGTGGTTTTGTGGTCCTGGCAGTTTGATGCTTGACAGAGGAGTGGTTTTGTTGTCCTGGAAGTTTGATGTTTGACAGAGGAGTGGTTTTGTGGTCCTGGAAGTTTGATGTTTGATAGAGAAGTGGTTTTGTTGTCCTGGAAAGTTTGATGTTTCACAGAGGAGTGGTTTTGTTGTCCTGGAAGTTTGATGTTTGACAAAGGAGTGGTTTTGTGGTCCTGGAAGTTTGATGTTTCACAGAGGAGTGGTTTTGTGGTCCTAGAAGTTTGATGTTTGACAGAGGAGTGGTTTTGTGGTTCTGGAAGTTTGATGTTTGACAAAGGAGTGGTTTTGTGGTCATAGAAGTTTGATGTTTGACAGAGAAGTGGTTTTGTTGTCATGGAAGTTTGATGTTTGACAGAGGAGTGGTTTTGTGGTCCTGGAAGTTTGATGTTTGACAAAGGAGTGGTTTTGTGATCCTGGAAGTTTGATGTTTGACAGAGAAGTGGTTTTGTTGTCATGGAAGTTTGATGTTTGACAGAGGTGTGGTTTTGTGGTCCTGGAAGTTTGATGCTTGACAGAGGAGTGGTTTTGTGGTCCTGGCAGTTTGATGTATGACAGAGGAGTGGTTTTGTTGTCCTGGAAGTTTGATGTTTGACAGAGGAGTGGTTTTGTGGTCCTGGAAGTTTGATGTTTGATAGAGAAGTGGTTTTGTGGTCCTGGAAAGTTTGATGTTTCACAGAGGAGTGGTTTTGTGGTCCTGGAAGTTTGATGTTTCACAGAGGAGTGGTTTTGTGATCCTGGAAGTTTTGATGTTTCACAGAGGAGTGGTTTTGTTGTCATGGAAGTTTGATGTTTGACAGAGGAGTGGTTTTGTGGTTCTGGAAGTTTTGATGTTTCTCAGAGGAGTGGTTTTGTGGTCCTGGCAGTTTGATGTTTGACAGAGGAGTGGTTTTGTGGTCCTGGAAGTTTGATGTTTGACAAGAGGAGTGGTTTTGTGGTCCTGGCAGTTTGATGTTTGACAGAGGAGTGGTTTTGTGGTCCTGGAAGTTTGATGTTTGACAGAGGAGTGGTTTTGTGGTCCTGGAAGTTTGATGTTTCACAGAGGAGTGGTTTTGTGGTTCTGGAAGTTTGATGTTTGACAAAGGAGTGGTTTTGTGATCATAGAAGTTTGATGTTTGACAGAGAAGTGGTTTTGTGGTCCTGGCAGTTTGATGTTTGACAGAGGAGTGGTTTTGTGGTCCTGGCAGTTTGATGTTTGACAGAGGAGTGGTTTTGTTGTCCTGGAAGTTTGATGTTTCACAGAGGAGTGGTTTTGTGGTCCTGGAAGTTTGATGTTTGATAGAGAAGTGGTTTTGTGGTCCTGGAAAGTTTGATGTTTCACAGAGGAGTGGTTTTGTGGTCCTGGAAGTTTGATGTTTCACAGAGGAGTGGTTTTGTGGTCCTGGAAGTTTGATGCTTGACAGAGGAGTGGTTTTGTGGTCCTGGCAGTTTGATGTTTGACAGAGGAGTGGTTTTGTTGTCCTGGAAGTTTGATGTTTGACAGAGGAGTGGTTTTGTGGTCCTGGAAGTTTGATGTTTGATAGAGAAGTGGTTTTGTGGTCCTGGAAAGTTTGATGTTTCACAGAGGAGTGGTTTTGTGGTCCTGGAAGTTTGATGTTTCACAGAGGAGTGGTTTTGTGATCCTGGAAGTTTTGATGTTTCACAGAGGAGTGGTTTTGTTGTCATGGAAGTTTGATGTTTGACAGAGGAGTGGTTTTGTGGTTCTGGAAGTTTTGATGTTTCTCAGAGGAGTGGTTTTGTGGTCCTGGCAGTTTGATGTTTGACAGAGGAGTGGTTTTGTGGTCCTGGAAGTTTGATGTTTGACAGAGGAGTGGTTTTGTGGTCCTGGAAGTTTGATGTTTCACAGAGGAGTGGTTTTGTGGTTCTGGAAGTTTGATGTTTGACAAAGGAGTGGTTTTGTGATCATAGAAGTTTGATGTTTGACAGAGAAGTGGTTTTGTTGTCATGGAAGTTTGATGTTTGACAGAGAAGTGGTTTTGTGGTCCTGGAAGTTTGATGTTTGACAAAGGAGTGGTTTTGTGATCCTGGAAGTTTGATGTTTGACAGAGAAGTGGTTTTGTTGTCATGGAAGTTTGATGTTTGACAGAGGTGTGGTTTTGTGGTCCTGGAAGTTTGATGCTTGACAGAGGAGTGGTTTTGTGGTCCTGGCAGTTTGATGATTGACAGAGGAGTGGTTTTGTTGTCCTGGAAGTTTGATGTTTGACAGAGGAGTGGTTTTGTGGTCCTGGAAGTTTGATGTTTGATAGAGAAGTGGTTTTGTTGTCCTGGAAAGTTTGATGTTTCACAGAGGAGTGGTTTTGTTGTCCTGGAAGTTTGATGTTTGACAAAGGAGTGGTTTTGTGGTCCTGGAAGTTTGATGTTTCACAGAGGAGTGGTTTTGTGGTCCTAGAAGTTTGATGTTTGACAGAGGAGTGGTTTTGTGGTTCTGGAAGTTTGATGTTTGACAAAGGAGTGGTTTTGTGGTCATAGAAGTTTGATGTTTGACAGAGAAGTGGTTTTGTTGTCATGGAAGTTTGATGTTTGACAGAGGAGTGGTTTTGTGGTCCTGGAAGTTTGATGTTTGACAAAGGAGTGGTTTTGTGATCCTGGAAGTTTGATGTTTGACAGAGAAGTGGTTTTGTTGTCATGGAAGTTTGATGTTTGACAGAGGTGTGGTTTTGTGGTCCTGGAAGTTTGATGCTTGACAGAGGAGTGGTTTTGTTGTCCTGGCAGTTTGATGTTTGACAGAGGAGTGGTTTTGTTGTCCTGGAAGTTTGATGTTTCACAGAGGAGTGGTTTTGTGGTCCTGGAAGTTTGATGTTTGATAGAGAAGTGGTTTTGTGGTCCTGGAAAGTTTGATGTTTCACAGAGGAGTGGTTTTGTGGTCCTGGAAGTTTGATGTTTCACAGAGGAGTGGTTTTGTGGTCCTGGAAGTTTGATGTTTCACAGAGGAGTGGTTTTGTGGTCCTGGAAGTTTTGATGTTTGACAGAGGAGTGGTTTTGTTGTCATGGAAGTTTGATGTTTGACAGAGGAGTGGTTTTGTGGTCCTGGAAGTTTTGATGTTTCACAGAGGAGTGGTTTTGTGATCCTGGAAGTTTTGATGTTTCACAGAGGAGTGGTTTTGTTGTCATGGAAGTTTGATGTTTGACAGAGGAGTGGTTTTGTGGTTCTGGAAGTTTTGATGTTTCTCAGAGGAGTGGTTTTGTGGTCCTGGCAGTTTGATGTTTGACAGAGGAGTGGTTTTGTGGTCCTGGAAGTTTGATGTTTGACAGAGGAGTGGTTTTGTGGTCCCGGAAGTTTGATGATTGACAGAGAAGTGGTTTTGTGGTCCTGGAAGTTTGATGTTTGACAGAGGAGTGGTTTTGTGGTCCTGGAAGTGTGATGTTTCACAGAGGAGTGGTTTTGTGGTCCTGGAAGTTTGATGTTTCACAGAGGAGTGGTTTTGTGGTCCTGGAAGTTTGATGCTTGACAGAGGAGTGGTTTTGTGGTCCTGGCAGTTTGATGTTTGACAGAGGAGTGGTTTTGTTGTCCTGGAAGTTTGATGTTTGACAGAGGAGTGGTTTTGTGGTCCTGGAAGTTTGATGTTTGATAGAGAAGTGGTTTTGTGGTCCTGGAAAGTTTGATGTTTCACAGAGGAGTGGTTTTGTGGTCCTGGAAGTTTGATGTTTCACAGAGGAGTGGTTTTGTGATCCTGGAAGTTTTGATGTTTCACAGAGGAGTGGTTTTGTTGTCATGGAAGTTTGATGTTTGACAGAGGAGTGGTTTTGTGGTTCTGGAAGTTTTGATGTTTCTCAGAGGAGTGGTTTTGTGGTCCTGGCAGTTTGATGTTTGACAGAGGAGTGGTTTTGTGGTCCTGGAAGTTTGATGTTTGACAAGAGGAGTGGTTTTGTGGTCCTGGCAGTTTGATGTTTGACAGAGGAGTGGTTTTGTGGTCCTGGAAGTTTGATGTTTGACAGAGGAGTGGTTTTGTGGTCCTGGAAGTTTGATGTTTCACAGAGGAGTGGTTTTGTGGTTCTGGAAGTTTGATGTTTGACAAAGGAGTGGTTTTGTGATCATAGAAGTTTGATGTTTGACAGAGAAGTGGTTTTGTGGTCCTGGCAGTTTGATGTTTGACAGAGGAGTGGTTTTGTGGTCCTGGCAGTTTGATGTTTGACAGAGGAGTGGTTTTGTTGTCCTGGAAGTTTGATGTTTCACAGAGGAGTGGTTTTGTGGTCCTGGAAGTTTGATGTTTGATAGAGAAGTGGTTTTGTGGTCCTGGAAAGTTTGATGTTTCACAGAGGAGTGGTTTTGTGGTCCTGGAAGTTTGATGTTTCACAGAGGAGTGGTTTTGTGGTCCTGGAAGTTTGATGCTTGACAGAGGAGTGGTTTTGTGGTCCTGGCAGTTTGATGTTTGACAGAGGAGTGGTTTTGTTGTCCTGGAAGTTTGATGTTTGACAGAGGAGTGGTTTTGTGGTCCTGGAAGTTTGATGTTTGATAGAGAAGTGGTTTTGTGGTCCTGGAAAGTTTGATGTTTCACAGAGGAGTGGTTTTGTGGTCCTGGAAGTTTGATGTTTCACAGAGGAGTGGTTTTGTGATCCTGGAAGTTTTGATGTTTCACAGAGGAGTGGTTTTGTTGTCATGGAAGTTTGATGTTTGACAGAGGAGTGGTTTTGTGGTTCTGGAAGTTTTGATGTTTCTCAGAGGAGTGGTTTTGTGGTCCTGGCAGTTTGATGTTTGACAGAGGAGTGGTTTTGTGGTCCTGGAAGTTTGATGTTTGACAGAGGAGTGGTTTTGTGGTCCTGGCAGTTTGATGTTTGACAGAGGAGTGGTTTTGTGGTCCTGGAAGTTTGATGTTTGACAGAGGAGTGGTTTTGTGGTCCTGGAAGTTTGATGTTTCACAGAGGAGTGGTTTTGTGGTTCTGGAAGTTTGATGTTTGACAAAGGAGTGGTTTTGTGATCATAGAAGTTTGATGTTTGACAGAGAAGTGGTTTTGTTGTCATGGAAGTTTGATGTTTGACAGAGAAGTGGTTTTGTGGTCCTGGAAGTTTGATGTTTGACAAAGGAGTGGTTTTGTGATCCTGGAAGTTTGATGTTTGACAGAGAAGTGGTTTTGTTGTCATGGAAGTTTGATGTTTGACAGAGGTGTGGTTTTGTGGTCCTGGAAGTTTGATGCTTGACAGAGGAGTGGTTTTGTGGTCCTGGCAGTTTGATGATTGACAGAGGAGTGGTTTTGTTGTCCTGGAAGTTTGATGTTTGACAGAGGAGTGGTTTTGTGGTCCTGGAAGTTTGATGTTTGATAGAGAAGTGGTTTTGTTGTCCTGGAAAGTTTGATGTTTCACAGAGGAGTGGTTTTGTTGTCCTGGAAGTTTGATGTTTGACAAAGGAGTGGTTTTGTGGTCCTGGAAGTTTGATGTTTCACAGAGGAGTGGTTTTGTGGTCCTAGAAGTTTGATGTTTGACAGAGGAGTGGTTTTGTGGTTCTGGAAGTTTGATGTTTGACAAAGGAGTGGTTTTGTGGTCATAGAAGTTTGATGTTTGACAGAGAAGTGGTTTTGTTGTCATGGAAGTTTGATGTTTGACAGAGGAGTGGTTTTGTGGTCCTGGAAGTTTGATGTTTGACAAAGGAGTGGTTTTGTGATCCTGGAAGTTTGATGTTTGACAGAGAAGTGGTTTTGTTGTCATGGAAGTTTGATGTTTGACAGAGGTGTGGTTTTGTGGTCCTGGAAGTTTGATGCTTGACAGAGGAGTGGTTTTGTGGTCCTGGCAGTTTGATGTTTGACAGAGGAGTGGTTTTGTTGTCCTGGAAGTTTGATGTTTCACAGAGGAGTGGTTTTGTGGTCCTGGAAGTTTGATGTTTGATAGAGAAGTGGTTTTGTGGTCCTGGAAAGTTTGATGTTTCACAGAGGAGTGGTTTTGTGGTCCTGGAAGTTTGATGTTTCACAGAGGAGTGGTTTTGTGGTCCTGGAAGTTTGATGTTTCACAGAGGAGTGGTTTTGTGGTCCTGGAAGTTTTGATGTTTGACAGAGGAGTGGTTTTGTTGTCATGGAAGTTTGATGTTTGACAGAGGAGTGGTTTTGTGGTCCTGGAAGTTTTGATGTTTCACAGAGGAGTGGTTTTGTGATCCTGGAAGTTTTGATGTTTCACAGAGGAGTGGTTTTGTTGTCATGGAAGTTTGATGTTTGACAGAGGAGTGGTTTTGTGGTTCTGGAAGTTTTGATGTTTCTCAGAGGAGTGGTTTTGTGGTCCTGGCAGTTTGATGTTTGACAGAGGAGTGGTTTTGTGGTCCTGGAAGTTTGATGTTTGACAGAGGAGTGGTTTTGTGGTCCCGGAAGTTTGATGATTGACAGAGAAGTGGTTTTGTGGTCCTGGAAGTTTGATGTTTGACAGAGGAGTGGTTTTGTGGTCCTGGAAGTGTGATGTTTGACAGAGAAGTGGTTTTGTGGTCCTGGAAGTTTAATGTTTGATAGAGAAGTGATTTTGTGGTCCTGGAAGTTTGATGTTTGATAGAGAAGTGGTTTTGTGCTCCTGTCATCTTTCAATTTGTTTATATCAGCAATAAAATGTATAATTTACACTAGAGCACATTTTTTTTTTTAGAAAATGTTAAATTACATGATTATGATAATATGCCCCTGAATTAAAAGGGCTTCTTACAAGATGGTTCAGGTGATAATATGATGACATGAAAGGTCATATCTTTTCAAAAGATTAATTCACAGATTACATTAATTAAATCACATTTCTCACTTAATACACTGTTGAATAAAGTTAACCTTGATTGGTCAATTGTTAAATCTCAATTTAAAAGAAATAAAATTTGGCATTTTCATGTTTGATGTTCAGATAAACATGAAATCGTTTGATGTTCCCAATGAATAGGTAAAACTATTTTAACTATTGTACAACATTGTGTCAGCTCACATTCTATATTTACAGTAAGGGAATTTCAGTCACTGGTACGTATAAAACCGATTCAGAAGTGCTTGGTCAATAATTTAGGTAATTAGAGCATTGATAAAACTCTTTTGTGTTAAAGCTTAAAACTATTGTATGACTTTTCTATTGATTTTGAAGTGCAAATGATTTGTGTCATAATTTGAATATATGTATTAGATGGGTAAAACATGACTTAGGGGCGAAAAAATCAGACATAAGATGTGTGTAAGCAAAATAGTTTAGATGTTTCTATCTTTTTAAATAAAAAAAATGTCATAGTAGCACAGACGGTTGAAAAATTATGGTTTTGATTTTAATGGGTGCCACCATTTTGTGGAACTCTTATGTATTGAAAAACACAAAAATGGTTTTATTCAACTGCATAAAATAGCACTGTCGTTGATTACTGTATTCTGTCACCTGTTTTATTTTTATATGTTAACCGATTTTGAAATTTTACCATTTGATAATGTGATAAGTGATGTTCATAATGCTCTACATGTAGAAATTTTATGCAAATTAACTGGTACAAATGAGTACGTTGAATCTGAAGAACCCAGTGTACTTATCAAACTGGTCTGGGACAATAATAGCTATCAGTCATTTAATGATTCTTTGAATCTTGAAACTATTGTTAATCTAAATGTAAAATAGGATATTATTGATGTTACAACTGTTTTAATAAGGATACATAATTAATAATTTAATTGAAGAATATAATGACATTATTATTCAGGCAGCTTCTGCCAATGGTATGATAAAAGAAAAAAAGTTGAGTAAGTACAACTGTACTAGAAATAACATAAAATGTAAGGGACCGACCATTTAACCTGCAGGGGGGGGTTATGGTTTTTTGTTTCGTTCAGAAATGTTTTTTCGGACAACACAAGAGTTAGATTTTTTTTGTTTTGTCGTGCAAAGCGCAATTTTTTTTTCCAGAGTTTAACATTAGGTTATATGACAAAAACTCTGAATCAGATTATTTTTTTTTTCCTCCACCAAAATCAGAATATTTTTTTCAGCAACATTGGGAATCAGAATATTTTTTTAGAAAAAAACCATAACCCCCCTGGAAGTTAAATGGTCCGTCCCTAAGGTAAAAAAAACCATGGTTTAATCTTGAATGTTATGAGAAAAGGAAAGTTTATCATAAAGCCAAGAATTACAATTGGTGAGTTAAAACAGCTGATAGTAAAAATAACTTAATCAGATGTAGCAAGGCTTATAAAAAAGTGTTGAATTTTCAGTACAATGAGTATAAAAAAAAACTTCATTAAGAAGTTGACAAACGTGAGTCATTACGATCCAAAATCATATTGGTCATTGATTAACAGGTCTAGTAATTGTAATACGAAGCAAAATGTATTAGATAAAGTGTCTTTAGAGTGTTTTCATGATCATTTTAAGAAGTTGAGCAATGTACAAGATGGTACAGAAGGTGATTTTACAGACAATATTGATAGAAATGTAATTACTAATTTAAATACTCAACTTATTACTACTATTATTGAAAAAGAGATTGTCAAAGCTATATAAAGTTATTGAAAAATAATAAATCATGTGGTACTGATTTCATTTTAAATGAATTTTTGAAAAACTTGTGTCTGAAAATGTTACCTATATTTGTGAAACTATTTAACATTATATTTGAATCTGGTATAATTCCTGACCTATGGTCAGTTGGTATAGTTTGTCCAATTTATAAAAACAAAAGGGGTGCTGCTAACCCTGACAATTATAGGGGTATAACTATTCTGAGTTGTTATGGCAAACTTTTTACAGCTGTTTTGAATAATAGGTTGAATTGTTATTTAGAAGATATGAATGTTCTCTATGAAGAACAAGCCGGTTTTAGAAAAAATTATGGCACATATGATCATATCTTTAACTTGAAATATTTAATTGATCTGTATTTATATCGGAATAAGACCTTGTACTGTGCTTTTATCGATTATCGTAAGGCCTTTTGATTCCATAAATAGGATAGCTCTGTGGCATAAGTTATTACAAAATTGTATAGATGGAAATATGTTTAGTATTATTCATGCTATGTACGAGAATGCTAAATCTTGTGGCAGGGTGCTAAATTATCAGAGTATTTTCAAAGTAATGTTGGTGTACGCCAAGGTGAAAATTTGTCTTCTGTGCTTTTTTCACTTTTTCTGAATGACTTATATCCATGTCATATGATGGTTTATCAAATGTTTATAATGCAACCCATTTTGTTCTTGATACGGAAGAAATTGCTGTTTACTTAAGACTGTATTTATTGTTATATGCTGATGACATGGTTATACTTGCTGAATCTAAGGAGGAATTACAAGCAGCTTTAAATTCTGTATATTGTAAAACTTGGGATTTGGAAATTAATGCTTCGAAAACAAGAATTGTTATATTTAACAGGCGTAAAATAACTGAAAAACCTGTGTTTACATTGAATAATGAAATATTAAATGTTGTAGACGATTTTACATATTTATATATAATTTTCATGCATAATGGTTCTTTTAGCAAAAATAGAATTAAATTATTAGATCAAGGTAGAAAAGCTATGTACAGTATGTTGAAAAAATGTAGAAGTCTTGGTTTACCTATTGATTTACAGCTTAAAATGTTTGACACAATGGTTGCACCCATCCTACTGTATGGTTGTGAAATATGGGGCTTCGAAAATATCAATGTAATTGAATCTCTTTTTTTGCAATTTTATAAAATTATATTAGGTGTTAAAAAGTCTACTCCAAATTGTATTTTATATGGAGAACTTGGTAGATTTCCTATAGAAGTATTTGTAAAAAGTAGATTGATTGGTATGTGGAAAAGGCTAATCTGTGGTAATCAAAGCAAAATGTCAGCTGTGTTGTATAAACTGTTGTATACTATATAATATGCATAATAGAAACTTTTTTCATTCTAAATGGATTTGTTCTATAGAAAATATTTTAAATGAATGTGGTTATTCTGAATATTGGTTAACTCAAAATGTACCTAAATCTGTTTGTTTATCAAAAAATGTTAAGCAGAAGTTATGCAATCAATTTAAGCAAAGATGGTCTATTACTGTGTTTTATTCAGATAAGTGTCTTAACTATAGAATTTTTAAATGTAGTCATGGTCTTGAACAATATTTATTGAATCTCCTAAGGGGGAAACGATTCACCGTATGTACTGAAATCACAAAGATGTTTACTATAATTTAGCAAAATTTTGTAAAATTATATTTTCTGTTGTAAATTAATCACATATAATAATTAGGCTGTCTTCCTAAATTATATTTGCTCATATCCATATACATTATATATATATAAAACGAAAGTCATAATCTTTAATAAATCTGGAAGATTCATTAAACAAAATTTCTTACTCAATAATAAAGTTTTAGACTGTTGTAATAGTTACAAATATCTAGGGATAGCATTCTCCTCATCTGGCTCATTCACAGAGTCCAAAACTGAACTTTACAAGAAAGCAGTCAAAGCTTTATTCAAATTGAAAGCAGATGTATTATCATTGTATCCAATGCCCAAAACTAGTCTACATATCTTTTATCTTTGACCACACTGTCAAAGCTATTTTATTATACTGTTCAGAAATATGGGGTTGTTATTTACCAAAATCAGCTGACTTTAACTTTATGGTTGACTATTCAAGATTACCATCTGTACTTCCCTGTGATAAATTACATTTTCATTTTTGTAAATATATACTGGGTGCTAATAAAACAAGCACCAACTTTGCAATATTGAGTGAATTAGGAAGAATACCATTTGCATTAGATTGCTTTACTTCAGTTTTTAAATACCGGTATCGTTTAGATTCTTCTACTAATTTTGTACTTAGAGTGCATACATTGAAAATAAATACCTCCACTCACAGGGTTGTGACACTTGGTATTCTGGTCTACAGAGACTTTTTAAAATATTTGATAACAATACAGGAATTCACAATATGCTTAAATATAAGCATAATACATTTAACAGAAAAATTAAAGTTTATACAAAAGCCTTTAATAAAAATAAATGGTATGTTAAAAGAATTAAACTTCTAGATGAAAACGGCAAATTGCGAACCTATCTAAAACTCAAATGCAATTTCGGATTCGAAAATTTTCTTCATATTTTATCAGATTTTAATCAAAGAAAATCTTTCACCAAATTTAGAATCAGCAACCATGAATTAAAGATTGAAACTGGCAGATATTCAAATTCAAAACCTATAACACCTTTAGAGAACCGCATTTGCGAAAAATGTTTTTCAGATGAAATAGAATCTGAAGAACACCTTTTATTAAAATGTTCTTTTTACTATGCTTCCAGGTGCAAGCTTCTTGAAACAATTAAGAATAACATTAATCATTCTAACTTTGAAAATTATCATTTGGGGATAAATTTATATGGCTTTTAAACTCAGAAAGTAAAGATACTTTAATATGCATGTAAATAAAGGTAATAACAAAATTACCGAACTCCGAACAATCTTACAAAGGGAAAGTCAAAACTCATAATTATATAAACAGACAAAATCAGTCAACAACCGGAAAACTGTGAAAACCGTAATGACCCTGACTTGGTACAGGCATTTCTAAAGAAATGGTGGGTTGAATCAGATTTTAAGGCGCCAAACCCCCCGCTCTC
Organism: Bathymodiolus septemdierum; assembly: GCA_963383655.1. Classification (NCBI taxonomy): domain Eukaryota; kingdom Metazoa; phylum Mollusca; class Bivalvia; order Mytilida; family Modiolidae; genus Bathymodiolus; species Bathymodiolus septemdierum. The sequence continues at coordinate 38,526,422 of OY726524.1, read as the reverse complement.
ATTACGGTTCAAAGGTTCCGGCTGTCACTGTAACAGTATTTAAATACAGGAACAAAATAGGTAAAATAGTTGTCAAAGCAGTACCATATTCGGTGACGTAAATGTCCAAAATATTTTTACGTCACACATTGACAAAAAACATTCTTGACATATTTGACTTCTTTATCTTTATACATTTTCACTATATGAAAATGCATCGCTTATAATTTTTTCTGCAGAGACGGAATATATTTCAACAAGATATTGGTATTGGAATATAAACTTTTTAAGAGATCGAATAAGGCGAATCTTTTTATAGCCCTGGTCCAGTAGCCTGTTTCTCAGATGAAGATGACGTTTCAGGAAATCAGAATAATTGCTACTGGCCCTTGCATAGCGAATCAATTGCGAGATGTAAACACCATATGCAGGAGAAGCTGGTATATTGCTGCACATGTTTGGAAAATTTATGATTTTAAAATTGAAGTCGTCCCGCTTATCATAAATTTTAGGACTGAGTTGACCACTGTCGTCAAATTCGAGGTATAAGTCCAAAAATGATGCAGACGAAGCTGTATCGGTGATCTCTTTAACTTCCAGCTCTGGAGGATATATCAATGGAAGAAATTCTGCAAATCTAGAATTATTGATAGATAAAACGTCATCAATATACCTATATGTGAAATTAAAGGCTCTAGCCTCATGAATCTTCTTATCTTTTACAAGCATTTGAAGAAACTCCGACTCACATGAGTATAAAAATAAATCGGCTAGAAGAGGGGCACAATTCGTACCCATTGGTATGCCGACGACCTGCTGAAACAGTGTCCCTCCAAAGGAGACAAATATGTTATCGATGAGGAACTCCAGCATACTGATCACTTGTTCCTCGGAGTAGCATGTTTTACCTTTATGAATTTTGTTTGAAAAATATGTGGAATTGTAGCCTAACACAACAAATTTTGAGCCATAGTTTCTATGACTAAAAGCTTTATGAATTGTTTCTTTTAAGCGGGTTTTTAATTTGTCATGCGGTAGGGTGGTATATAGAGTTGAAAAATCAAAAGTTTTGATGGAGGATACCTGAGAGAAAGATCTTGATTTCAGGTTATCCAAAAGATCTTTAGAGTTTTTCAAAATCCACATGTGATTTATGCCACTACGTGTGATTTCCTGTTAAAAAGTCACTGTTCCGGATAGCTGGTATCTCATATTTTAACACTACAGTCATGTCTCTCATTCTTGTATTTACAATTTATATGATATTTTATGCAATCACCTTATGTTTTATTATGTTTATATGCCCCTTCTTGGGCCCTTTAATTTGGACCAGTAAAATCTTATCTTATCTTATCTATATATGTACTTCTGTGCTAATATTAAGATCTGTGTTGTTAGAAATTTTCAAATTCATTGCTTTATTTTGTTCTATGCTATGTTGTTTGTATTTATTCACATACCCCAGTTGGGGTCTTTGAGAAATAAAAACTTGTAGCTTGAAACTTGGAACCGTCTGTTCGGTTTCATTGCACCTATACCAAATAGCATTTGCTAACAACACAGATGCTAAAATAGGCGAAGATAAGCAAAATTCTTGAACCACAAATATTTTCATATATATATACTGTGAATGGGAGTGGATGTGGTCGAGTGGTCTAGGGCGCTGGACATAAGGCTAAGCGAATGGTGCTGCAGTGTATCAATGGTGTTGGTTCAACTCTCGTCGAGGGAAGAACAAAAATCTGACAGCTCTAAAATCTAATTCTAACACTGTTTGGTTTAATTTTCAGACGTATATATAATACATTTGTATATATATTTGGAAGAAAACCAAAACAATATACACTTATTTGGCTGGTATGAAGGTAATAGCAAGTTTATTGTTCCCTAGACACCAACTATTGCCCAAAGTGGAACCAAGGGCAATATTTGTTGTCAAGGGAAACAATAAACTTGCTATTTCGCGAATATCCAGTCAATAAGTGTTTCATTATATCGAACAGCATAAGAGACTATGATACCATGGACAGACACAGAACCTCCTCTCTAAGTTTGTTGTGGTCGTTTATGGGGTTTTTCAATTTTACATTAGCATAGGAAAAATCCAGAGAATTTTGAATGTCCATTACTGTGTTTCGTACAATGAATCAAGAGGATTAAAAATTCCTTGAAAATATATCATCCCTCCAATGAATAGCACAGGAGAGGTGAATAGTCTATTGGAATATTAAACTGGTGAATAGTTCATTGAACAATTTACTTGTAGTAAATAAAATATTTATGAACATGTCTTTTTAATAGAAAAACTTATATTGAGGTATAATACTATTTTATATGGTTCTGAAAAATAATTGAAAATGTACAGAAAAGGAGGATGGTTGTATTGTTGTTTCGATCAGTGATTAACTGTTGATGACTGTTAATTTCCTCTAGCGAATATTCTGGATCAAAATCAAAAGGAACTAAACCCATATTGTCTGATTCCCTATTTAATAAAACATAGTAAATGATTGGTTGATGATATGTATTGTGTTGATAACTGATGCTTGAATTACCCGGAACAGGTGGTGTAATGTCACTACTTTTTCAGTATGGCAGATGCCTTGCGGGCAGGAAATTTATATTATTTGATTTTAGCTTAGCTTTTTGCGATTCTTTTGACCAGAAGATGAAGTTTATTACCTTTTTAATAAGTAATTACATTTTTATGACCTTTCATTATAATTGGATTTCCTTCCCCTTTAACGACAAAATTATTCTGAAACTGTTCTTGAACAGATATCTCTTAAAAGTATAATCCCAATTGAACATAAGTATGGTAAAAGGATTGGAATGTTTATTACCATCAGAAACATGAAAAAGGTATACCAGATAAAGCTAATTTGTCAATAAATTATTGTGCATTGGATGTATGTGTATGCAATGGATGCACATTTTAGTATTTAATATCCTTTCCATCGTGCTCAATTTTCTCAGGATAGAAAATTAATGTAGATGTTTAGAATATTTCAGACCAAGACTCAATTTCTGGAATGTTGATGTCTGATTCAGTATCCTGTTTGTCTTCATTTTTGTTTGAATTTTTGAAATATTCAAATAATTCCTAGAGTTCTATTTCAGTTTTTAAAGATTTTTTAATATTGTGATGAATCATTTTTGAAAGCTTGCTCAGTAATTTTTTATACATGAATGTTTAATAATACTTATTCATTTCGGAGGGGCCATCGTGGTCGTGATCGCATGGTAGTTGGATTTATAACTGCCTGTGCAATCAGTGCCTATCTCTACTAAAGTAGAGAGTTCGAACCCCTTTCATGGCGAGGTGTACTCGATACAACATTATGTGATAAAGTTTGTCCGTGACTTGCGGCAGGTCGGTGGTTTTCTCCGGGTACTCTAGTTTCCTCCACCAATTAAACTGACCGCCACGATATAACTGAAATATTTTTGAAAGTGGTGTTAAGCACCATAAACCTAAACCAACCATCATTTCAGATCTGTAATCTTTACTCAATCTCCCAAGAGTAACCTAAAAGTAAAAATATGGTAAATAATGTTCAAGTATTTTATTTGTTGCTAAATTTTTGTGAGGGAAATCAGGACCTGTTTTTCCCTGCCAACTTTTCAAAGCAAATAGAATTCGTTTAGATTCTAATTACTTGTAATTAGAACTTTCCCCCACTACTCCTCTTCACCTAATTTATGTGACAAATTTTTGAAATATTTATTTCACCGATTTTTACGATACATAGGAAGAGAGTCATTTTGACTAATGTTTCTATATAGTATATCAGCATTTAATCTACATTGCTTCGAGGTGGGTGTGGATTTTGTACATATGAATTATGCTAATTGTTTTTGTGTTATTGGTACAGTTAATGCATAAAATGGTTTCTTCAAAATTTTTCGCTGAATCACGCTGAAGCCCTGCAAGGAAAAATGTAAATCTTTACTTATATGCGATACATGGCGACAACATTTTGTGCTGTACCATTAAATTCTAAAGTTTATTTAAAAGTTTATCCCATTTAGAATTGATTTATAGTTAAAGTTTTGAAATATTTTCAAACAGTGGTCATACAATATGAATTAATTTCAAAAGGACTTACAGGATATTAACAATTAAAAGTAGTAAATAAATGATAACATTTCTCCATCGTCAGAGAAAATTTTAATTTATATACTCGCAATAAGTAATTTATTGCATATTAGTTTATATCTCAGAACATGGTCCGAATATGTTGAATATTTCAAATGACGTATAAGTGGCACAGACATTTACTTGTTAAGATGAGAAAATTCTACTGCTTTTTAGCTCACCTGGCCTTTAGGCCATGTGAGCTATTGCCATCACTTTTCGTCCGTCGTCTGTCGTCCGTCCGTCAGCATTTTACATTTTAATCTTCTCCTCAGAAACCACTGGGCCAATTGCAACCAAACTTTGGTGGAATGGTCCTTGGATGGCCCCCCTTCCAAAATTGTGTCCGGTGATCCCGACTTCCAACCAAGATGGCTGCCAAGCTAAAAATAGAAAAAAGGGGGGATGACATTTTAATTGTCCATTGCTGCTTTACTATAAGCTCAAATTTTAACTGCAGCTACATGGCAAGGAGTAGTTTAACATATATTCCGGGTTTTTCTGTGAAATTTTTCTTTCAGCCAATTTATACCGATTATGCACATTAGGCATATTTTGATAAAAGATAACATTTAAATCTTCTCCTCTGAAACCGCTGAACCAAATTAAACCAAACCTGGCAGGGATGTTCCCTGGGTGGGTCCCTTTCAAAATTGTGTCCGACAGCCCCGCCCTCCATTCAAGATGGCTGCTGTTACTAAAAATAGAAATTTCTTCAAATGTCCATTGCTGCTTTAGTATAAGTCAAAATGAGCTCAAATTTTATCTGCAGCTACATGGCAAGGAGTAGTTTAACATTGTTTGGGGTTTTTCTGTGAAATTTTTCTTTCAGCCGATTTATACAGATTATGCAAATTAGGCATATTTTGATAAAAGATCACATTTAAATCTTCTCCTCTGAAACTGCTGAACCAAATTAAACCAAACATGGCAGTAATGGTCCATGGGTGGGTCCCTTTCAAAATTGTGTCTGATAGCCCTACCTTCCATTCAAGATGGCTGCTGTTACTAAAAATAGAAATTTCTTCAATTGTCCATTGCTGCTTTATTATAAGTCAAAATGAGCTCAAATTTTAACTGCAGCTACATGGCAATGAGTAGTTTAACATATATTCCGTTTTTAGCTCACCTGGCCTTTAGGCCATGTGAGCTATTGCCATCACTTCGTCCGTCCGTCAACATTTCACATTTTAATCTTCTCCTCAGAAACCGCTGGGCCAATTGCAACCAAACTTTGGTGGAATGGTTCTTGGGTTGTCCCCCTTGAAAATTGTGTCCAGTGATCCCGACATCCAACCAAGATGACCGCCAAGCTGAAAATAGAAAAAAGGGGGATGAAATAAAAAAAAAATCTTCTCCTCTGAAACTACTGAGCCAATCTCAACCAAGTTTTGCTGAAATGATCCTTGGGTGGTCCCCTTCCAAAATTGTGTCCGGCATTTCAGACCTCCGACCAAGATGGCCACCACAGCCGAGCTTAATTTAACATAGGACCCTATGGGAAATTCCCATAAAAATCTTCTTGTCTGAAACCATTTGCTCAATAAGAACTAAATTTTGATGAAATAGTCATTGGATGGTTCTCTTCCAAAAATGTGTCTGGCGGTTCGGCCCTCTGACCAAAATGGCTGCACAGCTGAACTTAGTTTAACATGGGACCCTATGAGAAATTCACATAAAAGCCATCTTGTCTGGAACCAGTAGCTCAATTAGAACCAAACTTTGATGGAATAGTCATTGGATGGTCCTTTTCCAAATTTGTGTCCGGCAGTCATGCTCTCCCACCAAGATGGCCACCGCAGTGCAGTTGCGTTGTTATTGAAAGCAGCTTTGATCCAGGTTAGCGATTACAGGCTCCTGGGAGCCTCTGGTTTAAAACATGCTCTTATTGAAGAAATTGATATTGGGCTTATGTATGATGACATAACATGTATTTTTAGAGATGAAACAACTTAAAGAATGTCTTTATGACAATTTTGTGGTTTTTAGCTCACCTGGGCAAAGGCGGTTAGGCCATGTGAGCTTTTGACATCAGTTGGTGTCTGCTGTATGTCGTAAAATTTCACATTTAAATGTTCTCATCTGAAAACCACTGAATCAAATTAAACCAAGCTTGACTGGAATGGTCCTTGGGTGGCTCCCTTTCAAAATTAAGTCAAAATGAGCTCAAATTTTAAATGCAGCTAATGAGTAGTTTAATAGATGTACATATTTCGGATTTTTCTGTGAAATATTTCTTTCAGCTGATTTATGCTGATTATGCAAACAAGATGAACTGTGAGCTAATGCTCACCTATGATACCCCCGCTCTTCGGTAAACAGGAAGTAGGAATCTGACGGGTCAAAATACGCTTCCCACAATATGGGGTACCTATATGAAGCTTGTGACCAAATATCAGATTTCTGCCATCAATAGTTGTTGAGAAAAATGCGACGAAAAATGAGCATATATGTTCAATGTGTATAGAAACCAACTAAGTCGGCAAACAGGAAGTAGGAATCTGACGGGTCCAAAAACGCTTCTCACAATATGGCATACCTATATGAAGCTTGTGACCAAATATCAGATTCCTGTCATCAATAGTTGCTGAGTAAAATGTGACGAAAAATGTGCATATACAAATGTGTTAAATGTGTATAAAAATCAACAAAATCGGCAAACAGGAAGTAGGAATCTGATGGGTCCAAAAACATTTCCCACGATATGGGGTACCTATATGAAGCTTGTGACCAAATATCAGATTTCTGCCATCAATAGTTGTTGAGAAATGTGCGACGGAAAATGAGCATATATGTTCAATGTGTATAAAAATCAACAAAGTCGGCAAACAGGAAGTAGGAATCCGATGGGTTCAAAAACGCTTCCCACAATATGGGGTACCTATATGAAGCTTGTGACCAAATATCAGATTTCTGCCATCAATAGTTGCTGAGAAAAATGTGACGAAAAATGTGCATATATGTTCGATGTGTATAAAGACCAACTAATTCGGCAAACAGGAAGTAGGAATCTGACGGGTCCAAAAACGCTACCCACAATATGGTATACCTATATGATGCTTGTGACCAAATATCAGATTTCTGCTATCAACAGTTACTGAGAAAAATGCGACGAAAAATATCTTGGACGGACGGACAGAGGTAAAACAGTATACCCCTCTCCCCCTTTGGGGAGTGGGGATATAAAAAGCAGTATACCCCCCTCCCCCTCCGGGGAGCGGGGGCATAATTAGGCATATTTTGATAAAAGATCACATTTGAATCTTCCACTGAAACCTCTGAACCAAATTAAACCAAATTTGGCTTGGATGGTACTTTACATGGTCCACTTTCAAAACAGGCATGTATGTCCTGTGTTCAAGATGGCAGTCATTACTAAAGACTAAAATTTCTTTAATTGTCTGTTGCTGCTTTATTACAAGTCAAAATGAGCTCAAATTTTAACTTCAGCCAATTTATACTGATTTTGAGAGACAAAAAATCACGACAAAATCTTCTGCTCAGAATTTTTTGCTGAAATGAGTTCTGGTTACCTGACTTTCAAAATTATGTGTGATACCCTTCATTTTGTTTATGCTTCAAATTGAAAACAAGGTTAGCAATTACAGGCTTCATGGAGCATCTAGTTTCATGTTAAGATAATGCAGCATCAAGTTATGTTTGCTATTGAAAATAAAATAGAAGTGAAATGCTACAGATAATTCATTTGACATTTTTTTATGTATATAATAAACTTTTGTACATGTAGTACTTTTGGAATGGTTTCAACTGAGTTAAAATATGTTAAGGCAAGTTGTAAACAGTGCCAAACTTTGGGCGTTGTTTAAAACTTTGACACATTTTTTGGTCAACATTTTTGCAGTATGTTGCAACATGTATGTATGTAACAGTAGATTATGAACAGATCCGAGAAAATATGACATTAAAAAAATTATATTTGACTTGAGGCTAAAAACTGGAACATTTGTTTAAATGTGTATTCATGTTACACTTGTATTATCTATCCAAAATTCACAGTCATGTAATCAATGATATATGTAAAACTCAGAGAATTATAATCCCCTGGTAAAACTTAAGGGGGCTTTTTTAAATTAATCAACTAGAAGGAAGGAAAAAAGAATGTTTTGTTTTTGAATAAAAAAGGTCTTTGTTAAATGAATAGAATATTTTTCTATTGACATGCAATATTATTGTTGTGTAATATTATTTTTGTTTTTGTTTAATATTGTGCATGGGTTTAAGACCCATGTTAAAAAAACCGCAGCCGACGTCTTTTTATTAATATTAATCCTTTACCCAATAGCTGATCACACGTCTTTGTTCTGCTTGAATGAATGGGGAGCCATCTAGAGGGAAAAATCAATTTTACCAATAATTTATTTGTTTTCATGTCTTTTTGTGTGCACTGAAGCATTGGACGTACATAAACTATAACGGGGTTTAATTATTTGTGTTTTGTCAGATGATCTGGTATATGTGTATTCTTTACATAAAAGTAACAATGGAAAGAATGTCTGTATACTTTATATAGTTGTTACCTATAGACTGTCTAACATTTATGGAGGTTTTTTTTCCGTTAGAGGATATTTTGTGATTTACCTTTTAGACCTGGAATTAAGTCGTTATGGTAGAATTTGAGTAGCAATATATATTACCTCAAGGTAAGAGATAGCACTGGTTTTAATTTTACATGACATCAAAGTAATATTAATTTGTTTGAGGGCAAGTCTGGTCGTAAATTATATTTTTGCTGGCTTTTAATCATATTTAACCTTTTTTTTCATATTTATATTTATCTTGGGTAAAAATTTCTTCCGTTTTTAGTAAACAAAAATCTGGTATGCAAGGAAATCTTTTTATGTTCAGTCCTTCAAACATCAAGGGAGAATAATAAGTAGGGGTGAGTTGTTTTTAAACTTTGAACAAATTAATACAAATGTACTTAGAAAAAATGTATTAAGAAAAAAAGTCTGCCACGATATAACTGAAATATTGTAGAAAGTGGCGTTAAACACCATAAATCGACTATTTAGTATAGAAAATCAAATCAATATCGATTCTTACATGCAGTTTTATCTTCACTAATAATTTCTGACGATAATTTATGATGAAAAAAGAGATTTTTATTTTAATTAATAAAACGAAGTGGGTGTTCAGTGAAAAAAGAATTTATGCTTGTTTATAGTTTTTTATACTATAATTATCATATAATGTTAATTGTCATATTATTTGTTTGTAATTGGAAAACAGTAGATTTTTCCAAATTTTCATGACAAATTTGGACCTATTTACAATAAATAGACACACATTTTCTCATTTTACTTATAAATGGAATGGACTTCATATATTTCTGATGTCAATCTCGGGATATTTTATTATTTTCATGTAACGCCATGATATAGCTGAAAAATTGCTGAGTTGGCATTAAGCAACAATCACTCACTCACTCAATCTCTGAATATTTGTTTTCTACAATAATGTATCACAATGATTCTGAATTGAGCATTAGAAAAAAGGCCCAAGCTGGATTTTATTTTCATCAAGAGGATGAAATGGATGACACCTGCTTCATGGAAGATTATGTGGAATTTCATGATGCTGTTTCATGGATGATCTAGATTTTACATGGATGTTGTTCAGTTTTCCTTGCATCCCAACAACTTGGGAACATTTGGAAAGATCTAAAGCCATTTTATTTATTATTAAAATGCACCGTTACACCAGTCATAACTTTAGATACAATTATATAATTCTAAACCAGGAATATATGGGTATATACATACAGGATAGTTGCTATTAATGAAATATTACCAGTTACACAAATAAACCTGACAGACTTAAAATATATCCACAAGTTTACATAGAAACAAGGACCATATTTTTACTTTTTTACCTTTTAAACGAAATACAGGTATTTGCAATATACAAAGTTGTAAAATGAACATTGCAATCTCGAATGGCTCTTTTGATTATCCAAGCTTAAACTTCTGTTAGTTGAATTGAATATTGATTGCATAAGCAGATCAATGAGGGGAGAGGGGAGAGGCTGCCCACCCTTTTATCTTATTTTATTTTTTCATCTATGACCACCCAACACTCTTTTAGAGTAACAAAATATAGAACCCAACCTCCAATTCAGAAAATCTGAATTTTAAATACTCTTAAAATCAAATAGGAACTTGTGGTATATGGGTATGTTATAATTATCATAATACTTTCATCTTTTAGCTTTTGAAGTTTGCATGACTATTTAGCTCACATGACCGAAAGGGTGACATAAGGTATTGCCACCACTTGGTGTCCGTCGTCGTCGTTGTCCGTAAACTTTTACATTTTAATCTTCTTCTCTGAAACCAGTGGGTCAGTTGGAACCAAACTTGGTAGGAATGTTCATTGGATTGTCCCATAAAAAGTTTATGTTTTTTTGTTGATCAGAAGTATACAAAAGAAACAAGAGGCCCAAAGGTGTCAAAACTGGTGTGTCCATATATATGAGCAGTCTGTGCCAAAAACCACTAGCCCTATGTTCCTGTCTAGTAAAAATTGGTTCGGGCTAGTAAAATTTGCATAAAATTTAAATGTTGTTCGGGCTAGTTTGTCCAAATGTTTTTGGCACAGACTGTATGAGTATAAATTATTTGTTGTTGGTTTGTTTTTTTATGAAGCTTTTTTATTGCATGCCTTAAGAAAATCCCTTTGAGAAACATGCATGACATTATTATGTAACTATTACTGTTTTTGACATTAATGGGGTCAAAATTATATTCCTTATATTATTACCCTCCTATGATTTTCAATCAGATTTGACCTAGTCTGTGCTTATGGTATCTAAGATTAAACGGTGCTGAAGGGAACTTACGCTTGAATTATTAAAATGAGAATTACAGTAGGTTCAGCAAATTACTGTGTCAAACTTATTATCCCCTCGCCAACAAAGTTGCAAAGGGATATAGTAACACTACCGTCCGTCCGTCTGTCCGTCCTTCCGTAACATCCTTGTGAACACTCTAGAATCAACATCCTTCAATGGATTTTGACCAAACTTGGTACATACTTAATCCTTAAGAGAATCTGGAACCCTATTGATTTTCAAGGTCACTGGGTCAAATTTTTTACCACATAACATCCTTGTGAACACTCTAGAATCAACATCCTTCAATGAATTTTGACCAAACTTAGTACATAATTAGTCCTTAGGTGAGTTTGGAACCCTATTGATTTTCAAGGTCATAGGTCAAAGGTAAAGGTCACAGGGTCTAATTTTTACCCTGTAACATCCTTGTTAACACTGTAGAATCAACATCCTTCAATGGATTTTGGCCAAACTTGGTACATACTTAGTCCTTAAGAGAATCTGAAACTCTATTGATTTTCAAGGTCGAAGGTCAAGGTCAACATTTTTAGGCGAGGGGATACGCCATGCTTTGCGTTGCCCTTGTTATTGTTGAAAGTGGTGTTAAACACCATAAACCTAACAAAATGTTATAGTTTCAAGCTAAATAACTGTGTCCACATTTGATTTTTCTATACGCTTGTTCAACTTTCCCTTGTCGACATACTATTGCATTTGTATCTTGCTTCGCTTGCAGCAGCCCTTTATTTATTCATATTTTATAACCTTTTCTTTTTTATTAAGAGTATTTATAAGTATAGATATTAAATTTAGTGCACACGACACGTTTCTGGAATAACCTTCATCAGGTACGCCCAAAATCGAAAGAATGGAAAACCAAAAAATTTAAAGTTTTAGGAGCAATAAATCTACATAAAATTCATATTTTTTATTCATATTTTATGATCGAGAATACAATATTAAATATTTTGTGCAAAGCTGTATTCAAATGAAGTAATTGAGCTTTAACACCTGTGTTGTAAGTTTCTGGTAGATATTTGTAAGTGTCTAACCTGACATATCCTCCTAGGCATTGTTTAAACATTAATCCTATAGCTAATTTATGATTCATGTGCCTATCAAAAATCACTGTTGCATTATTTTACAATGTAAGATATTTATGTGCACCTTTGTTGTTATTTTAATGCACTACATTTTTTGGTTCAAGTGCGGTTTTATCATTAGTCATCTTAAGGAACAAATCAAATTAGAAATTAATGATTAAATTGACGTTTTTCATCTTCTTTTTTTATGCAAAGGGAATTTTGATGTTGTTACCAGCCTAAATCTTTAGATTAATTTTATGGACATATCCAGGGTGTTGGCCCTTCCATCTCTCCATATGCATTTTTTTTTTTTGGTGATTGGTTTATTATAGATATCTATGAGAGTCAAGTAATTTAGACCCTTTTTTAGTTCACCTGGACCAAAGGTCCAGGTGAACTATTGCCATCACTTGGCGTCCGTCGTCTGTCGTCTGTCGTCTGTTGTCTGTCGTCTGTAAACTTTTCACATTTCAAGCTTCTTCTCCGAAACCACTTGGCCGATTGGAACCGAACTTAGCAGGAATGTTTCTTGGATGGTCCTCTACAAAGTTACTGTTTTTCGTTCCAGTCGGATATTCAATATGGCTGCCAGGGCCAATAATATGCTCTGATTGGCTGAAATTTCAAAGATCTTCTTCTCTGAAACTAATGAACTGACTGAACCCAAACTGTAAATGAATGATCATTGGAATGTCCTTTACCAAGTTACTGTTTTTTATGCCGATCGGAAATCCAAGATGGCCGCCATCGCAGGACATAGATTAACATTGGACCCTATGGGAAAATGTTCAAATGCCTTCTTCTCAGAAACTACAAATATGATTAAAGCCAAACTGTACATGAATGTTCATTGGATGGTCCTCTACAATCTTAAGGTTTTTTGTTCCGATATGAAATTCAAAATGGCGGCTACGGCAGGACTTAGTTTAACATTGGACCCTATGGGAAAATGTTCAAATGCCTTCTTCTCAGAAACTACAAATATGATTAAAGCCAAACTGTACATGAATGTTCATTGGATGGTCCTCTACAAACTGTACGTTTTTTGTTCTGATATGAAATTCAAAATGGCGGCTACGGCAGGACTTAGTTTAACATTGGACCCTATGGGGAAAATGTTTCAAAACGCTTCTTCTCTGAAACCACTTGGACAGTTGAAACCAAACTGCCCAGGAATGATCATTGGAAGGTCCTCTACAAATATGTTTTTTATGCCGATCGGATATCCAAGATGGCCACCACCGCAGGACATAGATTAACATTGGACCCTATGGGAAAATGTTCAAATGCCTTCTTCTCAGAAACTACAAATATTATTAAAGCCAAACTGTACATGAATGTTCATTGGATGGTCCTCTACAAACTTTACGTTTTTTGTTCCGATAAGAAATTCAAAATGGCGGCTACGGCAGGACTTAGTTTAACATTGAACCCTATGGGAAAAATGTTTCAAAATGCTTCTTCTCTGAAACCACTTGGATAATTGAAACCAAACTGCCCAGGAATGATAATTGGAAGGTCCTCTACAAGGTGTGTGATTTTTATGTCGATCGGAAATCCAAGATGGCCACCACCGCAAGACATAGATTAACATTGGACCTTATGGGAAAATGTTCAAATGCCTTCTTCTCAGAAACTACAAATATGATTAAAGCCAAACTGTACAGAATGTTCATTGGATGATCCTCTACAAACAATACGTTTTTTGTTCCGATATGAAATTCAAAATGGCGGCTACGGCAGGACTTAGTTTAACATTGGACCCTATGGGAAAAATGTTTCAAAACGCTTCTTCTCTGAAACCACTTGGATAATTGAAACCAAACTGCCCAGGAATGATCATTGGAAGGTCCTCTACAAGGTGTGTGTTTTTTATGCCAATCGGAAATCCAAGATGGCCACCACCGCAGGACATAGATTAACATTGGACCCTATGGGAAAATGTTCAAATGCCTTCTTCTCAGAAACTACAAATATGATTAAAGCCAAACTGTACATGAATGTTCATTGGATGGTCCTCTACAAACTTTACGTTTTTTGTTCTGATATGAAATTCAAAATGGCGGCTACGGCAGGACTTAGTTTAACATTGGACCCTATGGGAAAAATGTTTCAAAATGCTTCTTCTCTGAAACCACTTGGACAGTTGAAACCAAACTGCCCAGGAATGATCATTGGAAGGTCCTCTGTTTTTTATGCCGATCGGAAATCCAAGATGGCTGCCACCACAGGTCATAGTATTAGCACAGGACCATATGGGGAAAATACAGAAATATATTCTTCTCTGAAGCTATTGCACTGATTGAACCTAAACTGTGCATCAATCATTGGAAGATCCTTTACAAACTTTGTGTTTTTTATGTTGATCGTAATTCCAAGATGACTACCACTGCAGGACATAGTTTTTACATAGGACCAATTGGTTTTTTTTAATACCAGGTGAACGATACAGGCTCTTGAGAGCCTCTGGTTTAAATAAAGTTACACATTTTTGATAGTCCATAAAGATGATCATTTTGCCCAAAAATTGCATTAAAATTGAATGAAAAATAAGAGTTACATAATAACTTGACATTGCTATAACCCTCCATCTGTTGCCTTTTTCAATTTGTATAAAATGTTATGTGGCTCATGATCAATTTCTGAAAAGTGTAAATTAACACTTAATTAAGATACCACATTCCCACATGCCCATTTAAATACTTATTTGTCAGAGAATTTGTCGGTAAAACGGGTTTATTTGCAGTATCAAAAAGTCAACATGGGGTCAGAACCTCCTACACTCAATACAGAATCCACTAACAAATCTTTATCCAGTTAAAATATCCCAACAATGTGGTCAGTAGTCTACCTGCCTAGAATCAGCTGATTGTTACAGGTGAACAATAATGTCAAGTTATTAATTGGTTTAGCAGGTAATTACATCTTATCGTGTTATCTTACCGTGTTCCTCAAATAAAGACATCTTAATTTTAAGTAAAGCATTATCCACAACAAAACACTCAAGTAATTATGATAAATTTTTAATGGAAACATACTCGTTAATTCATCCTCAGAAATTTAAGCATACAATTCTTGTTGTTAGGAATATAAAATCAATTTTTTTGATCAGGTGAAGCATTAAGTTTAACATATCAATAATTATTGGAAGATCAAAATCAATTTTGATCTTAACAAGTTTTGTATGAATTTATTTAAAATTGAATTAAAACTTATTTTTCACTTGAATAACATAAAAATAAAAAAAATTCATGCCACAATATAGCGGAAATATTGCTAAAGTTGGCATTAAACACCAACCAATCAATCAATCAATCAATCAATCAATCAATGGGACATCATTGTAGAAATTGTCCCACTTAATACATATAAGATGGCATGGAGATTGAGCAGACAATTTCAAACTGAGAGGTGAATGCTCTTTATACATAATGTATTTAAAAAGTTGATGACAAAATATTCAGGAATGTTGATTTCTAGTCTATTGTGAAGATTAAGGGCAATGTCGAGCGCAGCATGATACTACCGCAGCATGTCGACTAGGTAAAGTTGAACAACTGTATAACAAAAGCAAGTGTGGACACAGTAAAATGTGCAGGACCCACTGTATGCAAATTTTCTTGTTTTTCTATTTTAAGCTTTGGTTTCTTTTCGCCATTTTTATCTTGGAAACCATAGATCAAACCTGATTGAAAAAATTAGGTAAGGAATCTTATAAGGAATATAACTGAAAATATTAGGTAAGGAATATTATAAGGAATATAACTGAAAATATTAGGTAAGGAATCTTATAAGGAATATAACTGAAAATATTAGGTAAGGAATCTTATAAGGAATATAACTGAAAATATTAGGTAAGGAATCTTATAAGGAATATAACTGAAAATATTAGGTAAGGAATCTTATAAGGAATATAACTGAAAATATTAGGTAAGGAATCTTATAAGGAATATAACTGAAAATATTAGGTAAGGAATCTTATAAGGAATATAACTGAAAATATTAGGTAAGGAATCTTATAAGGAATATAACTGAAAATATTAGGTAAGGAATCTTATAAGGAATATAACTGAAAATATTAGGTAAGGAATCTTATAAGGAATATAACTGAAAAAATTAGGTAAGGAATCTTATAAGGAATATAACTGAAAATATTCTGAAATATATAGACAGGGAATGCTATGAGAAATATAACTGAAAATAAACAATCAATTCAAAGAAACTAGAGGCTTTTAAGGGCCTGTAACCTCTTCAATTTGACTTATAAATTTAAGGTTATGTCTATTTTTAGCAGATTGACTGGACTATTAGATTATAAAGATTACATTGATGATGTATGATTTAAACTGTGTTTTATTTTAGGGGCCATCATGGTCATGGTTGTATAGTAGTTGGATTTACAATAACCTGTGCAATCAGTGCCTATCATCACTAAAGTTGAGTTCAAATTCGGTTCACTGGGAAGTGTACTTATTACATCATTATGTGATAAAGTGTGTCTGTGATTATGACATGTCTGTGGTTTTCTTTGGTTTCCTCCACCAATAAAACTGACCGCCACATATAACTGAAGTATTGTTGAAAGTGATGTTAAATACAAAAAAACCTCAAACTTTTTGTGTCTAAAAAGTGGTGTTGGCATAAAATATTTCCAGACCTGGCAACAATACAATACATTTTTTACACATCAATATGATATAATGACAAGTGTACATCATGATGTACAATTAACGTCCTGTTAACCTGTCTAAAATGCTACACCTGCTACCAATATAGCACACGTCTTAACCACAACATAGATAAACATGTAGTAATGACTCATCCTTCATTCCTAATATGGCTTCAAAATGTGACCTTTCAACTTTGTCAAAACAAAATTTCAAATTTCAATAGACGAACATTAAATTTAAAATTTAAAATCGAGCGAAATCTTATTACCATTCAAATTATACAATACTTAACATGTATATAATTTACGTTATCATTGCCAATTGAAAAACAGTTGTGCAATCATGCTTTTCAAAGGGCTTTCATCAATTCGCAATTTTAACACATCATTAAAATTTACCACAGGCCTTTTGAGTAAAGAATACTTGCATTAAGATTTGGTCAAGGAGAAACACTGGTTCATTGAATTTTGTTTTCAACATTAAAAGCTAATACGTTCTTTCAACGTTATCAAATATTTTTTCTTCATACAGCCATGTTAAATTCCGTAACATTTAGTAAAATTTATCATTGATCAGAGATTTTTTTTTGTATTAAAATACATGTTCACACATACACGCTATGTTTGAAGGTACACATTTCCAATTTTAAAGAAAATATCTTTACAAAGTACATTGTACTTGATCACAAATTTATAATGTTAAATAGTCTCCAACAATAAAAGTAGATTCCTTACAGAGAACGTTTAAATTAGTTGGGGAGAAATGACGGTATGCGATTCCACTTCACAGTTTGAGACTTCATTGCAAAATTTTAATAAATAAAGGATTGAGCAGAGCGAAGCATGATACGACCGCAGCATGGCGACAAGTGAACGTTGAACAAATGTACACTAAAACTACAAATGTGGACACATTATTTCGTTTGACACAGTAATGTGCTGAAAACAGTCAAATTTGCTGGACCCACTATATTTTTGATATTTTAAACACCACTATTTTCCTTAATAAGCACTGAAACATTTGTACCAAAACTGTACAGGAATGGTTTTTGAAATGTCCACCCCCCCCCCCCCCAAACAAATAATTAAAACAAAAAATGTCTCATTTCATTCCAATTCTACAGCCATTGTTGCAGACTGATATATGAACAAAATTCTTCCCTTCAGAGACCTCTGTCAAGTAACAGGTAGCACAACATTTGTTTTTGTTTGGGGGAAGAGGGATTTACTTAGCAGGGAAAAAAAGGCCCCCGAAAAATGTACAATAAATTCAAACAAAGTTTAAGTTTGTTGACCCCAAACATTATTGAAATCGAAGTCCAGAACTGTGGCTCAGTGGTGTAATGACAATAATACTAAGATAAAGTTTTCTAATTCGATGCGTATTGGTTCAAACAGAAAATTACAAAATGTAAATTGTGAATTAAATATATTTTATGAAGAAAAACTTTTGCAGGAAGTAACATGTGAAAAACTATTAGGCATAAATATAGACAACTGTTTGTCATGGACTCAACATATAAATAAGATGTCCTCTATAAGTTCTTCAAGAATTGGGTTACCGTATTATCACGTCTAAAAAACCTATCTACCACATAATGGGTTAAAAATGTACTACCGGTTATGTGATAATTATACCACGATTTTCCAAGTTAAACGGTTAAACAATTGAGCGCGAAACATGAGATTGTTTAATAGTTAGCTTGGAAAACTATGGTATAATCGATTTGTAACATGAAACCATACAATATCACATCTAGGTCGTTGATTATTGCATGGCTCTCTGAGAGTAATAAAACTACAGCCCAGATTTGAAGTGTGCAATATCTTGTATCTTTGTGTATTATTTCATAGTTCTTAGCTGTTGCTTACATTCTGGTATATAAAAAGATCAATGGAAAAGAATTCTTTCATGTTACAAAATGCATATATTTGACCTCTTTTTGATTATTGTTGTACAAATGGGATGAAACCACTACATGTATGTAAATTGCAAAAGACAGGTTGCAAGGTTAATTTTAAATTTTACACTTCATACACATGCTAAACAATTAGTTAAAACATTAGGTTGGCTATACATCAAAAACTGCATTTAATACCATAATGGTATACTGGTGTATACATGTATCCATAAATGTATTGTGGGATACTTATGCAATTTTTTGTATTTCTTGCCTGCAATCAACTGATTATTCTTTAAGATCTACCAATACAGTCAAACCTGTATTAAGAGGTCACCTTTGGGATAAAGAAAAAGTGGCCATATAAGACAGGTGACCTCTTAAAACGGGTTCAGTTCATATGAAATATTCTATGACAGGACAAAAAAAAGGGTGACCTTTTAATAGAGGTGACTGCTTAATAGAGGTGACAGCAAGGCAGGTTTGACCGTACTTTACATTATTCAGGTACATGTTCTATATTTTATGGAATGCATTCAAACTTAGACAGTAAACAAAAATGTGGACGTCTTCAAAAAGAAATATTCTGAATATTTGATGTTACAACAAGAACATGATTAATAAATATATGTTAGTAGACCGTATAAAACATGTTGTGTGTATATGTATGTGTGTGTTTTGAATGTAAGTTATCAGGTATACACTTAATATATTGACATTAATATTATTATATATGTTTTCATTCTTCCAAGGCCTCTGGGAAAGTTACCGTTATGTTAACTGTGTTGTCCTCTTAAGATAGAGTATTTACTATTATATTATTATAAGAGACTGTCGTAGTCGTAGTCGTGATCATAATTATGGTAGATGGATTTACAACTACCTATGCAATCAGTGCCAATCACCACTAAAGTTGTGAGTTCAAACCCCGTTCATGGCGAGGTGTACTGGATACAACATTATGTGATAAAGTTTGTCAGTAACTTGTGACAGGTCGGTGGTTTTCTCCGGGTACTGTGGTTTCCTCTACCAATAAAACTTACTGCCATGATATAACTGAAATATTGTTGAAAGTGGTGTTAAACACCATCAACCAATCAAACCAACTGTTAAAAGTACATTGTGTCCAGTTCTATAAAACAAAATGGCCACCGAAAAATCCCTCCCCAAATACCTATTTCTAAATCAGATGGGTGATACAGGTTCCTTAGGGGCCTCTGGTTTTAATGATGATCGTAAAGCTCTCAGCAGAGAAGTGTGTCTCTATATTTTGTCAGTTTTTATATAACCAGCTTATTAGTTTTTGAATATCCACAAAGATGTGGTAATATTATGCATGCTTTTTAGCTGCTTGCATTTGTTGATATGAATAATGATATAATACCATATATAACAACTTTTCATGTTGTGAAAATAGTTCATTTCAATGTCATGGTCGTAATGTGTTAGTCCCCGACAATGGACGAAATTCCAAATGACATTTATCTTGAAAATCTTGATAATAACTGTTATTGAAATTAATTGACAATGCCGAGAATTATTACCTGTTTGGTAGTAAAAGTTACACACCTTTTGAAATGTTAATGGTCTGTTAACGAGATTCTTAAACCAGATTAACCCATAAAAAATAATAGTAAAATTTTGTTTTGCAAGTTAAAACTTATTTACGAAAGTTGTACATCAATGACTTTTATGTGTTATATATGATTTCAATACACCAGCATATAGAATGAAAAAAAAATGTAAACATTTAAAAAAAAAGATTACAATGCACGAGGGAGGAAGTCACCAAGGGCACAATATAAAATAACAGATCGACATCTTGACTCTTCATTTGTCCTAGAATCAGATTCAGAAACAAGAAATACTGGAGGAAATCAGAGATAAATATGTTTTAAACTTGTTAAATTTGGCACATAAAAAATGCATTATTCAGTTGAAATTTTAGCTTACCTGGCCAAAGGCCATGTGAGCATTTGCCATCATTTGCTGTCTGTCGTTCGTACAACGTAAGCTCTGATGTTTCAATCCTCTCCCCTGAAACCACTGAACTAAATTACACCAAACTTTGATGGGAAGGTCCCTATCAAAGTTTGTTCTAACAACTCTGCCCTCCATTCAAAATGGTGATGATTACTAAAAGTAGAAATTTCGTTGTCTGTTGGTGCTTTATTATAAGTCAAATTAAGATCAATTTTAACTACAGCTTGCATGGCAATGAGTAGAAAGTTTAACATTTCTTCCAGGTTTAATTTTTTTAATTTAAGTCTTATTTGAATGCATGTGTTAGAATTAATAAAAATTGTTTTTTTTCTTAAAAATCTAGACTTCACTTAATTGAACACAAACTGTGTATGAAAAATCAGGTGGGCCTCTTGTTTCATATTCACTTAACATCGAAATCATTCCCTCCATTTTCTTTTTAAACAAAAAAGCTACTTCAAAATGAAAAACATTTCTTTGGATGAAAAAAAATCAATATTGCATTGATTATGATTTAAACTGTGGTTATCAAAGGTACCTGACTGTAGATATAATGATGTCATATCCTGTTGGTACCTGTAATTAACATACAGGTATACATGTCTCTGTTATGAACTCTTTTATTTTGGATTTTAACTATTGAATTGGACATTTCATGTATCATTTTACCTGTGGACCATAAATACTTGAAAGTGTATTTAATACCTGAGTTAATTACTATAGCAAAAGGTTTTTCAGGTGTGGAGAAGTTTAATTATAGTCTAAGGCAGGTAAGATTTTATTTGGTAATCGGGTGTTGATAGGTGTGACCAGAAACGTTCAATGTGGGCCGGCCCTTCTGTATTGTCAGGTAGGGTTATTTTTATCATGTAACGACAAGTGATATAATAATTGGAGTTCATTGAATTCTTTTGTCATACGACTTATTTTACTGTTTCGTTTCGGTCTTTATGAATCAATGCCTTGTAGATTTAAAATTTTGTTATTATAAGAAAATGTTTCTATTTTGAATCATATTTTGTAAAAGAGATTACAAGGATAAGGCAATTAGAAAATATATAAGAGGATTAAAAAATATAATTGTACTTGAAAATTTTTTTTCTATAGTAAAAACTTATTTTTACTTATTAGTGAATTTGTATATTAAATATTGAATTCAATCTAACTATTACTATTTTTTTATTTAATTAAAAGATAAATTATTAATGGATTGATAAAAAAATCAATTAAATTCCCTCTCTACGGCCTCCAGGAATGTCAGGTATGTCTGTCTATCTGTATTGATCTATTGATGAGAAAACTTACATAACAGTGTATATATTCTCTCTAATCTATCTTTTATCTATGGAAGTGTGCAGAATACCAATCCATTGTAATACAAAATATCAATTTATTACAATATTTATTTATTCCCCTTCTAAGGGCGTGTACAGTAACAGTACAACTGTCAAATTACAAGCTTATTTTTGCCAATTTTGTACACATCAGATTTTCTTATGATTAAACAGGCATTTGTTTGTGGTAATTTAAATCACATGTATATACCTTATATAGTAGGAAAACTTTATAGAATATTAAATGACCATTTAAGGTTTGGTTCTGACAGCCTGCAGGGGGTATCAGGTCTGTTCGCCCTGACTATGCATTCACCCTGGGTCCGTTCGCCCTGGGTTCGTTCGCCCTAAAAGTGGGTCCGTTTGCCCTGATAATTAAAAAGTATCTTAATAGTTAATGAACATTGTAATTGAAAATAAAGAAGTAACGATATAGAAAAGTTTTAATTAAAAATGAAAAAAAGCTTTTGTTTTGGAAAATAAGTTCTTTTCAAGCAACTATTAGGTAAACTGTTTGAAATGACTGATCGTTGATTTCATCATTACAATTAATTGATTTAAGCTTAGTTTGAGTAAAACAAATTGCAAACATAAAATAATTATTTACTTTACAGCTTGTGTTCTTTGATCTCGTGTGTGTTCTGACAAACTTTTTATTATCGAAATATACACTTTTTAGCATGTCAACACCATATTTAAAATTTCTCAATTTATTATCTATAAGCCATCATATATAATTAATACTTCATTTATTTTTAATATCCTATATAATTATCAGGGCGAACGGACCCAGGGCGAACGTGTGTGTATCAGGGCGAACGTGAATTAGAGCGAACGGACCCGGAACCCCTGCAGGGGGAGATAGTAGGAAAAGTTTATAGAATATTAAATGACCATTTAAGGCTTGGTTCTGACAGTCTGCAAAAAGGGGGGAGGGGGGAGGGGGTAATCATTGTTGTGTTTTAATATTAAAGCCAAAGGATTGGTGAAAGTGACAATTGGTTGTGAAAAAATTTGTTTACAAGATGTCATGTGTACTACACAAGGTTATTTACAAAAATATTAAACAGAAATGAGGAGGAGAAATTAGGTATTCAGAGAACTTATTTGATTTAATTGAAATATATCATACAAATAAATGAGGGGCCGTTGTGGTCGTGATCATATGGTATAAATGTGGAGGTCAGTTTTATTGGTGGAGGAAACTGGAGTACCTGGAGAAAACCACTGACCTGCTGTAAGTTACTGACAAACCTTATCACATAATGTTGTATCGGGTACACCTCGCCATGAGAGGGTCGTCATGTTTGTGATCGTATGTTAGTTGGATTTCAACTACCTGTGCAATCAGGGCTTATCACCACTAGAGTTGTGAGTTTTAATCCCGCTCATGGCAAGGTGTACTCGATACAACATTATTGGATAAAGTTTGTCAATGACTTGTGGCAGGTCGGTGATTTTCTCAGGGCACTCCGGTTTCCTCCACCAGGAGTACCAGGAAAAAACCACTGACCTGCCACAAGACACTTTATCACATAATGTTGTATCAAGTACACCTCGCCATCGGCGGGATTCAAGCTCACAACTTAAGTGGTGATAGACACTGATTGCATAGGTAGTTGTAAATCCAACTACCATATGATCACGACAAGAACAACCTCTCATTTATTTGTATGATATATTTTAATTAACGATCACGACCACTATGGCCTCTCAAATGCTTGTCTGAAATGTCTATTGCATAAAAAAATGAAGCCCTAGATATGTAAATTAATTTAATTGTATGGTCAGAACAACCTTGAAATATTTGTGGTTGAATACTCAATTAAATAATTTCAAGACATGTATGACAGGTTATAATATTAAATTAAACACTAATACTTAATTCATAAACAGTCATTAATTAGAAAGTTTGTCACATACATATGTATATATTGAATCTTGATTTGACAACAACACCTTTATACTTGCGTATTTATATTTATATATTAATCATTATTAACAAAAATTGGAATACATTTTAAATCCTAAATTGGTTAAGTTGAAGTCATCATTTCAAAAGTTTTACGGTCGCCACCATGACTTGGTTGCCCGTTAATGAATATTTGTGTTACAAATGACCACGGATATGTTTCACTTGTCGTAAACACTTCCCAGCCCTTTCCTCATTCATGACTTATCACCGGGTTTGTATCTAGATTAACATGACGGATGCCACTAGCGGAGCAGGAACTGCTTACCCTTCCAGAGCATCTGAGTTCACCCCAGATTTTTAGTGGGGTTCGTGTTACTCATTCTTTAGTTTTCTGTATATGCTTTGTAGATCGTTTTTTGTCCTTTTTCTTTTGGCCATTGTGTTGTCTGTTCTTCGATTTACGGATTCTGATTACCCCCTTTGAGAAAATAGAGTCGATGTCTGCCAAAATTTCCCACGTCAATTTAACTACCATACTTTTTATTAGCATTTTACCTTCATGTGAGGTATTGTCATCATTTGGCGTTCATCGTCGTCGTCCTTAGAAAAAAAAATTAACGTTCAAACTTAATAGAAATGTTCATTGGATGGTCCTCTACAATTTTTCCCCCTGATCGGAAATCATCAGAGAAAAAAGATGCCAAGAGGGGTCAACTAGACTATGATCATATATATGGGTACAGGTACATGTATAATGATTTATTGTTCAACTTTTTTGTCAATTGCATACAGATGATGTTCCTCTGACTATTGTTTCGCTGTTAACACTTAAGATGGCCTTGTATGCTATTTAATATCAACTCTGTCTAATAGAACTAATATTATACATATGACAACTTCTTTGTCACAATGATTGTATATTTGATAGATTCAGATCAGCGTCCAGACTCAAATTGGCATCCATTGACGTCATTATCTCAAATCACAGTCCGATATAAGGGTATTCCCAAATCTGCGTTCTCTTCAAATTCTCAGATCTATGGCCGATTTATCAAATCAATGTCCTTTTCAGAGCAAAGATCTGTATGTGCTTTTACCTTGTCACATGATGGATTTGGGTCAAGATTGTACATCATCTGCATTGCATATTATATCAAATGAATGCAAAGCGTCAAAGTTCCAGGCATAAAATCAGTGTGCTTGAACCTCGTTTCATCTACAAAAAAGATCATTAGTGACCCTCTTATTTATACAAGTTTGAAAGCAAAATCTAATACGACACTGAATGGCGTTGAAAGTCATTGGACATTGATTTGAGAAAGTAAGAAACAACCATAGATTTGAGAATTGAACACTGATTTGAGAATTTGAAAAAGAAAGAACTTAGATCTGAGGTACAGATGTCTGTGACATAGAAATCAGACATGGATTTGAGGATTGGACGTTGATTAGAGACTGGACGTCAATCTGAGTCTTACATAAATATTATGTATAATGTTCAAGATTATATCGTTCTTTATAATGCGGTTTGATCGGATATATATGAGGATGGACATTTTACTCCCACGTCTAAAACATTTGCGTGACCACATCATTTCAGTAAGAAGGGATGTTTGGATGCCTGCCAGGTTTTATTGAAGTGCCTGTACAAAGCCAGGAAAGGGAACAGTCATATATTTGTGTTTCAGGGGTATCAATTTTACCTCTTTCTACAATTGTTGTATTGGATTTTAGAATTGTTCTGACATTGTGGTATTTTTTTGTTTTTCATTTTATTAGTTTATTGAACCTTTATTTTTCTATTCTTTAGGATTTTTTTTTATTATTACTTTTTGCATTTTTTTTTTAAATGTAACAATGTAGAAAAAAAATTTTCGAGTTCACATATTGAAATTAGAGATAGAATAATTCAGACTAGTAGTACTATTGTTTATTGAATTATAAAATTAGGTTTCAATGGATATGACCGATTACCAATATCCATTCTTGTTACACAGTAAACAACCACCAAATTAAATCTACACAGCATAACAATACAATGCACTACAACTCTCAGTGTTATTCATCATACGTGTTATGTAAAGTGAACACAGGTAAATGAATAAAATACAGTGACACCTGTGTAAACTGAACCTCTTTGGGATCAACTTTTGTGTTCATAATAGACAGGTATTTTCGGTTTATACAGCTTAAGCCAACAAACATTTTCAACATTATGACTTTATTTGAAGTTTATTCAGGGTTCGATTTAGACAGGTTGCACTGTAATTCTATACCTGAACCTCCCAAGACCAGTCGATTTCTTTGGTTCCAGTCGTGGTCGCTTTTCAGAGGTTCCAGTGTTACTGTGTACTATGATAATGAATATAAAGGAATGTTATGTAGCACTCTAGGTGCTTTGATTTTCTTTGAAATGAATGTGTTGAGAGCTTTTGGTGAAATGTTGACTGATTTCCTCCATCTTTTATGGGTTTTGAGATAAATTCAACCAAAAATGGTCAAAATTTAGACATCATTGAACATTCAACTCAAACTATGTATGAATAATTAGGTAGACAATACACACTCAGGTGAGCCTCTAGTTTTGTTTGTTTTTCTTGCATTGTATTTGCTTGACTCATACAGGTGTACGTATTGACGCAAATAAAGATTATTATTATTAATATAATAATTTCACAATTATTAGTGGAAAGCCTTTAAGAATACCGAAGTTAGAATTGTCTATTATTAGAAATTTGTCTAACCAGTAATGCCCCAATGTACAGACAATACACAATAAAAATGTCAAATAGAATGTCTTTGTTGAGTTGAGAATTACTGACCAGCTGACCTAGACAGGTGAAAAAACAGGTAGGCTCCTTAATGGATTTGACCACATTTATTGGCAAGGTAAATTATAGATGGATATGCAGGAATGTGACATTATGTTTTGTTGTAAATATTGTCACACAGAGAAATATCAGCATGAAAGAAGAAATTATCAAGTGTTTAGTAGAATTTATCTGATTTGGGAATCGCTAATAACGGTAAGGCTTGAGAAAATTACGGAACTGAAGCTAATGACCTCAGTGGTCTGTATTTTATGCAAGGAAAATGATTTAGCTTATGTTTTAATTTTGATTCCTTCTTTTATTTTGAGGTTTTAGTGGTATGTCCAGCTTTATAAATCTGGGATGGTTTTTTTCCACTGATTTCAACTATTTTCCTCTGAAAATTGTTTTCCCAAGAGTTACTGGACACGGTCAGAACAGGTCAAAAATGACCATTTTGGAAGAGGGTGTAGATGGTTTCAGCTATTTTTCATTGATTTCAGTTATTTTATTTTCTAACCAGGATCATCCCCGATAAATGATATCATTTCATATCTATTAAAAAGATTAAAATAAAAACTTTTTACATACATCATACATGTACATAAGATTATGACAAATCTTGAAAACAATACAAGTATATTTGTGTTTGATCTTTTTATGTGACAAAAATAAGGTTGTCAGTATTGGTCATTATTAATTAACTTTGATTTATTTGCCTTTATATGATCAAATCTGTCAATACAATATAAAAACTTTCATTGGGCCAATACGGCAAAAACCAGTCCAATACGGATATTTTCCGTATTGGCCTAATTCCAGTCAGTCCAATAACAACTAGATTGGAATCCGCTAGACATTTCGACAATTGCAAGGAAAAATCCCGAGAGATATTGGACTGGTGAATTAATAAAGGTATCATTACGTAATGTTTTTCATATTGGCCTAGTTATAGGTCCTCGGTCTGCTGTATTGGCGTTCGGCTGCACCTCAGGCCAATACAGCAGGCCTCTGACCTATAACTAGGCCAATATGAAAAACATCACATAATAATAATATAATAATATATATGCTCTTAAATAATAAGGCTGTTCATCATCGTAAAATAAGATATGACCGAGGAGATTTAAAATTTTATTTAGATGAATAATTCTGATACAAACATCTCGTAATTGCTCGGTAATCGGATATTTGTTTTGATTAGATTTGCAGTGACGATTGGTTTGAAGTTTGTTTGATTTGTTTAACAATGGTCAATTTGTCATAAGATAGAAATAGTATGTAGCACACATTGTATTGAGTAATAAACACTAAAGTCTTGCCAATCAAACTTTCATGACGTGATTGTGATCGTATGGTAGTTGGATTTACAACTACCTGTGCAATCAGTACCCTATCACCACTACAGTTGTTAGTTCTAATCCCGCTCATGGTGGGGTGTACTAGATACAACATTATGTGATAAAGTTTGTCAGTGACTTGCGACGGGTTGGTGGTTTTCTCCTGGTATTCCGGTTTCCTCCACCAATAAAACTTACCTCCACGATATAGCTGAAATGTTGTTGAAAGTGGCATTAAACACCACAAGCCAAACCAAACCATCAAACTATTATGACACAAAGGGTGCCAATTATGATTTGAGCAGTTGAAAACAAATTCTTTCTCTTCTGTTTTATTTGAAAATCGTAATTTATATTTATTTGAAACATTTTAAAAACCCTCCACAAACTCACATTTTTTTAACAAAATTATTTCTTTTAAAATGATGTCGGTAAGGTTCTCACTACAATGAATGTTTGTTTGTAATGAAACTCGTCTTCCTCGAGTTCCCCGAAAAAGATCTTTTGATTAAAATTAGATCTCCTCATTTGCTCCTGTTTTTTGCTTACCGCTGCATCCAAGCAAAAAAAAATATGAGTAAGTGCGGAGATCTAATTTTGAATAGATTGAAAATTATCTCAATTGAATTGTCTGTACAGATTGGAAACCATCTTTTAAACAAAATGGAGTACAAATTAAAAACTTAAGCTACATATTTCTTAAAAATCTTGGTAATAAATGTGACGACACACATTGACAATAGAAGTTAAACATAATGTCTTTTGTTCACATTTAATCCGTAGATTAAATTATTTCTTGACCAACAAAAAGTCAGATCTAATGCCATTTGTTTATCAAAAGATGGAAATCGGTTGGATTAATTTCATATTAAGGTCAGACGTATAATTAAATTCACCTGAATTTTAAATTCTGAAAAATGTAGCATGTTTAAATGGCTGTGTTAGGTAAACCTAGCCATTAGAATACATTCCTGGTCTACTATGAAGTTACACGTAGATTTGTTGACATACTAGGTCTATAGTCAAACAAATGGGAAAACAAATGCTTTCACTAACCTGATGTAACTCAAATTTTCTTTCTCGTTTTTTTATTTTCAGAAGTGAACACTCGTTACAGCAAGAAGTTGAGAGAAGAAACACTAACGTAAGTAAAAATATATTTAGATTAAAAAACCTGTATTAAGAGGTCACCTTTGGTACAAAGAAAAAGAGTTCTTTTAAGACAGGTGACCTATTAAAAGAGGTTCAAATCATATGATATTTTCTGTCACAGGACAATAAAAAGGTGACCTTTTAATACAGATGGCTGCTTAATAGAGGTGACTGCATGTATACTGTATGTATATGTAGAACAGAATTAACATTCATAGAACAATCATACATGTTGTAAAACTGAACTCTCTGGTATAAACAACCTCTGTATACATACATGTACGACCTGTGAATAGAGGACCATTATATATTTTTTTAGTCAGTCAAATTTTTTTAGGTAATTCTTCCTCATTTCATTTTTTTATATCCTTCAATTTTGTAGCAAATATACAAAGGAGCCATTGAGGTCGAGATCGTATGGTAGATAGATTTACGACTACCTATGCAATCAGTGCCTATCACAAATAAAGTTGCGAGTTCAAATCTATCTCATGATATTGCCATCTCTTGGTGTCCGTCGTCGTCTATCATCGTTGATGTCGTTAAACTTTTACATTTTAATCTTTTCTCTGAAACCACAGGGCCAATTGGAACCAAATAGGTAGAAATGTTCATTTGAAGGTCCTCGTGAAAGTGTATGTTCTTTTTTGTTGACCGGAAGTACACAAATGAAACAAGAGACCCAATGGTTTCTGAAGGGTGTTGGCTGTTTTTAATCTTCTATGAAACCACTAGGCCAATTGGAACCACATTTGGTGGGAATGTTCATTGGATGGTCCTCTAAAAAGT
This sequence comes from Bathymodiolus septemdierum, assembly GCA_963383655.1. NCBI lineage: Eukaryota > Metazoa > Mollusca > Bivalvia > Mytilida > Modiolidae > Bathymodiolus > Bathymodiolus septemdierum. The sequence goes on along the minus strand of OY726524.1, from coordinate 38,496,474 downwards.
TTATTATGGTTTTTTTGTTTATCAGAAGTACACAAAAGAAACAAGAGGCCCAAAGGTGTCACAATTTAATTTTCTTCTATGAAACCACTGGGCCAATACGGTTGTTTCGAATCATTTCCATTCCGTCAAAATTTTGTTATTTTCGTCCGCCAGATCACGTGATTTCGATGGACTAATCGGCATTGAACTTCCGGTGTCAATGTACACAACAGAAACTCCAATCGATATGTGCTGTTTTAACGTTCGATCCTCAACTTAAAAAAATCTTAACATTTTCTGTAAAAGACAGATATCAATTACATTATTTTATTTGTATCAAAGACTTCAATGCAGAGACAAATACTTCTTTAAAGTTAAATTTGTTTTCTTTCTTTATTTGCGGCTGTCAGCATCATCAAAGGAAAACGATCTGCCTTTATGTATATATTTCTGATATCAGACAGATAGTGGGGTACCGAACACCAGTATTTATTCAGCGGTTTCCTTGGTGTCTCCATATTACAATTACTTATAATCTACCGCATCTACGACTATGATATGCTGACGTTGTCACAGTAATAGCGTAAACATCGGAAAATCTCCCGCCGATTTGTTCAGACGTCAAGACAAGAAAAAGACGGAACGTGGTCGGAATTGACATGATTCGAAACAACCGTATTGGAACCAGACCTGGTAGTTATGTTCATTGGATGAACTTCTAGAAAGTTTATGCTCTTTTTTGTTGATCAGAAGTACAAAAAAGAGACCCGAAGGTTTCTAAATGAGTGTTGGCTATTTTTAATCTTCTATGAAACCACTGGACCAATTGGAACCAAACCTTAAATTAAATGAATGAACAGGTGGGCTCTAGTTTACTTTAAATCAGATTTGTATGCAAATTTTTTCTGTTGAATTCCCTTTTGAAATTCCTGTCAAGTGTATGGCAACAAATTTGAGCTTTTCCCATTTGTTGGTGTCCGGCATCTGTTTTCCCGGATCCATTAACTTTTCACATTTTTATCTTTTCAAGAACCAGTGATCCAAATTGGACAAAACTTTGATGTGATACTCCTAGGATCATCCTCTTCCAAAATAATTGTGTCTAGTGACCTTGTCCTTAACATCCAAAAGGGCTGCCATTAGCTGAAAAGTTAAAACTGTTTGAAAATCAGCTGAACCACTGGATGGAATGAAACCAAATTTGTACCTTTAGGTGGTCCCCTTCCAAAATTATATCCATTGACCTTGTCAATTATCCAAGATGGCCACCAAGGCTGATTATGCAAGTTTTAGTTTTCCAGCATTATCTTAAGTTTCTGACATTCGATTTTGAATTACATTTAGATTGATCAAATTCAGGTTAAGATTGATTTTGAGATGTCTGATTTTTGTTATTCAAGCATAATGTCCCTTAATTATGAGTAAAAAAAAAATTGGGGGTTTTTGGGCATCCGATTTGACTAATATTTTTAACTAACCTGACCTAAAGAAATGTTCATTGGCTGCTTCGATAGAAAGTTTATGGTTTTTTTTGTTGATCGGAACTACACAATGAAGCAAGGGAACAAAGATATCGAAATGAGTGCTGTATGTGGAACATTTATTCTTCAACCAATCTTTATATTCCTTAGAAAATTATCTATAATATTTTTTATGACTCTTACCGTTTCCAAGATATAAGGTTGTCAAAATGGGGCCAACATCCAAAATTTAGAATTTTTATTTCAAGTCATAATATTGAATATTTTTATTTTTAAATTTTTTAATGATATATCCTACCTGCATTTTTCTCTACCAGATTTTACCTGTTTATCTCTTGTGGTTTCTGAGATAAAAGGTTTTAAACAGACCAACACCCATTATGATTTATTAGTCATATTTGTATGTAGATTTTTATATTGAATTCCTTTGAAAAATTTCTGTCTGGGGTATGGCAACGTTCACCATTTCAGAGATGTGAGAGGACCAAAAGTCATATGTTTATTGATTGAATATTAAGCTAGGACCATATGTGAAATGAATAAAATATTTTTTTCTGAAAATCTAGACATGATTACACATAAATTATATAAAAAAGACAGGTGAGTGATACATACCTAGGTGAGCCTCTAGTTTTGTTTTTTTCAAATTTTATTCTACCAATCAAATATGAGTATACACTATTATAATTTAAATTGTTGCTTGCAAATTTAATATCCTTGTCAGAGATCTTTGCAACTCATATAGACGAGTCCTGTACTCATCATTTTCAGTTGGGACTCGCCAAAGTTTTCAAATTTGAAATTCTTGCAATGGAGGCCCTGCCAAAATTTTCAGAAATGTCTTCTTCCCTTCTGGACTCATCAAATTAAATTGCTACAAGTATCTCTGCTTGTAGGTGATGATTTTAAAGTTGAAAATAGCATGCATATCATTGATATCAAGTTGTTGAAATGTTTTTCATATTGATATAAGCTGAGTTGATGAAAAACTTCCTTAACCTACCTTTAAATGATAAATGTTATCACAGATCAAATGTACTTAAAGGTTATGTTATGAAATAGTGTTATACAACAAAATATTCCTACCTACATTATAATGTCTACTTCTAACACAGGGGGCCATCATGGTCGTGATCATATGGCAGTTTGATTTACAACTACCTGTGCAATCACTGCCTATCACCACTAAAGTTGTGAGTTTGAATCCTGCCCATGGCAAGATGTACTGGATACAACATTATGTGATAAAGTTTGTCAGTGACATGTGACATTTCGGTGGTTTTCTCCGGGTACTACGGTTTCCTCCACCAATAAAACTGACCACCACAAAAAAACTGAAATATTGTTGAAAGTGGTGTTACACACCATAACCCTGACCCTAACCTTACTTCTTACACAAATAATATTTTGACTTGTGTGTACAGGTCTGACTTTAACTTGCATTTGATCAGAGTCTTTGGATAATATGCAACGGTGTACTATTATTGTTTTTGTACAAAGTATTAAGAGTTCTAATTCAACTTGGATGCTCAAATGCTGGGGACAATCAGTCACTTGGATCTTTAGCACAACATTTTATTTAGGAATGTCTTAATATCCTAAAAATTGAGATGTTTGTTGTTGTTTAGAATTAATTACTCATTACCGTGGTTACTATTTAAACTTTTATTTGAAAACCTTTTTATTAATATTTATTGAAAATTTGTGATTAAGTTCTATTAGTGTAGCTTGAAGGTGTTCTCAAGAATGAAGGGTTTAACTTTATATAAGGTTTGTTTGTTATCCTTTCTTCTCTCACATAATACTTAAAGATTTCAGCTTTTTAATCTGTTTAAACCTATGTTACATGTTGAATCTTAAAATTTAGTATGATCAAAGAAAGAAATATTTTAATTTTTAGTAGCCAAATTGATTTTTATTGGTGGTGGCGTTTTGTTTCCTTCTTATAAATCCTGGATTTAGGGCTTTTATTTATTTCAAGCATATTGTGGTAGATGGCCTGCAAATATATAGAATGTCTTAATATGATAACTTCGATCCTAAGAATCACCATCAGTCTATAATTGAAGGCATTTTCAATATTATGTAATATATTTTTTTCTTGGTTGAATAGTTTTATATAAAAGGTTTGTTATTTTCACATTCCATCGGCACAGGAGTAACTAACAGTTCTATAGCTGTTATATTTAAAGGGAAAAAAGGTCATTTAGCAGTGTGATTTTGTGACCTGAATTTTAATTAAATTTTACAAGGCTGTGTTGATATTGACATTATCAATAACCTCTAGAAGTGTTGTTGATCTTGTTCTGATTTTTAGCTCATCTGAGCTTTTCTGATGAATAAGTGTTTGGCAACCATCTGTTCATCAGTCTGTCTGTCTCTTCTCCGAATGTCGTAATATTTTCACATTTTTAACCTCTTCACGGATCACTGCATGCCCAGCCACCAAACTTACCACAAATGTTCCTCTAGGGATCCTGAAGAAGTGTTGTATCTTTTTGAAGCAGTTAGAAATCCAAGATGGCTGTCCTGGCCTCTGATTGGCGTGATTTACTTCTTCTCTAGAACTATTGCATGTGAAGTCATCAGACTTGCCAAAAATGCTCCTCTAGAGGTGATCAAGAAGTATTGTGGTTTTTCAGAGCGATTCAAAATCCAACAAAAGACCACCACAGTCTGTGATTGGCTGAGACATTTTTATGCCCCTGCGACGAAGAGTCGGGGGGCATATTAATTTACCCCTGTCCGTCCGTTCGTCCGTCTGGATATAGATACATGGTTTGTCCGGCTAACTTCTCCTACAAATTTAGAGCTACAGCTTTAATATTTTGCAGGACGTTTATACACATAATGGAGGTGTGCATGTCCAAATGACAGGTAGTTGGACTTAGTCATTTTGTTCGTTCGTCCGGATATAGATACATGGTTTGTCTGGCTATCTCCTACAGTTTTGGAGCTACAGCTTTAATATTTTGTATGATGTTTATACACATAATGGAGGTTGACTTGTTTATAATTTCCTATGGTCAGGTGGGGGCATCATTTGTGTCTTACAGACACACTTCATTTTTAAAAAATCACTCCTAACAAAACAACTTTGTCTATAATTATCAAGTGTGGGGACATACTTCTTTTCTAGTTTACTTTTGTTCCCAAAACTACTTCATTTTAAGTTTCCAAACTTGCCTTAAATGTTCCTCAAGGAGTTCTGAAGAAGTGTTGCTAGTGTTTTGAGCGATTCGAAATCCAAGATGGCCACCTGTCCTCTGATTGGGCAAAACATTTTTGACATCTTTTCAAGAAAAATTGCATGCTAAGTCACCTGAGACATTCCAGAAATGTTTCTTTAGTGGAACCGATTTCTTTTTCCAATGTAGTAAACCTCATATCAGCTGTATCATCACATAGGATAAACTATAAATTCATTTACATTCTTTTAAATATCTGATGGGGATTTTTCCTAAGAATTCCATTTGAGCAATCAACAAAGAGAGATAACTCTAATTTTACAAAGACTTAAACTTGCACAAAGGAAATAATTCTAGTAAGACAGTATATGGATGTAGATGAATGTGAGAGATTATCCAACTGTACATTTAGAAGCAAATTAATAGTAAAGGAACAGTGCTTTTATTGCTGTTCTACATTTCATTTGGATTGGATTGCCCTTGGGTAGTCCCCTTTGAAAATTAGCTCCTTACAACCCTGCCCTTTATTTATTTTGGCAGCCATTATATGATTACTATAAATAGAAATTTCTTTTATTGTGTATTGTTTCTTTACTGTAAGTCAAAATGACCCCAAATTTGTATTTCATGTGCATAACATGTAGTTCAACATATATTCCAGGTTATTTGGTGAAGTTTATTTCAGCCAATTCATACCTATCAGGCATATTATGAGAAAAAATCACATCAAAATCTTCTGCTCAGAAATTTGAGCTGAAATGACCTTTGGTTGGCTCACTTTCAAAATAATGTGCAACACCCCCACATTTTTTATTAACTTTTAAAGTTTTAAAATTTAAAAAAAAATTAAATTTAAAAATTTTAAACCAGTCTGTCAAATACAGGCTCCTGGGAGCCTATAGTTACATATTGTTGAGCTTGTTCTCATCCTGATTATAGCTGAAATACTGCTCGCTGGACATTGAGCAATACTCAATGCATCCTACACTTGCAACTCTGGCTTTACTCCTTACATTTATCTGTTCATGGCTGATTTTAATTAAAAGCATTTATGATTTAAACATAAATGTAAATTCTCGATGTCTTAATTTTTTATGATTGCATAGTAAGATTTGGTGAAAAAATTAAACTTCGTGTTTCAATCATGTAGAAATAAAATTATATGGAAATTATAAGAAGAAGAAACTATATTTATTTCTGCATTTAATGCTGAAAATTTCATGGAAATCAAATAAGAAATTACTGACAAGAATTTTCCCAAAAATTATGGATTAATATGAAATATTTTAGTGTGGAAATACTGTAGAGTTGCATATGGTGTACTGAATTTTTAGCTTTGATATATTTCATTTGTAAATTTAAATATGCATTAATTTAGACATTAATCTTAAAATTTGATTTATAAGACAATCTTTGGAGACAATTTAAACATAAATATAGACATCAAAAATAGTGAAATTGATTCATGCAGAAAAGTTGTTTACTGGAAAATTAAAATGCAGAAGATCTGAATACCTGATACCTGGTTTATACCTATAATAAAAGTCAAACGCATTGTGCTGGAATATTGATAGAAAACTTTGATAAAGTTGTCAAACGCACAAAATATAATCAACAAACATCATATTAATAAAACTTCTCAAGATATTCTATAGTATAAGAACCACATGAATTATTCAGTATGTATATTTATATACATTAAGCTTACAAGTATATTGTACTAATGTAGTTTGAAGTGAATCTATATGTAAAAAAAAAAAGAATTATTACACAGATAAAAAAAATTACAGTCAAACCTGCCCATGTGGTCAACTCTATTAAGCAGCCAATTGTATTAAAAGGTCACCTATTTCTTGTCCTGTCATAGAAAATCTTATTTGAATTGAACCTGTTTGAAGAGGTCACCTGTGTTATAAGGCCACTTTTTCTTTGTCCTAATGGTGAACTCTTAATACAGGTTTAACTGTAAATTTATTTCATGTTTAATCATTGTAAGGTCACAACTTTATTGTAAAATCAATTATTAGTAACTCAACATCTGGTATGTTTTGTGTGTGTTTATTTTGTGTGTTTTTTGTTCATGCATGACAAAATAAAGCTATGCTCATTCCACTTAAAAAAACCAAATATGATACATTTTGTATTATGAGTAACATAATTTGATTATGATACTGTTTAAACCAGACATGAAAGTTTTATCTTATAGAAATCAACGGATTTCCTCTTTTTTGAGCAAAATGTTTGATAATAAAATGTGTAAAATTTTGTTCAAACTTCTAGAAAATGAAGATATTTGGGTACTGAATAGGGGATTTCCTCTTTTCTGAGCAAAATATTTGATAATAAAATGTGTAAAACTTTGTCCTGAAAATGCTAGTAAATGAAGATATTTGATAGGGGTTTCCTCTTTTTCTATCAATGAGCAAACCAACTCTGTGAAAACAAAGGATATCATTGTTCAACACTCTAGGATTGATTTTTTTAATTTATGGAAATCTGAAACAAAATGTTGATTATGTGAGAGAAAAGTAGAATACACACTGCAATACAATTCAATAGATTACCTTGCAGGCATTGTTGTGAAAATGTGATGAGCTTTATATAAAAGTTAGAAGAGTGTTGTGTTACAATTTAGAATGATTAGTCATTGTATTCTATTGAAACAAGAGACTCAAGCTTTAAGTGAACGGCACAATTATATAGGGGAAAATAATTGAAAGTATAGGTAGGTTAGAATATTTTTATCACTTTTATTATGATTATTTGGAGTTTAATACCACTTTCAGCTATATTTCAGTTACATGTTTATAGTGCCGAATATTGTGGTAAAACCTGATTACAGTGTTAGGGTTAGGGTTATGAAGTTTACAGCCACTTTCAACAATATTTCAGTTATATCGTGGCAATCAGTTTTATTACAGATTACATATAGGTATACAATAGTTCCATTCTTAAAATTTAATTTAATTTAAAATTCTTTATTTAACGAGGATTGTCGACAGCTGATGGTTACGAGCGGTTTTCCTCAAAATACATACATTCATATACCGGTAATACCACCCTTTCTGCAAAGAAATAGTTACCTCTCTTGTGTATTGGGGGGAGAGGTCAATTTAGTCGTATTTTACTTTCTTAGTGAACCAGCTAAAATCTGGCTCGATAAAAGGGGGACTATTTTATATAGTTTCAACTAACCAGACAATTTATTTTGTAGGTAGCTATAACAATATATTGGCTAGGAAGAACTGTTGATTCCTCATGTAACAGCCCACAGTTGGACCAGTCGGCTTTTGCAGCTCTCGTAAACATTCATAGGAAAGACATTTTATCTGATAAACAATTACATCATGATTCATTGGAATGCAGTGGATATTCAAGTGCATATAGTTCACACGATGGTAAGGACGGATGTCGAGATTCTGTAGAAAGGAAAAATAATCCTGATAGTTCATTTGATTCTTTTGGATCCTATGGTCATTCTCGTGAATCAAGTTTGACAGAGGAAAATAATATGCCTGTTGGATCAGATATTCGACGCTATGGGAGTACTTCTTCTCTCAACAGAAGTGGTGAATTAAGATTGTCTTCAAATTTGGATACGTCTTATGATGGGTTTAATCAGAGTACACCTGATTTATCAAATGCCCATACACGGACATCATCGATGGATAGTTATGAAGACTCACATGGTAGCCATTCTCGGCAATCATCAGATAGTGTTGATATACCCACAAGAACGCTCAAATCACGTAGGGTTAGTCAATCAGAAGACCCTTTAAAATTCATAAAATTAAAACCGTCAAAGGATTTAGCTAAGCAAGCAATAGAACAGATTACAATGGTACAGGAAGAAAGGCATGTTAGAAAGATGGAAGTAAAAGACGACGAAAACTGGCAATCGGTAAGTTACTTCTTTATTACTGTAGTCTCCCCTGAATTAAAGCCATCTTTACTGCTGCAATGTAAAAGTGGTATTATAAGAGAGGTGGCCTATCTTGAGGGGTACAATTCAGTGGTACTGTCTTTAGGTGTACATAATATACAATGGTATATAGTGTTCCTAGATTTGTATATTTTTTGCTCTCTGGAAAAAAGTCTAGTTTGCATTCATTTATTTTTTTAAATCGCAACAAACGTCCTGCTTGAATTGTCAAAATATGATGTATCGATTGATTGGTGTTAACGCCAACTTTATTTATAATTTTAAATATCTAATTCCTGCCAACTTAAAGCTTTATTTGCTCTTTAGAACTGTTTTCATTGTCATGTTTTCCGTTTTTCAAACGTAAATCATGTCTGCTTGTTGAAGTAATACGTCGATTACGGTACGGTAAACTGAAAACAAGTTCGGTGTTTCCAAATTGGATACGGATGCAACTGTAGTTGTTTGTTCATATTTTCATTGCTATTCATTAATAAACTGAATAGGCTTCACATTTAAACTGTTAAATTGTTGATTGTCAAGCAATGACATAAAATGAAAGCCAATAGAAAGTTCAGTTTGTTATAGGTAATATTTCTGTTGTAGTCGAACAGAACTTAAAAACCAGACCAAAGCTAATATATCAATTCGAAGCTAAATGAAGAAATTAGAAGTGATCAAAGAATTTTATTATTGCCAGAATGAGTGCTTCAAATGCATTAATTCATTAACTTTACAAAGACAGGTCTTTTTAGCTCACCAGAGCCAAAGGCTCAAACTGTGAGCTTTTATCTAGCGTTTTTCGTTTGTCACCCGTCGTACTACGACCATCATCGATCTTCCGTTTATTTTTTACATTTTGTTCTATTTCTCAAGAACCACTGGCGACTGGGCAAAATTGAACCAAGCATGGATGTGATACTCCTTGAGTGATCCTCTTCTAAAATTTTGTATGATGGCCTTGCTATTCACCCAAGAAGGCTGTCATGGCTCCTGATGGGCTGTAAAATTAGAAATCTTTGAAAAATCTTCTTCTCCAGAACTAATGGATGAAATGAAACCAAAAGTCAACATACTCTATGGATGATCCCCCTACCAAAATTGTGTCCATTTATTCTGTCAATTATCCAAGATGGCTGCCATGACTGATTATATAACTTTAGGTTTTCCCAGCATTAAGTTTCCGACATCAGATCTAGATAGAATGGATTTTGTGCGATAACTTAAGTTCTAGGGGATGAATCTTTCTGAATTATGAACACAATGATCCTTGGTGCTGATTTTCAGTATTGTAGCCCTACCCATTTCCAAACAAGAGGCCCTAAGGTGTAAAGATGGATGTTTCTGTTATTTGTACACAGAGAGCTTATTTTTCATCTGATTTTGATGGGTTTTCGTTAATGAATTTTTAGGAAAATCGCTTTCAGAAAAATGCATAGTGTTATTATGTAACTAAAAAAAGGGAAATTTCAAAATTTAAACTTTTAACTATTTTTCATCTAATTTTAATGTTGTTTTTTGCAATATGATTATCATAATAGTTGTTGGTGGGCTATAAAAATATTTTGGTATTTTTTTAAAAGGGGCCAAAATTCCTAAAGTTCACCTATTTTGGAGGTATATAGAATTTTAATTTTCATCCAATTTTGATGCAATTTTTTTTTGCTATGAATTATTGCGCTATGAGAGCTTCTGGTAGTATGTTGACTGATTTCTTCTATCTCGTAAGTATTCGGGAGATAAACTCAACCGATACAGGCCAACAAAAGCCAGGTTCCAAAATTTGTACTTTCTTATTTTTTCATCCAATTTCAATAAAAATGTAGATATCAAATTTAGTGCGCATGACACGTTTCTGGAATAATCTTTATCAGGTACGCTCAAAATTGAAAGATTGGAAAGATGTTATTTTGCAAAATGCAAATATATGTACAGTTTAACTGAACTTTTTAAATTGTGTTTCAAATTTTCATGGTAATTTGCTTGACATCACCACACTATTACTGAAATATTGTTGAAACATGTTTTAAATCACCTGTAATCCTCACAAATCTGATATAATTTTGGAATAATTATTGAAAAAATGTCAATACGATCTTCAAAAAAGAACAACTACATTTTGTACGTTTCACCTCAATTCATTGAACACAAAAAACACCATGACATATGACGACAGAAATTCAGGTCCAGGTTTGAGACAGACACAACTGTGGCAGTATTAAACCAGTTAATGAGATCCCAATTATCTCCCTTTTATTATTGAATCACCAAAGGCAATACAGATATAAAATACCTGTGCAGATTCGCCTCCACTCGAAAAAAAAACCACACACTATCACAAAGATGAGTGACAACATAAAATGCTTGTAGTTAACTGACTATTAGTGAAGAAGATAGAATCTGTCGGTTTAAAGACCATTACACTAAGGACAAAATCTGTATTAACTCCCTTTAATTTATGTGAATATTGTTTTAGAAATGACACAAATTAATTTTATAATTTACAATTTGTACTTCTTATTACTTAAACTTTACAAATTTTATTATTTCTTTTTCTATCAGCATTTATCAAGTTGGAAGAATCGACGACGGCGGGTATCAGCAGCAACGTACGAGAGAGTAGAAGGTACCGACGACCTAATTAAAGACGAGGAGGAAAAGAAAAAAACTAAGACATATGATCAAATCAAAAATGAGAGGTGAGAGGTGATATTAAACTGGTTCCCTGTTACATAGATTTGGCATGATGGATACATACATGTTCATTCTTACATCAACCTGGGCCGATGGCCAATCGATTACAAAGATAACCTGCAACCTGAAGTGAAATAAGCATGCTTTAGATTTATATCTAAAAACAGTTTCTTGTCATCTAACATCTCCAGAGCCTATTTTTATTAATAAATATCACAGCTGCTGTTTTCTTATGGGTGCTAGCACAATATAAATTTTCTTGTGGATGCTAGCACAAAATTGTGCTAGCACCCATAAGAAAACAGCAGGTGTGATAGACATGTCGCTCCTCTAAGAATATATATCCTGAATCACAACAATTGGTCTTTGCTCTTATTCCCTTGCTGCATGCCAACAGTTTTTAGCTCACCTTGCCAATGGCAATGTGAGCTTTTGTCATCACTTGGCATCTGTCGTCTGTTAACTTTTCACATTTTAATCTTCTCCTCTGAAACCGCATAGCCAAATGAATCGAAACTTGGTAGGAAGTATCTATGGAAGGTCCTCCATAAAATTGCTCATTAAGTTCCGATCCGTTAACAAACATGGCCACCACAGGCAATTCTTGTTTCTGATTGGTCGATTTCTAAAAAGATATTCTTCTCTGAACCGCTTGGCCAGATGAACCGAAACTTGGTAGGAAGCACCATGGAAGGTTCTGTATAAAGTTTCCTCAAAGCAGAATGAAAGGTGAGCGACACAGGCTCAGTGGGCTGAGCCTCTAGTTGTCTTTTGTTTGACCCAACTGGATGATGGAGATCGTACAAGATCTCCAACACTTGAAGCAAGTAGGTTAACCATTTGCACTAGTGTGTTGGGGTCTTTATAGCAATTGATAATTTCAGTCTTCGCATTAACCCATTTGCTCGAAGTCCGGGACAAGTAAACTGAATTCAGACAAGTGAAAATTTTTCTAACTTTGGCTTTCGGGCAAGTAGGTGAAAAAAATTAGTTGTACATATATACATGTAGATATACAAAATGTAGTATATTATACATTGTCGGCAATTGACAAAGTTTTAATAAAGGAATATAATTAGTATTTAAAAAACTCACTATCAATATTTGTTTAGAGTTGAAACTATATTTACAAAGTTAAGATTTTTTGAGTCGGATAATTATAAACAAACAAAGAAACTAGAGACACCTAAGTAAATGGTATTGACAGTATTCATTAAAATGTCTGGCCTATATATCATTACCTGGTACTGAAATTGTTCAATTAAGGCCGTTTCCACTGGAATGTAGCATAGCAGCAGAGATATTATAACAGACTGTTCACAGTTGAATTCTGCCCCAATTTTTCTAAGACCAAATTTGGTACTTAGTGTTAATGCAATTGTCCTCACCAGGTTATTTTGGGTTAGGGCTATGGTGTTTAATGCCACTTTCAACAATATTTCAGTTATATTGTGGCGGTCAGTTTTATTATTGGAGGAAACCGTAGTACCCTGAGAAAACTACCGACCTGCTGCAAGTCACTGACAAACTTTATCACATAATTTTGGATCGAGTACACCATGCCATTAGCGGGATTCGAACTCACAACATTAATGGCGATAGGCACTGATTGCTTCTGTAGTTGTAAATCCAGCTACCATATAATCACGATGGCATCGAATTTCATTTGGTATTAATTTGAATTGATGTCGTTATAACTGCTTGTTACCTGTGCAAAAGTTTGGCCTGTATTAACAGTGTCCCAGTAAATTTTGTGAGGAAATACATAGATGACAAGTAGCCATTTTGAATTCTAATGCTGTAAGTTGCAACACCTTTGACAGCATCGAATATTTGCCAGCATCAATATTGATACCTTCAAACAGTATGTACATGAAGAAGTAATGCATCGATTTACTGACATTGCTGTGGTATCACCAGGAAAACTCAATTTGCAATTGTCAATCAAAGCATCTGTGAATTGCCTCTATTGTTTACGGTATATTCCTTTTTCAAATAAAATGCATAATAAGTTGGATCAACACTTAACACTTGAATTTTAGATCCAACACATGAGTGAATACAACAATTATTTGAAAACCTTTGTGTTTTGTTTTGTAATAAATCGATTACTCTCTTCATATTAGTCCATTTTGGAGTAAAAAAAAAATGTACTAAAAATTCGAAATTTTTATACATGTTTTAAAAATTTCAGAGAAAAAAGGAAAAGTACTGGACAGCTAAATTTTTATCCATTAGAAGATGATGAAGATTTAACATGGGAGGCTAAACCTCCTTCCAGACAGTCAACAGCCATAACAGAAACTATCTCTCGAATAGAAAGTCCTAGAACAGAATCTGAGCCGAAACGTGCTCCAATGTTGTCTTCCAAATATAGATCAGTGAGTCTATTTATAGCTATGTGGTCAAAGTATAACATTTGGTGTTAATTGTAACAAAATTGGAATATTTCTGTTACCAAAATTGCTTTAGTATGATTTTCAGATGAGTTGAGTTGGGTAACTTGTTAATTATGTCATGGTTTAAACAAGATTTTCAGGAAAATGGACCACAATGGTATATGGTTTTCATGGCAGTTAAGTTAGGTATTTTGTTTTGTCATGCTAAACATGATTTTCAAGAGAGTGGACTAGATGCACAACCGTACTTCTTATGGAATTTTTTTTTTGGTCCCCAAAGACCTACAGATTTCACCCGTTTGTAAGCTTGTGGAATTCTGACTCCAACTGAGGTCAGCCCCTTCAGGAACCATAATCTCATTTGTGAAATTTGTCATATCAGTAAACTGATACCGTTCTGTTCAATGGATATTTTCCTATGAGCTTCCATAATTAATTAGCTTTTAATATTTATATTTACATCCTTAAATGGGATAAATATTTATTGTTCTTGACTCTTCCCTATGAGAAAAGTGTAGAAATTTAGATCGACTTCGAGCAGGGCTTAATTTTGTACACACTTATCCGGAAATTATGTGTCGGATTTTGCTAAGTTTTCTGAAGTTGATTCAATAATTTTATACTTCACCCAACATACCGGTAGCTGCAAGGACCAATTATATTGTCTAATTTGATGAAATTTCAAAAATCGTCTTCTCTTTGAAAACACAAGTGGGATGGAAATGTTCCTTATGTGGCCCTCTAAAAAGTTTATGTTTTTTTTTGTCGATCAGTAATCCAAGATGTCCGCCATCACAGGACATAGATTAAACATTGGACTATATGAGAAAATGAAGAAAAACAATCCTCAGTAATTAGAAATTAGATAGAACCCAAACTGAACATGAATGATCTTTGAGTGGTCCCTTGCAAATCTCATTATTATTGTGTTGATCAGAAATCCAAGGTGGTCCCCATCATATGACAAATTTAGCATAGGAACCTAAATGTATGCCAGCAATGGGAAAAATATTTCTAAATTATTCCATTCTGTATATAAAATACCATACTCTCCTCACTAAAAGTCGCTTCTTTATTTAAGATGTAGGACCGAAAATGAGAGATTTTTTTTCTTTTGTACATATACCCTTTAAATAAGACGATTTTCTTTTCTTTTTCAGAAATCCATGGGGAGTACCTTTCCAAGATCAGATATAGCCCCTTGGGCAGAGGATGATGAAGAGAATGAAAGTAATAAATCAAAATCTGAGAACAATAGAAAAACATTTGACGAAAATCACAATGCTGAAAAACCACCAATCAAAAATGAAAGTGCTAGACGATTATCAAATAAATTTAGCAATATAATGAAAAGTTTTGAAAGTAGAGAAGAGGAAACTACAACTGTTTATGAAAAACCACGCAAAACATTTGAATTTAGTGTTGATTCAAAATCAGAACGATTTAAAGATTCTAAAGTTTTGGATACAGCTAGATCTACTTTGCAATCTAAAAAGAAACCAGAGCCAGCTAATACAAGGGTAAGAACATTAGTCAAGAAACTACTGCCAGCTAATTACAAGTGATTTGTTATATAGCGGTGCCCTTTCAGGCAGGTTTGGCTGTATACTTTTTTGTACTGATTAAGCTCTTTACTGTCTTCGATTTATCAAACTTACAAAGTCAATGTTTTCGGCATCATAATAATTTATTTTTGTTGAAGTATCAGAGCACATGTTGTTTTAGAGAATCTAGCAAGACTTCTCAAAGCTGGTTAAACTGTGACAGGTTTCTGTGAAGTTTTGATATTCCTAAATCTGAATTAACAGTGCCTTAGTGGTAAAACTAAAATAATGCCATATGATACATACTTTATTGTGCCCAACAAGAGAAATTCAAACGGCAGATGTATAGTTTCAATAAACAGCCCAAAATACAAATATTCCAGAAAGTAACTGGATAATAAATTACCATCCACCCAATATTTTTGGTTACCTGTATATTTTATCTTTGTTTTTTTGTACCTTGTTGACAAATTCTGGTGCAATTTCTTATATCAATTACCAGCTAGCATAAAATAGCATTTTCAATGGCTTGTGATTTTTAGGGGAAGTTAGATAATGGCTATTTTGGCAAAAGACATATTTATTGGAAAAAAAAACTTAATTAAAACTACTTGACAAAATAAATTCAGCCAATAATGAAATATGGAAGACCTTGAACAGAATTTGTTTGAAATAGTTTTGACTGCTTACTACAATATACAATCAAACCTGTATATAAAGGCCACCAGAGGGAACCTGAAAATGTGGTCTTTATGAGCAGTTGCACTTTATATACAGGTTAAAATTATATGCACTATTCATAAATGGGGAAAATGAGACTGTCCTTTATAGACAGTGAATAACATAGAATTTTGACCAATATAGCAACAGTAGTTGTGCTTAATCATAATTATGCATGTACAAAATGTACATAAAGGACCAATGAATTGTTTTCTGTCTTGACAGTTCTTAGTATTTCACTATATCAAACATTTATTTTGTTGCTTTGTATAAAATCATATCCATTAGTGTCTTCAGTGCTTTGATTTTCAAATCTCTTTCATGGAGTTTTATCATATAAAACTGAATTTTACTCAAAGTATAAAACATTGATTATAAATCTTAGCTCCTGTTTATTTGAGATGAGCACCCTTCAATTTGTCCACACATGCTATTCAATGCTCTTGTAAAGACATAGTTCAATTATTTGTCAGTGTTGTCTTTCTTGTTGAGGTTGGATCAGGTGTAATACCAGTAAATCTGGGAATCAGTCAAAAGATTGTATGATGGAGTAATACCACTAATTAATTTCTTTAACATTTTCTACTAAATTTGTGTTTTTTCGAGCCCCCCCTGGCCATTTTATCTTAAGCTTAACCTTTCCAAGACCATATATTTTCTGAAAGGTACATGATTCCTCTACGTTCTGTCAAAATTTCAGGGCATGTTTAAAATCTTGCAGTGAAATGCCAGGCTACAGAAAACACCTACTCTAAAAATAGCTTGGTCATCCCCAAGAAATTCAGTATTTTTAGATCATGCATTAAATCCTCCATAGAGGTATTGAAATACAAATAAATCCATCAAATTTGGGCTCAAAATAATCCCTATATATTTTACTTCAATTATCAATTTTAATTATTCGATTCCATTCAGTAGTTTTCACAATACTACAAAGTGAAAGGAATTCTTTTCTTTAAAAGGGACTACTTTCTAAGCTCTAATTGGTGAATTAGTGGTTTGACACCTGATAAAGTAGTATATAAAATACAAAGCAAATCCCTACACTGTTAGATAAAAATAATAAACCCTAGTAGAGACTGCAAAATACTGAATGTCAACAGAATCCTACAGATCTAAGGATCATTTTAAACACATATTTGAAAACTTTGTGTTCTTAAATAAAAAAAAATGCTTGCATTGGATTGTAACTAGCTGAATTTGTGTTATATCAAAAGTGAAAGTAGGATTTTCGAGGGTTGACAATTTCAAGCAGACTTTTTTTCTTATATGCCATTAAATGTATGTTGATTTTCCAATTAGGTACCCCTTCCATGAGATATGAGTGTCGCTTATATTAAACTTCGGGTGAAACCTGTAAGAAAGCCCAAAAAGATTTTATTGAACATAGAATGCTATGGGGCATTATTTAGTGGTATTACTCCATCATAGATAGAACTTTAGCTTGAGGAATAAAAACATGGATTAATCTCGACCCCCTGCGTAGAATGGTAATACATGTACATCAGTTTGATATTAAGCAATTATTGGTCAAACGAAGGTACAAATGTAATAATTTCTAATTGGCAATATTAAATGACCACAAAATTATGAGTGACCGTAACATGTCTCACAGTAATGGTGGATAATTAGCATCCATTAATGATATATAAAATGTATATTCATAGTTAAGACAGGGTCAGATTATTTCAACAAACATTTTGTTACGCTATAATGTTATTTGTATTTTTCTAATCTGTCTCAGTTGATAAACTACTGCTTAAATTGATAACAATGGCTGGCATTGTACCCTGTGTATTTGTAGTAATAGTAAAGAATTGCCCAGAGTGTGGATTAAATCTTTAAATTTTGTTTCTATACAATGAGATGTATATATATCATATATAAGTATAAAAGATTGTGTTTTAATTTATTTTTTTTCATCAATCTGAATCTATGCCAAATAACTCTTTAATTTTTTTTTGATTTTTATCCATGATGACTTCATTGACATATGTATAATTGGTGTGCAAATGTGTGTCAGATAATAATATACAGATATCGCACCGGTTTTTGTTCTAAGGAATTTTGATCAGATTAATTGAAGGATCGACTAAACCTGTGTTATTTTTTTCGTAAGGATCTTCTACAGGACCGAATATTGCCAAATCATTACATCGTAAAACATAGAATTCCAAAAAAAAATGGATGTTATATTTTGTTCTAAGGAATTTTGATCAGATTAATTGAAGGATCTATTATAAGCCTGTGTTATTTTTTCGTAAGGATCTTCGCAGGACTGAATATAGCGAAATCATTACATCATAAAACATAGAATTACAAAAAAAAACTGGACGTTATATTTTTGTTACGGTGGATTATGATTTCATTTGATTCTGTTACATTTCAGAATTACGTTGAAAAGAATATAAAAATAAAGCAGAAACCCTACAATGCAAAGGGATTTGGAATAACAGTGGTGGGTGGACAGGATAAAAAGCAGCCAGTGATCATTGACAAAGTAAACATAGGTAAGTAGATTGTGATACCTGTACTACTTGTCCATTAGAGGGTGGATTATGTTGTTTAACTCCACTTTCAACAATATTTCAGTTATATCGTGGCAGTTTCATTAGATAAGCCATATATTCTTTTTCACAAATCATTAGTATATATGACTGCAGTCAAATAATTAATCCTGTAAAATTTTTGATTATATTTTTTTTTGCATTTACAAATGTATATATAGTATTTTGTTTTGTGAAATTTGGGTCCAAGTGTCTGGACTTGTTGTATGAATGCAGTTGAAGACAATAAAACAAATGTCCATGTATCAATAATCATGGTAGGACAGTTTTAGTAGATTTTTGGGACAACAGTTTTTAGTGGATTTCTGGGACAACTAGCTGTTTTAGTGGATTTCCGAGAAAAGTATTAGTGGATTTTTGGGATAACAGTTTTTAGTAGATTTCTGGGACGACAGTTTTAGTGGATTTCTGGGACAACAGTTTTAGTGGATTTCTGGAACAGCAGTTTTAGTGGATTTCTGGGACAACAGTTTTAGTGGATTTCATTTCTGGGACAACAGTTTTAGTGGATTTCATTTCTGGGACAACAGTTTTAGTGGATTTCTGAGACAACAGTTTTAGTGGATTTCTGGAACAACAGTTTTAGTAGATTTCTGGGACAACAGTTTTTAGTGGATTTCTGGGAGGACAGTTTTAGTGGATTTCTGGGATGACAGTTTTAGTAGATTTCTGGGACAACAGTTTTATTGGATTTCTGGGACAACCATTTTAGTGGATTTCTGGGACAACAGTTTTTAGTAGATTTCTGGAATGACAGTTTTAGTAGATTTCTGGGACAACAGTTTTTTGTGGATTTCTGGGACAACAGTTTTTAGTAGATTTCTTGGACGACAGTTTTAGTTGAGTTCTGGGACAACAGTTTTAGTAGATTTCTGGGACAACAGTTTTAGTTGAGTTCTGGGACAACAGTTTTTAGTAGATTTCTGGGACAACAGTTTTTAGTGGATTTCTGAGACAACAGTTTTTAGTGGATTTCTGAGAACAGTTTTTAGTAGATTTCTGTGACAACAGTTTTTAGTAGATTTCTGAGACAACAGTTTTTAGTAGATTTCTGGGACAGCAGTTTTTAGTGGATTTCTGAGACAACAGTTTTTAGTAGATTTCTGGGACAACAGTTTTAAAGTTGAGTTCTAGGACAACAGTTTTTAGTTGATTTTTGGGACAACAGTTTTTAGTTGAGTTCTGGGACAACAGTTTTTAGTAGATTTCTGGGACAACAGTTTTAGTTGAGTTCTAGGACAACAGTTTTTAGTAGATTTCTGGGACAAGTTTTTAGTAGATTTCTGGGACAACAGTTTTTAGTAGATTTCTGGGACAACAGTTTTTAGTAGATTTATGGGACAACAGTTTTAGTTGAGTTCTGGGACAACAGTTTTTAGTAGATTTCTGGGACAACAGTTTTTAGTAGATTTCTGGGACAACAGTTTTTAGTGGATTTCTGAGACAATGGTTTTTAGTAGATTTCTGGGACAACAGTTTTAGTTGAGTTCTGGGGCTACAGTTTTTAGTAGATTTCTGGGACAACAGTTTTTAGTAGATTTCTGAGACAACAGTTTTTAGTAGATTTCTGGGACAACAGTTTTAGTTGAGTTCTGGTACTACAGATTTTAGTAGATTTCTGGGACCCACAGTTTTTAGTAGATTTCTGGGACAACAGTTTTTAGTGGATTTCATAGAAATCCATCTATCAGTTTAAAGTTTTTAAATATGCATTTACCGACAAACCTATCTTAAAGAACATTTCTACATAACAAATCACTGTCTATAAAGAACTGTCTGATTTTCCCCATTAATGAATGGTGCATATAATATTAACATGCATATAAAGGGCAACTGCTCATTAAAAGGGCACATTGTCAGATACCCTTGAGTGTCCTTTTTATACAGGTTTGACTATATTTGATATAGTGGGTATTGTGAAAATATGTATTTCACTATCAAACATTATAATCCTGGTTTGCCATCTACAGACAACCTTATTCGCTTGTTGTATTCTTAAATCAACATACATATGTCATGACAACACTAAAAAAATATAAATAGAAGTAAGTCATGTATATGATATGTGGTCTCAGGCCATCAGGTGATTTTCTTGATCTAGACAAATACCTGTCTGACATTTTTACGATTATTTATTGGTACAAACATTGCATATCGGCATTATCATTAATATCTCAGTTTTAATTAATATTCAGGGGAAAAAATAGATTAATAAAAATGACTTATAAATGGAAGAAAAATCATATTGCTTGATGTTTTTAAACTTAAATGGAACTTACACATAAATTTATCTATGATTATTGATGGTAAAACTTTTAAGGTTGTAAGCTTCATATAATTCTTTTGTCAGTTGGCTTTTAAAATCAACTGTTTCGGTGGTATCATGGTGTAACGTATCCACCTCAATTGTGGCAGATCATACTGGGTTTGATTTCTGCTGGTGTCAAAGCTAAGAATTGATGGCTTCCCATCTTAGAGCTAGTTATGCAGCAAAGACTGGTTGGCTTTGAGTAAGGATAATAAATAAAGTGGAGCTGCTAGCTGAGGATCGTTGCTTCAGTGAGCTTGCACCATAAAAATCTAATTTGCTATTTTGGTTTGTTACAAAGCAAACATCATCGTCATCACATCATAAAGTAACATGTACATCTTGCCATAACATGGCTGAACAATTGTTACCTCATCCAAGGTTACATGTAAAGATGTGAAGGATGTTTGAAATGAAACTTGTCTCATTCTTAATCAATAATTTTTTTTTAAATAATAATTCTTTGTTCATGACACATAAATTGTAAGAATGAACAGATAAGTGATACCAGCTCAGGTGAGCCTTTACTTTTTATTTTGAAGTATATTTGGATATCTTGTTTGAAGTGAAACTTGTCTCATTCTTGGTCAATAGTTTTTTTTTAAAAATAATAATTCCTTGTTCATGACACATAAATTGTAAGAATGAACAGATAAGTGATACAGGCTCAGGTGAGCCTTTACTTTTTATTTTGAAGTATAATTTGGATATCTTGTTTGAAGTGAAACTTGTCTCATTCTTGGTCAATAGTTTTTTTTTTAAATAATAATTCCTGTTCATGACACATAAATTGTAAGAATGAACAGATAACCGATGCAGGCTCATGTGGGCCTCTAGTTTTGATTTTGAATTATAATTTGGACATCATGTTTAAAGTGAAATTTGTCTTGTACTTGGTCAATTGCTTTTCTTTGTTTTAAAAAAAACCAAAGCAACAATTGCTTGTTCATGTATCATATACTAAGGGTGTGTAAATTAAATATGAATGGTTTTTCAGGTATATAAGGTCGAAAAGGCACAACAAATTGTTTTATTTATTTTTTTCTCCAATGCACAATTTATAAATCTGACTAACATTGTAACAAACAAGTATTTAATAACTTGTATATAATAGTCCTCTACAAAATATGCAAGATCCACACAAGAAAAATGATAACATGAACTTGACCCTCGTTCCCCAATTAAACAATGTAATAAAAAAAAATTTTCAAGGTCATTGTAAGGTTGTTTACAAGTAAACTTACTTGTAATATATAAGAAAATAAATTACTGGTTTATTCTGTTATGTGTCGTGTCATTTAATCTCATATAACTTCTGGCTAAAGCTTACTGTGTTGTTACACTATTAATTATAATATTTGTCATGTTAATTTGTAGCATTCGCATCAACTATTTCATGAAATATTTCATACCCATATTATCAATGTCATTTCCCTATTTTTCAACCTATTTTGTTGTTTACCACCTTTCATACAGGGCCGGATTTATACATGGGTCATCATGTCCTTAGGGGCCTTCAAGCTTATGACCTCTTTAACTCCGAGAAGCCTAAAGTTTGGAGTTAAAAATGAAAAAAATATATTTACAAGAATCAAATAAATACTTTTTACTTTTTTTAGACATCTAAACAGTTGAAAATGACATACACAAACTTGTAGGGCCTACACAGCCTAATGTCCCAGGGACCCTAGTAGGTCTAAATGCGACCCTGCTTACATATTATATTTTCTTGCATTGTTCATTCACTACATACTTAAAATTATTTGCATGCAACTTTTAAATGGGAAATTTCTGAAACAATTAAAGAAATTGATTTATTTTTGTCTTATACAAAATGTCCGACCTAAAATTGACATTTATGGACAAATAGGGATAAAAAAATATATGAATGTTTTAGTTTATGATATTTTATATGACAGTAAGTTGAGTAACAATTGATGTATATGCTGTAACTTTGTAACAGTATAAAAGTACCATCATAATATTTGTTCCAAAAATTTATTATGAATGAAAGTTCCTTCAGGAATATATCTTGTGTACTAAAAGTTCCTTCAGGAATTTATCTTATGTAATGAATGTTCCTTCAGGAATTTATCTTATATAATGAAAGTTCCTTCAGGAACTTATCTTTTGTACTAAAAGTTCCTTCAGGAATTTATCTTTTATAATGAAAGTTCATTCAGGAATTTATCTTTTGTAATGAAAGTTCCTTCAGGAATTTATCTTTTGTAATGAAAGTTCCTTCAGGAATTTATCTTTTGTAATGAACGTTCCTTCAGGAATTTATCTTTTGTACTAAAAGTTCCTCCAGGAATTTATCTTTTGTACTAAAAGTTCCTTCATGAATTTATCTTTGTAATGAAAGTTCCTTCATGAATTTATCTTATGTAATGAAAGTTCCTTGAGGAATTTATCTTATGTAATGAAATTCCATTTCAGGAATTTATCTTTTGTAATGAAAGTTCCTTAAGGAATTTATCTTAAGTAATAATATTCCTTCAGGAATTTATCTTATGCAATGAAAGTTCATTCATGAATTTATCCTGCATAATGAAATTTCCTTCAGGAATTTATCTTATGTAATGAAAGTTCCTTCAGGGATTTATCTTATGTAATGAAAGTTCCTTCAGGAATTTATCTTTTGTAATGAAAGCTCCACCTGCATAATAAAATGACCATTGTAGTGGAACCTTTATTACATATGATAAATTCTTGAAGTAATTTTCCTTATATATATAAAAAAAAAATTAAACCACATCGGTGATGTAATGGTTAGCATGCTCGCCTCGAGTGGGGTAGATCATAGGTTCAAACCTCGGTCGGGTCAAACTAAAGACTAAAATTAGTATTTGTTGCTTCTCCGCTAAGCACGCAGCATTAAGGAGAAAGAGTAAAGACTGGTTAACTCGGAATCAGAATAATGGTGTCTGATTGGTGTGACATGTCTACCCGCAGACTGCTGTTTCAGTGAGCTAGCAGCATAAAAATCCAACTCAACCTGTTGGTCTAGTACAAAGCGGACTTCATTATCATCTCATTGAAAATTAATATGTTCTCGCCAGAATAAAGTTGAAAATTTGCTGAATTGGCGTTATACAACAATCACTCACTCAATCCTTATATTTTTGTTGTTGAATTGGGTCAATGGGTTAAATGGACTGATGCACTCACAAACTAAATAAAGGTACGAAGGATGTACTGATTAAGTTAATATTTAAATGGACCGATGCACTCACAAACTAAATAAAGGTACGAAGGATGTACTGATTAAGTTAATATTTAAATGGACCGATGCACTCACAAACTAAATAAAGGTACGAAGGATGTACTGATTAAGTTAATATTTAAATGGACCGATGCACTCACAAACTAAATAAAGGTACGAAGGATGTACTGATTAAGTTAATATTTAAATGGACTGATGCACTCACAAACTAAATAAAGGTACGAAGGATGTACTGATTAAGTTAATATTTAAATGGACTGATGCACTCACAAACTAAATAAAGGTACGAAGGATGTACTGATTAAGTTAATATTTAAAGAGACTCTTCTATTGACAGGAAGTGCTGCAGATGTATGTGAAGTGCTGGCCAAGGATGAGATCATCTCTATAAATAACCGTGATATTGGTATTATGACGCAAGCCATGGTTAGGAAAGTCATTGATGATGCAAATAGGAAGGGTGAATTAGAATTATGTGTTAGAAGATACAGAAATACAGGTAAGATAGCCAATTCTATAATATGACATACCTGTGCAATCAGTACCTATCACCATTAAAGTTGTGAATTCGAACCCTGTTCATGGAGAGGTGTACTCAATACAATATTATGTGATAAAGTTTGTAAGTAACTTGCGATAGGTCGGTGGTTTCCTCCGGTTTCCTCCACCAATAAAACTGATGCCATTATATAACTGAAATATTGTTGAAGTTGGCATTAAACACCATAAACCTAAACCAAACCATTCTATACTGGCTGCATGAATTACACCCAGGCTCGTGTTGTTCAATCTTTAGTTTTCTGTGTAATGTTTTGTAGATCGTTGTTCGTCCTTTTGCCCTTTTTATTTTGACCCTTATATTGTCTGTACTTCTTCGATTCACAGCTTCTGATTGCCCCATTTGGTGACTTCAAACCTTTCTTACCCTTATTGTAAAACAACTTTTAATTATATTACCCACCCCTCTACTACATGCATATATCGTGACTGTTTGAATTTAACTCCTCAGTATGTCATTCTATGTCTGTTCATTTTACACCTGGAACTTAAGTTATATTTATCAAAAACTGCCCAGGGTCGGTGGTTCTCTCCGGGTACTCCGGCTTCCTCCACCACTAAAACTGGTCTCCATGATATAGATGAAATATTGCTGAAAGTGGCATTAAACAGCAAAAATCAAAAATCAAATCAAAAACTGCTATATGGTATTTCAATAATTTAATGGACCAGTTCTGCAATAAATATTCCTTCTAAGTTAGAGTCATCATTTGCAATGAGGTAAAAAAAATTCTTCACATTGATACCAGGTGAATGACTACAGACTCATGGGAGTCTCCAGTTTTATATCCGATATGTATACAGTTTTTTTTACCATTGAATTTCTTTGAAAAATTCCTGTCTGGAATATATCCAAAAGATTTGTTATAGCCGTTACCATTTCATATATATGAGGTGACTAACATCCATTATTTATTATTTGTATTTGAAGTCCCATTTTGATGATTTGAAATTCAATTGAAATTTAATTGGTTTTATTTTCCTCTAACAGATGAATCAGACCCTGATGATGAAGATGATGAGGCATTTCATCCATCACCTACCCACAATTCAACACAGGAACCTGAAAATGTGTTTTCAGCAAAGTCTACATTTGAGCCTTCAAAGACATCATCAAGGAACGTGGACACTTCCATTACCCAGGAAACTACATGGTCAAGGTCATCTTATCAATCTTCACCTTCATCTAGAAGACGGGAATCACCCTCAACAAAAGAACCATCACAGGAGTCAAGGTCAACAGGGGAAGCTTCACAATTTTCAAGAAAAACAGAGTCTCCAGTACAAGAATCACCTCGGCGGTCACGACCAACAAATGAATTTTCAGCAAGAGCGAGACCATCTCACAAGGACAACAAGACATTTTCTCCCCCAATATATGATGTTACAACAACAACAATGAGTGATAAAACAGAGTCTTATCGAACAAGGGAGACCATAAATACAAACACAACAATGTCACCTCCTGTAGATCATAGGAGACAACTGGATAATGATTTCCATGACTTAGGAGAAGAAGAAGTAGAAGAAGAAGAAGAAGAAGAGGTATTTACATTACTTAGCTTTATTTAAGGTCCATACATATATGTTGAATTTATAACCAGAAAGGATAGAATTACAATAGAAGAGGCAGTCGTTATCCCTCAGTCCTTTGAGTTAGGGTTAGGGTTATGGTGTTTAATGCCACTTTCAACAATATTTCAGTTATATCGTGGCGGTAAGTTTTATTGGTGGAGGAAACCAGAGTACCCAGAGATAACCATCGACCTGCCGCAAGTCACTGAAAAACTTAACCATATAATGTTGTATCGAGTACACCTTGCCATGAGTGGGATTCGAACTTACAACTTTAGTGGTGATAGGCGCTGATTTCACAGGTAGTTGTAATTTCAACTATCATACGTTCACAACCAAGAGTTCCCCATTAAAGGAGTGAGTTGTTTAATGCCAACTCGACCATTTTTCAGCTATATCATGGCAAGAACAAGTTAATGTTCAATGAGATGATGATGAGGTCCGCTTTGTACTAGACCAACACACTTATTGGATTTTTATAGTGCTAGTTCACTGAAACAACAGTCCGCGGATACACATGTCGCCCCACTCTAACACATTATCCTGATCCTGAGCCTACCAATCTTTGCTCTTTCTCCTTAATGCTGCGTGAGTGACCGTGAGTCTCTAGTTATAGTGTTAGCTCACTGAAGCAACAGTCCGCGGGTAGATATGTCACTCCACTCAGTCACATTATCCAGATTCCGAGCCAACTAAACTAGTCAATGCTTTTACTCCATAATGCTGCATGCTTAGCGGAAAAGCACCAAATACCAATTTTGGTTTGATCCGAATGTGGCTCAAATCCATGATGTTCCGCACTCGAGGCGAGCATGCTAACTATTAAACCACTGATGCAGTTAAAGTGATATGTATATTACTATTATTTTTATTATAATCAACTACTTACTTTATTTTCTTGATTTGTTTTTGTTTTTGTTATTTTGCAGACGACATCCATAATGTCTGAATTAGATCGCGAAAAAGAATGGATCATGGAACAAATTGCAGGAGCACATAACTCTATTAATGATGAGGTAAACATCAGACATGTTCTTGTAATGATCCTTGTCACCTAATAAAGGGCTTATTTTAATGACTTTTTTTTGTGTATTGAATTCTTTGGGAAAATCCCTTTCGAACAAATGCATAGCATTATTATGCAACTATAACCACGTTTTTGACATAAAAAGGTAACAAAAAGGGGAAATCTCACCTTTTTTATTTTTCATTCAATTTTAATGCAGTTTTTTTTCCAAATTGATCATTGTAATGAGTTTTTGATGGGCCATAACAAAATTCAGTATTTTATTTCTAAAGGAGGCCAAAATTCCGAAATTTTGCATGTTTGGAAGGTATATAGAACTTTTATTTTTCATCCAATTTTGATGAAATTTTATCTTTGAATTGAATTGGTTGAGAGCTTTCGATAGTATGCTGATGGATTTCCTCTATCTCTTATGGTTTCAGAGATAAACTCAACCAAATGGGTTTTAATATTGCTTCAATAAAAAGTAATGACACAAAATGGCATTTTCATTCCTTTATAAACAAAGTGATAAGTAATTACTGGTGTTCTTTTGGACACTTTGGGGTGACTCAATCTTATTATATCAAATTAATTTCGTGTAAAGTCCTTAAGTCACATTTGATATGAAAAGGATGCATCTTTTTCTTACATAAGGTTTGAAAAAATTTAGAAATCTTACATATACAGAGAATAAACAGACTTCTTTTTATTAACATTAATATTTAAGACAAAAAAAATTTTTAGCTAATTTTTGGGGTTTTTTATTTAAAGAAAAATACTGAACAAGAAGAGGCAGAAGAGGTAGAAGAAGAAATAATTCCACAAATAAAAAAAACAGTAGAATCTACATACCAGAGATCATTTACATCTTATGAGAAAACAGAGGAACCAGTCGATAAAACAGAAGAGGTACCAGTTCATCAACATACCTTCCCAGTGTCTGAAAGAATAGAAGAGGAAAAACCAACAATAACAGTACGCAGGAGAAGGCAACAACAGGAAGGTATGTGTGTTCTGCTGCATGTGCAGATGAAGAAACTTGTCTTGTATTCCTTTAATGTCAATTGGTGTTATCAGTTGTACATAAGTAGTGTACTGGGGCACATAACTACTCAACAACTCACAAGAATAAAACTGTAAATGTCGATAAAATTAAACATATATTTATTGTATTGGCACTTCCAACAAAATCAGTGTTTAAACATTAAATAACATGCTGTATACAACATACATAGATTAGCACAACCCCTATGCTCGTGGGGCCTCGGCCAACTGCCCAGTATGCCCATGCGTTAAGATGGCACTGCCACATAGGCTACCACAAACAAGGGATTTTATATGATAAATTGATCATGAATGTGAATTTTGAACCTTTAACAAAAGATGGTTGCGTGGTTTCTATCCAAGGTCAAGAAAACATACTGTAGGGGCCACCGTGGTCATGATCGTTTGGTTGTTGGATTTTTAACTACCTATTCAATCAATACCTATCACCGCTAAGTTCAAATCCGGTCAAGGAGAGGTGTACTCAATACAACATTATGCGAAAAAGCTGGTCAGTGACTTGCGACAGGTCGGTGGTTTCTCCGGGTACTCCGGTTTCCTCCACCAATAAAATTGATCACAACAATATAACTGAGATATTGTTGAAAGTGGTGTTAAACACCATAATCATAGCCATAACACAGTGTAGCAGAAAATACACTGTCAAAATATGGATACTCTAACTGCCTTGGTGATGTAATAGGTTCTGTGCTCATCTTGAATGAGGAAGATCATGGGTTTTATCCATGTTAAGGTCAAACCAAAGGCTTCAAAATTTGAAAATTGCTTTATGAACAGATAAATTGTCTCAATGAACTTAATATTTGTCTAGATTGAAGTAATATTTACACTCAAATATGTTTAATAAATGTTAGAGAATACCGAAGGGACAATCCAGAGAAACAGGCAACATAGGGTACACAAGACGAAGAAAAACAAACCAAACCACAACATAATATGTGTTGGACACCACTATGTGCAAACAAACACAAATAACATACATAAGACATGCTCCCTCCTACTGTAGGTAAAGACGAACCGAACATTGTTTTTATGCGGAAATCGTAAGTTTTGTATTCTAATTGAGGCAAAGGAAAGTAAGAAAGGTATTAATATTTTTCAGAAACAACAACTACACAGATACGAGAAATTCCAATTACATTGAGGAACAAACCAGAAATCAGACATATAGAACTACAATCTCAAGCAGAACATAGACATGATAAAAATAATGACCTTAGTCCTAGCCAAACGTCAGCTGGTTTTGGTCCTCCGGAGATTCTGAGACGATGGCAGCGTCCGCGTCCACGATCACAGTATTCCAGTAGCAGCAGTCTAAATGACGAAAAGAGACTTAGTGCTTCAATAGATTCCCCTTCTTCTTCACCAAGGTTTCCAGAAGATGATTTCACACAGGTAAGAAGAAATAGAATTCAAAAAATGAACCAACAAATTACAGTCAAACCTGTATTCAGAGGTCACCTTTAGGATAAAGAAAAGGTGGTCTTAGAAGACAGGTGACATCTTAACAGAGGTTCAATTCATGTAAAATTTTCTATGACAGGACAAGAAAAAAGTGACCTTTTAATAAAGATGACTGCTTAATAGAGGTGACCACATGGGCGGGTTTGACAGTATTATCGAACCATAAGGTAAGACCATTAGGATTATTAACTCAGCAGTGTGGCAACATTTTAGGCATAGTTATAGTAAATCACATGATGGCATCATCCTTCTGGCGACAGAGATAGAAATTAGCAAAAGTTATATATATCATATTGAAGCTGCGGTAAAAATCACAGATCTTCTATAAGATTGATCACATAAGGTTGTATCCAGTACATATGTTCACATAGTCCTCTGGGTTGCATATAGGAGGGGCATTGTCAAAATGATATTGATTTGGGGGGACTGCAACCCTACCTGTTTCCAAACAAGAGGCTTTAAGGTGCATAAATGTATGTCTCTGTTATTTGTTTTGCCATGCTTCGCTCTGCATAATCCTTTATTTATTTCATGTCTGATTTGTATGCTGTTTTTCCCCATTGAATTCATTTGAAGTATTCCTGTCTGGAATATGGCAACAGATTTGTTGTAGCTTTTACTGTTTCAGAGATATGAGAGGACCAAAAGTCTTATTTGAAATGATAGAATATTTTTTCTGAAAATCTAGACTTGATTGAAGATAAATTGTATGAATGATCAAGTGAGCGATAGTGGCTCATGTGAGTCTCTGGTTTTATTTTTTGAAAATTGAGGTGTCGAGGGAATATTATTGTATAAAATTGTATTTTAGAAAGACAGTAAAAGAAAGCAAATGTGAATTTTTTTTTTATCTTTCAGAATCATGTTAATGGATCAAAGCATGAGGCAGTGATTGGTCAGCCAGTAACCATGGAGATAAGACAAGAACGTCCTGTAAGACAGACATTCAATATGTCTGCTCCAACACCTCAGAACTACAACACACCTAATTTGGTTATAGATCCTAGAAACAAGTCAGATAACAGGTACAATAAAAGATGGTGGACTTCCTGTTTATTTTTTTTATTATTTTTTTTTCTATTTTCTTTTATCTTATAAAATAATATTTCAGTGTCAGTAAATCAAGGTTTATGGTGTTTAACGCACTTTCAGCAATCAGTTTTATTGGTGGAGGATACCAGAGTACCTGGAGAAAACCACAGATCTGCAGCAAGTCGCCAACAAACTTTATCACATAATGTTGTATCGAGTACACCTCGCCATGAGCAGGATTCAAACTCACAACTTTAGTTTAGGGTTAGCAGTTCCAGTTCCACATGTGATACATATCATATTACTGTTAATTATACCCCCGCTCCCCGAAGGGGGAGGGGGGTATACTGTTTTACCTCTGTCCGTCTGTCCATCCGTCCTTCCGTCCGTCCAAGATATTTTTCGTCACATTTTTCTTAGTTACTGTTGATGGCAGAAATCTGATATTTGGTCACAAGCATCATATAGGTACCCCATATCGTGGGAAGCGTTTTTGGACCCATCAGATTCCTACTTCCTCTTTGCCGACTTTGTTGATTTTTATACACATTGAACATATATGCTCATTTTTCGTCGCATTTTTCTCAGCCACTGTTGATGGCAGAAATATGATATTTGGTCACAAGCTTCATATAGGTACCCCATATTGTGGGAAGCGTTTTTGGACCCATCACATCAGATTCCTACTTCCTGTTTGCCGATTTTGTTGATTTTTATACACATTTAACATACATTTGTATATGCACATTTTTCTCAGCAACTATTGATGACAGGAATCTGATATTTGGTCACAAGCTTCATATAGGTATGCCATATTATGGGAAGCGTTTTTGGACCCATCAGATTCCTACTTCCTGTTTGCCGACTTAGTTGGTTTTTATACACATTGAACATATATGCACATTTTTCGTCACATTTATCTCAGCAACTATTGATGGCAGAAATCTGATATTTGGTCACAAGCTTCATATAGGTACCCCATATCGTGGGAAGCGTTTTTTGACCCGTCAGATTCCTACTTCCTGTTTGCCGAAGAGCGGGGGTATCATAAGTGAGCATTAGCTCACAGTTCATCTTGTTGACACAAACATCATCTGATATGGAAATCATGTTGGATGCCATAAATATAAAAAACATAAATAAAACATGAATCCCCTACAAAACCAAAACAAAGGGGAGTCGAGATGAATCAACATCATAAAATAACATATATACAAGATCCTTTATGACAATGAATTAAGCACTATGCGAGGAAGATTAGTTATTAACTAACTGTAACCGTCTATAAATAAAGAATTTATTATTATTATTATTATTATCATTATTATTATTATTATTATTATTATCATTATTATTATTATTATTATTATTATTATTATTATTATTATATGTTCTAAAACATTTTAACTTTTCAGTGGTGTTAGTCTTCCTCAGTATAACTTTCATTTCAACATTGGAGACAAGAATTCCAAAGGTAAATATTTTATGTTAGGGGTTCAGAGGTAGTGAGAGCTTTTCTCGTCATTTTATTCTTTTCTAAAAATGACATATTGCTAAAAAAAAAATTAATAGTGCTTAAATTCTAGACATACTTTGGGTTCCTAAATTGATATGAAAAAAAAACCCATTTTAAATAACATATATGCTACCTAACGTTAAGTTTGTATTTTATAGATGGTTGGTTTAGGTTTATGGTGTTTAACTCCACTTTCAAAAATATTTCAGTTATATCATGGCGATCAGTTTTATTAGTGGAGGAAACCGGAGTACCTGTCGCAAATCACTGACAAACTTTATCACATAATGTTGTATCGAGTAATCGCCCTGAACGGGGTTCGAACTCACAACTGTAGCAGTGATCGGCACTGAATGCAGAGGTAGTTGTAAATCCAACTACCATGCAACACGATCACGATGGCTCCTCAGTATG
The DNA here is from genome assembly GCA_963383655.1 of Bathymodiolus septemdierum. Taxonomy (NCBI): domain Eukaryota; kingdom Metazoa; phylum Mollusca; class Bivalvia; order Mytilida; family Modiolidae; genus Bathymodiolus; species Bathymodiolus septemdierum. The sequence goes on along the minus strand of OY726524.1, from coordinate 38,463,813 downwards.
GGATATACACCACTAGATTCAACCCATCAAAAATAATGCTCAGGACAATATTCACCAATATTCATGCAATAACCTTTTTATTATATAGTAATAAATATTTTGTTTTACCAACAACAGGGTTTTTTGGTGCAATTGTTTGTATCACTTCTCATCAGTTGTGTAAACCACATCACAACTACATCATTGGTGTAGCGGTTAGTGTGGTCCCTTCGAGTGTGATAGATCATAGGTTCAAGTCCTGATCAGGTCAAGCCAAAGACTGAATAAAAATGCATTTTCTGGTTCTTCGCTAAGCATGTGGCTGCTTGTGGCATTAAGGAGTAAGAGCAAAAGACTAGTTGGTTCGGAATCGGGATAAAATGTCTGAATGGCACAACATGTCTACCCGTGGACTATTGTTTCAGTGAACTAGCACTATCAAAATTCAACAAAGCGTGTTGATCAATTACAAAGCGAACTTCTTCATCATCATTGAAATGTAGCTTATTCCTGCCGTAACGTAGCTAAAAATTAAGCAACAAGCACTCACTCACTAAACCACATCACTACTTTATGCTATGCGTCTCATATGGTTTACACAACAGACTCAACGTTGATACAAGAAGTTGTACCGACGCAATATGTATTTAGTGTGTATATAATTTAGTTTGTAATTTATTGTTGAAATAAAATATTTCTTAGTGATAATGTTTTTATCAGTAGCCAATAGGATTTATTTTCATTTTTCTCTCTTCAAACATGTTTGAGAATAAATATTTATATTTTTAGAATATTACAACAATCAATTGGTTTTTTTATATAGAAAATGGCCAAGTACAGTATGACCTTGAACTTGAAAGGGAGAGAATTAGACAGGAAGAAAAGGAGAGAGCTGAACTAGAGAAGAGGCAATGGGAAGAGGAAGAACAAAAGAGGTTTAATGAGAAAGAGGCCAGATTAAGGGAGGAAGAGGTACAGTTAACAATTAACATAGTTGTAAGATTATATAATCAAAATAGTTGTGCTAATGTGACAGTTTTTGAAGGCCCTTCTGAATAATCAAATTTGCTATTCACAACTTGTTCTCTGACATTCTTAATCTTTGAAAATAATGAATTTCATTATTATGTATTTAATGATCGATTGATTGATTAGTGTTTAAGAACACCTTTTGCAGTATTTTAGCTATGATGTAGTGTTGTATTTAATGTAAATGAATTCTTATTAGCACCACATAAATAAGTATGTTAATTTCTGACCTAATAAGATAGCAAACCTCTAGCTAGAAAATATCTTAAAGGAAATGACCTCCTGTAAACAAAGGAAACAATCGTTCTGTAAACCTCTCAGTTAAATTGACTTCTAATAAGGGTCTTATGGGTCTAGGACAAAATCCCCCTGACAAAAAGCCCCCCAATAATGATGAAAAGTAAAAGTTAATGTTTTTTTGTTATACATTTTTTTATATTGATAGTGATATTAGATATATTAAAGTATAAAGGAAATTTTTTTTTAAATTAATTAAAAAATTTTATACTTATAGAAAATTTTTCTTCACATTTTGTTTATTATTATTAACATTTATATTTATAAAGTGTAAATTACAAAAGAAAAACTGATAATTTGTTTATAAATTAAAGTTATTTTTGGAATTATTCATAATTAAAAATTTTCTTTGTGTTTTCTAACATGATTCAAGATTTTTTGTACATCTGTATTTTAATTCCTTGTGTCTGTATGCTGTAAAGATATAACTGATATATTGTTGAAAGTGGCATTAAACACCATCAAACAAATAAACAATCTTTGCACACATTTATGGGTGAATATTTTTTAATCCTTTTTTTTCTCAAATAGACTCATTAGAAATAAAATAAATAAAGCTAAAATTTTACAATTTATCTTAATGTTTTAAAGCACTGAGACTTGTAAATCAATTTATATGATAACAATACATTCAAAAGATCAATAACATTTTAGACAGTTCATAGTTCATAAAAGCACAAATAACTGTAAAATTTAACCATTTGATTTCAAAGTCTATAAATTCACATGTGGACATTATAAGCAAGACCACGAAGATAGTTGGTTTCAGTTGAGTAGATGAGTATAGGTTATATTTATACATATATATATACATATATATACTTTATAAATATAAATGTTAATAATGATAAACAAAATGTGAAGAAATTTTTTTCTATAAATATTAAATTTTTTAAATTAATTTTTAATTTTTTTCCCTTAAAACTTTAATATAAATGTAATATCACCATCAATATTAAAAAATGTATAGCAAAAAGCTTTTATTTTTCATCATTATTGGGGGGCTTTTTGTCAGGGGGCTTTTGTCCTAGGGGGGCTTTTGTCCGGGGGGCTTTTGTCCTGTTCCTGGGTCTTATAGAAAATTACCTCCAGTAATCCTTATAAAGGAAATGAAAAGGCTTAGTGTAATTATTTGGGCTAGAGTTATGGTATTTAACACCACTTTCAACAATATTTCAGTTTTATCGTGGTGGTCAGTTTTATTGATAGAAAAAAACGGAGAACCCGGAGAAAACCACAGACCTGCCGCAAGTCACTGACAAACTTTATCACATAATGTTGTATCGAGTACACCTCTCCTGAGTGGGATTCGAACTCACAACATTAGTGTGTAATTATTTTAATACTCTTTGGTAAATAATATACATCTTTATTATTATGATCTACCTACGATATCAATGTTTAGTCATATTGGATACAATACATTCAAAATTGCTTTAAACGTTACCTCAAATTAGCGATCACCTGCTATAAACGGCCATTTCAAAACTCTCCTGGCCGGTTTTGAGTGTTATTTTAACTGGTAGTTACCTCACTGACTCTATCAGCAGTCACTCAAAGTTCATCCCATTGTACCAGTTTACCATTATTTTATAGTCACTTTTCAACTAATTAACTTTCAATGTGTTCTCAATGCATGTTTATACCAATTAACCTATTAAATTATTCAATAATTAACTCATTAACCATCAAAGTGCTATACAAAATCACAACAGCATTACAAAGTGAACATCATGATTTCCAATTGACTATCGGTAACGGTAATACACAAATCATCACGAAACAGAACTGACAATCAGGATTGACTGATCTTAAATAAGCGATCACTTGTCTGATGCAGTCGTTTTCCTTTTGTCCCAAAGATGGCTGTTGAGTACAACTTTGACTGCCATAAGTTTTTCAGTGGCCTGTCAAAGTTTCATTGTTTTCTCCGGTTTCTTTCACCAATAAAACTGATTGCCCCAATAATGACTAAACATACGCAGAAGAATCTAATTAGTACATGATTGTTGGACTTGAAATTAGAAAAAAATAATTTAAGGTTAAACCAATCTAATTCTATTTTTTTTTTCATTTTAGGAAAATTTAAGGAGAGAAAAACAGAGAATAGAAGAACTTAAGGCTTCCATGGAACGGGAAAAAATAGAATTAAGTAAAAAACATGCAAATGATAATAGAAATGATGATCAATACAATTCACAAAACGGTAATAGTTTTTCTAGTGATCAATTTCATAGGACTAGACAAGAAAATAATCCTCACTTTTTTAGTGCCGATTCAAATTTAAGGCCAAGGTCATTGGATACATCGTCATCGTGGAGACCACCTAGAGAGGAAATACCCCAACGAGAAAATCTGTCAAGAGAGGATATGTTGTTGATGAACAGATCAGCAAAACCTTTCAGTAGGCGTCCTGAAAATGAACAGTCACATGACACGAATGATCATCACGTGTCACATGATATGTCTAAGGAGGACATTCATAGTATAAATTATACACCTAAACCAAAAATCCGTAATTCACAAGACTGGATACAAAATAGTGATAGTGGTAGCAAACATTCTTCTAGATCTGAAAGTCCTAACGAACACTGGTTAGTTGAGGAAGCCGAAAGGCGGAGAAAATCTGGTCGTACTTCCAACTTTCAGTCGGGACCAATTAAACCAAAGAGTGACATTATATCAAATCGATGGCAGGAAGATCGATATAGTCAGCCTCCACGTTCGTTATCACCACAAAATACTAGAAGCTATGAATCTAAACAATTTAGTGCTAGGCCCCAGAAGAAACTAAATCAGACTCTACCAGCAAATTTCAATATGGATAATATCAAACCCAAACAACAGCCCCCTGTACCCCCAAAGCCAAATCGTGCCTTGCACAATTTATCGTCGTCAGTGTCATCATCTACTAGATCTTCATCTAATTTATCATCGCCTGTGTCACCTTCATCACCAAAAAGTCATGCCGAGCAGGTTGTAGCTGTCAGTGGTAAACAGCTATGTTCACATTGTAGTCAAGAACTTGGTGAGTACCTTTAATGTCTGCATGATATTGACAAGAAGACACCTGTGTCTCCCCAATTATTGACAAGAAGACACCTGTGTCTCCCCAATTATTGACAAGAAGACACCTGTGTCTCCCCAATTATTGACAAGAAGACACCTGCGTCTCCCCAATTATTGACAAGACACCTGTGTCTCCCCAATTATTGACAAGAAGACACCTGTGTCTCCCCAATTATTGACAAGAAGACACCGGTGTCTCCCCAATTATTGACAAGAAGACACCTGTGTCTCCCCAATTATTTTATAAGAAGACACTGGTGCGGATGGCTTATTGTGGCTGTTTTCTATTGCCATACGTCTGATTTTATTTTATTTCTACTTGCAACAAAATGCAAGTCTTGTTAAGATTTCGACTTGTACTTGTTATGAAAGGTCTGTAGTTTTCTTCTGGTATTCCGACTTCCTCCACCAATAAAACTGACTGCCTTCATATAAGCTAGTGTTGCAAATGCTGTTATTCGGCAATTTTGAAAATATTTTGTGATTGCCTTGTGGGGGTGAGGGTCATTTTTTTTGGTAACAAAACATGTTCTAAAATTCAACTTTATTTTGATAATGATGTATTTCACTCTTAAAAGACACAGTAATTCTATATTTAAGAAATACATCATGGAAGCCAGAATGTGTTGGGAGTTTTAACATGGACTGGTGAATATTAGTATTTTATCCCGAGCCAGAAGCGAGAGATAAAATTTACTAATATCCGCCAATCCATGCTTAAACTCAAAACACATTCTGGCTTCCATGATTTATTTAGATTCTGATATGTCCAAGAGTACAAATATGGTAGTATACTTTGATTGGAAGACGGTAATTTATATTTACGTTTGCGGAAAATGTCGCACACAATTTATGCTGCCAATGGAAAAGTCAGTCACATTCACCGGCGCATGTGCTAATGAGATTATACTGAATGGATAACTCGCTCGTTTGTTAACAAAGCGAAAGAAGGAGGTCATGTTAGAATAAGTATTAATTTTAATTTCATGGCCATTAACAAAATAGTGAAATTATATGCTGTGATTATGTCATACAAGGATTATAGGTGTTTAACCTCACTTTCAAAAATATATATGTATTCCAGTTACAGAGCTCCAGATAAGCTGCGTATTTGCGTTTTTTACGCTATGAAAACGAGTAAAAACGCATGTATTATCAGATCAGAGTGTACATTTACGCATACATATTGCTGTGTAAGCAAACTTTCCAAATTCGGAGCGTACTTGTACGCTGTTGACGATAATACATCGTGTACATAAACAATACATTTTTGACTTTGAGAAATTCCCGTAATTACTTCTCTTTATACTTTTCGAAAGAGAAAGTGTATACATCCGAGGGGTACCGAATGTTTGCCTTTCTAAGCATGGATGTCAAAAGAGATTTGATTGGATGTTTAGGATAAATCATCCAATCGCGGTCAATATTACAAATAAATGCAGTTTAGTTAAGAACTAAAACGAAAGTGAATTTGGAAACACGTTGTTCGTTGAAAATGAGCAAGAACATGAATAAGCGTGCTACGGAAAATTATATACTTTTTTAAAAGTTCCTGACAGTTTCATCTGTGTCTAGTGACAGTATAGTTAAAGGAATCATTGATGACATTATCAACACGGCTGTGAAAACTGCCGAAGTCGACAAGCAAAAAACAAAATATTTACAACATTTTATTAATAAACATGACACAATCGTGTCAAATTAAACAGAGATATACATTTCACTTGCATCCTGTGTTTATTGAATAACACTTGTGTCCAACATAATTTTAAAAGTGTACATGTAAGCAAACTTTTCTTACGTAGAGAGTACAACAGTGCAAAGGAAATATGCAAATACGCATCATTTTCAAAAGTAGGGGTTAATTACCCTTTGGACTTGAAAATTATCTGGAGCTCTGCAGTTATTTGTGGTCATTAGCTTCATTGACAGGGTCATCAGAGTATCACAGAGAAAACCACTCCCCACACAACAATTCACTGACATATTTTATCACATAAAGGTGTATCGAGTATGCCTCGTCATGAGCAGGAATATCTAGAACTCGATTTTAGTGACAATAGGATGTCATTGCAAATATATGTAAGCAGCCTGAGAAACTGAACTTCCTAGCAGCATAAATGTCTGATCTATGAAAATTTGAAATGTCATGGACCATGCAGTGTGGACTAATATACACATCAGCATAGACCGACACACCAGATGTAGTATTTTGTGCACACATTAGGTCTACCTCAAAATCTGTATGCATGGACCAACCAAAAGCAAACTTTTTCTACTGGTAGACCACTAATTTTGCAAACTGCAAGATGTACAATACAATTACAGTTACAATGTCGCCCTCTTCTTAACTCAAATCAAATTAAATTAAAATTTATTGCCATATACCAGTAAATCTATAATCATTTGTGACATATATACAAGGCTAATTAGATTGGTGGTGTATATATATTGTTAGCATGCTTGCCTCGAGTGTGGAAAGCACACAGCATTAAGGAGAAAAGAGCAAAGACTTTGGCTCAGAATCAGGATTATATGTTCGAGTGGAGCGATATACCCATGGACTGTTGAATTAGGTGTGTCTAGATTGATTGATTGGTGTTTAATGCCAACTTTAGCAGTATTTCAGCTATATTGTGGTGTGTGGTGTGTCTAGAGCATTGATTGTATTATAATTATGTAATTAATAAAGCAACTAAGCTTTCCATTTGTAATTTCAGGGTTTGGAGCAGCCATGGTGATTGAATCCCTAGGTTTATATTACCATGTTCAGTGCTTTAGGTGTTGTGTGTGTCACTCTACCTTAGGCAATGGATCCCGAGGGGCAGATGTAAGAGTCAGGGTCAACAAATTACATTGTCGCAACTGTTACAGCAATGATGAAGGTATATTTACTGTTTTTTTCTGCATTTGTAAGAACTGTATTGAAATGAGAGAGAAAAATAATACAATTTGTGTTCAAGTTATCTAGTATATGATAATGACAATAGTATCGATAATTTAATAAAAAAAAAATCTTTGATCTTTTACTTTGATAAACATATTTACTTGATTCATACATATTATTGCTGATTTACATGTGTAAAGTAGAATGTTACATTGATGTCACTGATGTCACCTAGACAAACATTGATGTCACTGTTGTCACCTAGACAAACATTGATGTCACTGTTATCACCTAGACAAACATTGATGTCACTGATGTCACCTAGACAAACATTAATGTCACTGTTGTCACCTTAATAAATCCTGGATAAACATTGATGTCACTGTTGTCACCTTAATAAATCCTGGATAAACATTGATGTCACTGTTGTCACCTACACAAACATTGATGTCACTGATGTCACCTAGACAAACATTGATGTCACTGATGTCACCTAGACAAACATTAATGTCACTGATGTCACCTAGACAAACATTAATGTCACTGTTGTCACCTTAATAAATCCTGGATAAACATTGATGTCACTGTTGTCACCTACACAAACATTGATGTCACTGATGTCACCTAGACAAACATTGATGTCACTGATGTCACCTAGACAAACATTGATGTCACTGATGTCACCTAGACAAAAATTAATGTCACTGTTGTCACCTTAATAAATCCTGGATAAACATTGATGTCACTGTTGTCACCTACACAAACATTGATGTCATCTAGACAAACATTGATGTCACTGATGTCACCTAGACAAACATTGATGTCACTGTTGTCACCTTAATAAATCCTGGATAAACATTGATGTCACTGTTGTCACCTAGACAAACATTGATGTCATTGTTGTCACCTAGACATACATTGATGTCACTGATGTCACCTAGACAAACATTGATGTCATTGTTGTCATCTAGACAAACATTGATGTCACTGATGTCACCTAGACAAACATTAATGTCACTGTTGTCACCTTAATAAATCCTGGATAAACATTGATGTCACTGTTGTCACCTACACAAACATTATTATTAAATGACTGCATTTTCTTAATTCTGATTGGTTTAGAAGATTCATTGCTTCCTCTAACAGAACTACATGTTCACCGCGCAATTTTGCACATGAAATTAATAAATCTCATGTCGCAGTTAGTACGTACCCAAATATGGTAACAGGGGAAAACCAGAAGACTGATTAATATCGATAAATTTGATTGGCCGACATTTTGAACCTCAACCAATCAGAGGTGGTCTTGCTAACGAACTTCGGTAATCAGCAGACGACTGTTGGTAAACAAAAATGAACGAAGCAGCTTCGTCAGTAGAACCAGAAGTTAATACGTACCCAAATATAGTAACAGGGGAAAACTAAAATAATTGCTCTAACATTACCATAAACTACAACATAGATTAATTATACCTACCTATGTTCTTTAAAATTTGTTTAAAAATGTTATTGAAACTGTGATATTTTATTTGTTAAAATTTTGAAATTGTATTCGTTTTTTCTTAATAAATTTTATTGTTTTAAGTCATTAGAAATGTCAAGCTTTAAAAATTGGTGTTTGTTGGTTTGAAGCAGCTACAAATAAAAAAGAATAAATGGAAATGTCTAAGAAACAGCAACAATTCACAATTTTCACCCCAAAATTACACTTAGAATGTGTCATTTAATAAAACAATTGATGACTTTTCATTTCGGTGGACACTGATTTATCACAGTGTCTACCTTATGAAAAGTCATTAATTGTATAATGTCACTATTGTCACCTAGACATACATTGATGTCACTGTTGTCACCTAGACAAACATTGATGTCACTATTGTCACCTTGATAAATCATAGATAAACATTGATGTCACTGTTGTCACCTAGATAAACATTGATGTCACTGTTGTCACCTTGATAAATCATAGATAAACATTGATGTCACTGTTGTCACCTTGATAAATCCTAGATAAATATTGTTATTACATGACTTCAGATAATGTCTTTTCTAATTGGCTGACGTCCGTAGTAACGTTCTTTGATAAAAACATTATATTCACCTCACGCGATGTGCGGTGTATAAAACATTCCAATGTCTTGCACCAAGCTAAACCAAGGAAAATTTATTGTAAGGGTGAAAGCCACATATCAAAATATGTCATATAATAAAACAATTAATGACTTTCAATTCGATGGATACCAGGATTTATCATATACTTGTAGATGATATAGCTAAAATTTTACCCTTTGATAACACTGGGTTTTGTTCAGAATAATAAGAGGAATCATGTTTATTTCACCCCAGTTTCACAAGAATGGCCCAAGCGGGCTGATAAAGCAAGTTTATTAACTGCTTCCGGAATGTTATTACATGCCTTTCCGTCAATATTTGTAAGTTCACTTCGTGAATTTCCAGAAAACTGTGTTTACAAACACAGCGGACTGAACTGTTTTGTTCAATATTTGCACAGAAAATTATTATTACTGCCCATTTTCTCTCGTATGATATTGAAAGTGCTAAAAAAAAATTGCATTAATGGTTTTGCATATTAAGACAATAAATTTCTTGTTCTATAACTACATTTTTGTATGTATTTAATTCTAGCCAAAAATGACTAAACATTTTGGTACAAATCAGTTACTTCCTTTGTTGAAGTATATGATAAACATATCATAGCATGTCATTTTTCATATCATACCATTTATCAGCCCTCGTTCATATATCAGCCCTTGAGCCTATCGGCTCTCAGGCTGATATCATAACCTAGGGCTGATAAAGGGTATGATATGAAAAATGCCATGTAATAATCTATATTTATTAACCCAAGAATAATATATTTACCTCGGCCTCTGACCTCGGTAAATATAATATTCTTGGGTTAATAAATCCTTGTATGCACCTCATTAAAAGTCATTAATTGTATAATGTCACCTTGATAAATCCTAGATAAACGTATTCTATGTTTTTCTTAAAATAGATTTGCCATTGTAAAACAAATCAATGAAAGTATATACAGTCAAGCCTGCCCATAAGGTCACCTCTATTTAGCAATCACCTGTATTAACAGGTCATCTTTTTCTTGCCCTGTCATAGATAATTTTATATGGATTGAACCTCTTTTAAGAGGTCACCTGTCTTATAAGGCCACTTTTTCTTTGTACCAAAGGTGACCTCTTAATACAGGTTTGACTATATATTTATTAGATTATATGGAATTTTGATGCAAATTAAAGAGCAGGTATTTGGGACAACGTCATAAATAACATTTGGAAACAATAAAAAGCAAAAATATATTTTGTTTGATTTATATCCCTTATTAATTAAATTCTTGTTTTTTTTTGTTTTTTTCAGCTGGATTAAAGTTTAGCAAAGTATGACAAACAGGAAAAGAAAAATCACCATGACAACTGCATTTTAGGAATTATTCTCAATATGAGGGTACAAATGTGAATACATGTAGTGATCTAACTGGTACCAGTAAAAGTTTATTATGTATACAGTCAACTTTAATTATGTTACTGGTTTCCTGTGTTTGTGATTTCTGTTATATAGAGACAAACCATATAATACGATCCAATGCATGTATTAATGGATTGCAGGATCAAAATCAACTGGTTCTTAGCTTCTTTGAATTCTTTACAATAGCAATCTAAAACATTGTACATTGTAGTTATATAAGCTTCTATGAGAAATAGTATGGCCATATTGGTTCTTTTTATCTGATAAATTTTTGACATTTCCTCAAATTGCTATTTGTTTTCTTAGACATTTATCTGTAACAGGGCAAATAAAGTCAAATTGAGGTTTTAATTTTTTCCATCATGAATGTGACAAGAAGTTACTAAAACATATGTACATATATAATGAAGTGTGTGTTTTAACCTATATCTACATGTTTCAATAGAAATACATTCACATATGCAAAAAAAACATAATAGGGTATTTATTCAAATTTATAAAATGTTTTAAATTTTATATTGATTGATTGATTGGTGTTTAATGCTAAAGTTGGTATTAAGCACCAATCAATTAATCAATCAATATAAAATGTTAAATCTTCTGAATTTAAATTAGCATTTATCTGACAAATGACCAATTTCTTCGGATGCAATTTGTAAGTCATGTGCCTTTATATATTTAATATCTCAATTTTTGATCAGATGAATGGCTCATTAGGACTAAGAGATATTTGTGTATATTAGAGTAAATTAGAACAGTGGGCATTTATCTCCCTATACGGTGTTAGACAAGGGAAAATAATTTTACTGCATTTCCCCCTTTCCTTACCATGTGCTAAACCAAAGGAAAATAGGTTTACCTCCATGTACAATGTATTAATCAAAGGAAAGTGGTTTGATTATCTCCATTTTCAAGGAAGACAATTTATATTGTTTCTCATTACATATGATGTATCTTTTTCTGTCTCTAATACAAAATAGAGATGATGATTGACTTTTTTTACAAAGTGAAGTCATTATATAGATGTTGCTTTTTGCTGAAACTGCAAAAAAAGTTAGAATTGTAAAGCAATAATTTGTAACATTTTGCATAAATATAATTTTTATATGATTTGTTGATGTGAAAAAAATGGCTGTCTATCTAGTTGCCTGTCTGTATGCCTACAGATTCATTAATTGGAAACTAATACTAAAGCTTGACCATTAAGAAAAATGATATTAAATACCCTTCCCAAGGTTAATTGCATGTGACCAATGAATTGATAGCCCTTACCTAGCTATCCAGGGCAAAGTTAGACTATTGTATTTGTCACTTAATTTGTAAAGAGAGACAACATGCTAAACTTGATGGAGGGGAGATATCTTACCAAAGGCGAAGAAGGGAAATAACTTACTTAACTTGAGGAAGGAAGGATAACTAACATACAATATTACTGCAGTGTGTTAAAATATAAAGTTTATGTGTATGAAACTTAAAAACTGGGACAAAGTTGGGGGTTCACTGAACCTTTTATCACTTTTGCGCTGAATACACATAAGCTTTATATTTTAAGACTATTAATATTGTGTCTATAATGCAAAAAAAGTCATGTTAATCCCATTTTAATTAAATAATACAAAATTTAAAAAGCATCCCTTTTTTGCCCCTTTTTGATATTTTCTGTTAACAGGAAGTCAACTGATTTAAAACTAATTTCCCAAAGCTCAACAGATAAAACATGAAAGGGGTACCAGAAAAGCTATATTCAGTCTGTGACCGTATTTAGCAAAAATTTATCCAGTCAATGCAATTTGATTGCTCATATAGAACCAGTGCAGGATGAAACTTTACACCAGTGTTTCAAGTTTAACTCATCTTTAGTTAGTGTACCAAGCTTTAATTAGAAGTTGTTGTGATTTTAGATATTGATATATTAATGAAGTGCTAAACATTTTTTTTTACGAAATAGCTGTAAAAAGATATAAATTATATAAATTACAATAGCTAGGTAAAAAAAAATTAGAAAAAAGGAATTTTGTAGATGGTTTAAATTTACCTTTTCATTTACTTGTACAAATATTTTTGGGTGGGTTAGTTTAGTGTTAAGAAGTCAATCAAGATAGACAATGGTAGCTGAAAATAGTTAATCCAATAGGCATATATCACATATCTATTGTCGTATACATCTGTCAAAACATCTTGATCTGATGAAAGTGTAAAGTTACTCGGTTTCTATATAATGATCTGTCTGATAACACAACACATGAAGGTGATGAAAATGAGATGCACCATGTTTTGACTAGAAGGTTATAGTACCGCATATCTTCATCTGAAAAGGTATGAATGTAGTGTTTATCTATTAACATTATAGTATCTTACATGTGCAAGCAGACGGCAGTATCCAATTTACTTCAGTGGTTTTGTGGTGCGACGTTCATCATTACAAACTTCCTACCGACTAGGAAGAATAATAACAATAAAAGCATCCTTTTCTCAACTTTTTATTTGATCATGTTCACTGTTTCCATTCTCACTATGCAACCACAAAATTATGGTATGGTGCTGTTGTTGTCATCTTGTCTACATGACATGCTGCGGTCGTATCGTGCTGTGCTGGTCATAGTCCTTTATTAAATATAACGTCATTTTGTACACCTGTCGTAAGGCTGATCTTATTTAAACATATACATTCCACTTCCGGAAGGGATCACTCATAGAGGTGAAAAAGTAAATATTTTGTTGAAAATATTGTTTTACACCAATATTTGAAAGACAAACACAGGTGGTCTCTTAAAAGAGGTTCAATTCGTATGAAATTTTCTATGACAGGACAAGAAATAGATGACCTTTTAATGCAGGAGACTGCTTAATAGAGGTGATTACAAGGGCAGGTTTGACTACCTTCCTTTGCTATGAACCATGAATAAATGACCTAGTTCTAATGTACATGTATATATTTTATATAAGGATTGATCATAGTATTATAATAACATTGTATATTATGAAATCAGAGTAAATCTTATATTTGATATCTGTGTATGTATATTTGATTAAAATTGATGAATAACATTTATATTACTTTTATCATTTAATGGGAAGATGCAATTAACTGAGAGTGGTTAGTTGTAATTATATTTTGTTTTGTGGATGAACGTATAACTTACAAATGAAAATATGCATTATTTGTCATTAATAAATTTTCTGCTCACCAGAGCCAAAGGTTCATGTGAGCTAAATTTTCCTATCACTTGGTGTCCCACGTCCAATGTCAGTCATCTGTCTGTTAGCTTTTCACATTTTCATCTTCTGCTCAAGAACCACTGGGCCAAATTAGACCAGACTTGGATGTGATATTCCTTGGATTGTACTCTTCCAAAATTATGTCCAGTGACCTTGCCCTACATCCAGAGTTATGCCTCTAAATTATGTGTTAACAATGTCAAGTTTTTGTGATTAGGTCAGTTTTTCCATTACCATTTAACCTAAGCTCGCCATAGTTGGTCCACACTTTGATCATGGTTGGGATATGTCAGCCAGACATGTGTGACCTGACCTTCACCTCATTTTTATGGTCTACCAACTTTGTTAGATTTATGTTAAGTTTTCATGATTAGGTCAGTTTCCCCATATTGCCATACGCCATAGGTTCACCATATTTATGCATATGTCACCTTAACTTAATTTCAGTTCATGGTACTTTGATAAAGTTTATTTTCTGACAAAATTTCACCAACATGATTTGCAGTGGGCAGGCAAGACACAGATCTGTGTCTACACTTGTTGGTTTATGTATGTTATCTTAAATCCGGCTGGTTATTGAATCATTTTAGAATTTTAAATGTAGTTTTCAAATGATAATATACAGGTCAAGTTTGTTCTCACAATTTCCTTACAAAAGACAACGTTTTGCCTAACATGTGAGATGAGCAACCACAGGCTCTCCAGAACCTTTTTTGTATTTTGTATTTTATGCCCCTCATATGATAGTATGGGGACATACAGTTTTTCGATTTGTCAGATTGTTCTGTTCCTTCATCTGTTCATTCATTCGTCCATCCTGCTTCACCTTGTTAATGCAACTCCTCTGAGGTTGTTTTTCCAATAGCTTTCATATTTGATAGGATGATTGGTCATGATGTTTAGTGGGTCATTTTATCCCTCCATTTTGATTCAACAATTTTTATAGGAGTTATGGGACTTTAATAACATTTTCATATTTTCATGCATTTTCAATATATACTATATACAATGTGGTTATAATTTTTGAATGCATAGTTGTTTTTTTTTAATAAGTCTTACGAACTCTTTATTTAAAATATTTTTAAAACATTCTATACCAAAACAAAAAGAATAATAACAGGAATTTTATTCTCAAGTGAAATATACCTGACCCAGTATACCACCAAATTGTTTAAAGAATAGGAATTAAATCCAGAACACAATACAGTCAAACCTGTATTAAAAGGTCACCTTTGGGACAAAGAAAAGTGGCCTTATAAGACAGGTGACCTTTTGAAAGGGGTTCAATTCGTATGAAATTTTCTATGGCAAGACAAGAAAAATGTGACCTTTCAATGCAGGTGATTGCTTAATAGAGGTAAATTTTAAAATGTGTATAATATGAGGTTTTATAATGTAAATTTTACAGGTGTAAAAAGATTGATTGATTAATTATTGTTTAACATGCAGCGAGCAGTATTTCAGTAATAATTAGGACAAGAAAAAGTTAAATAATATATAAAAACTATATAGAAATGAATGAAGGGATGAGTCAACTGGGTTGAACGACTTTTGACTATCACTGAAAAAGTATGGAGAATTAGGTAGGGATGAAAAATTTAGTCCTTTTAGTGGCTACAATTGCCTTCTCTTTTTTCAAAATCTACAAAAGAGGCATTAAATGTGCACGGAGTGTGGTACTCTCCAAAATGGTTACCCACTATGGTCCACGGTCAGGCTTTTTGTATTATAGCATGACAACTTCCCCATCAAGAGAGCTCCTCCTATCCGCCACCCGGGGATGTGCTGAGCAGCTCAGTGGGTTTTAGCCCTGGGAACCTGCACCAGTGCCCAACAGATGTAAAAAGAAGACATATCTATTGATATAATGAAAAAAATTACTGTGCTTGATAGATTTGTTATATTAGTGGGTCTGTGAAATTTATTTAAGCATTATCATGTACTTTTAGTTTGTTTAGCTTATAAATAATACACATTTTTTGTATATTTGCATAGAAGCGGTACTATTACCTATATTGTTTTTTCGCTGTTAAATATATATAATCTTGGCCATATCAATATTATTTGTGGTACTTTTGTAAATGTGTATAAAGAAAGTACCGGTAAGACTTATGGAAATTATCAGTTAAATTATTAAATAATGGAAAGTTTGTGATATTTAAAACATTGATTGATTGATTGATTGATTGATTGATTGATTGATTGATTGATTGATTGATTGATTAATGCCAACTTTTGAAATGACACTTTGAAAATAATTATATATAAGAGTGATAAACTTTGTTGCAAATGTCATTATATCGATTTAATTTTTCCCATTGTTTTTCGTTTCCTGTAGATTCAGGGTGTCATGTCTCACAGCCTGATTTCTTGAGAGAGAGAGAAAAAATAGTTATATATATATATATACTTATATTATAAGAAAATATTTTCTTCCAAGAAATCAGGAAGTTTCTTTTCTTGTGTTGAATATCTATGTGTTTCCACAAAACAATATTTTTTTGTGTATTAGCTTATTTATTAATATAAACATGTTATTAATTACAATCAGATGCTTGCTGATCTAGATCAGCAGTCAATATTGCAAATAATATCAGATACATTTTATGTATGAAATAATAATAAAATGTATAAATATTTTAACATAGTTCCATATTTATTGTACCCACAGTTGGTGCAGATTAATTTGAGTGTGAAATTTCAAAAGCATTATTCACCTCGCTAGGTAAACTTAATTTGCAACTGTAAAACTGACGATTTAAGTCCCCAAAGCTTAAATACAATAAAGTTATCTCCTAGTCCATGTTGAAGTTGCAAGAAAAATGCAGAACACAAAAGGCACCAAATTGTCTTGAGCAATTGAAAACCATGGAGACTTCATAATAAAGGTATTTTCTAAAATACTTCCATAATTAAATTGCTAGATGGTTCCGTAGTGGTCGTGATCATCGTATCGTAGTTGGGATTAATTCTACCTGTACAATCAGTTCTTATCACCATTAAAGTTGTTAGTATAAAGCACGCTCATGGCAAAGTGTTCTCTATAAAACATTATGTGATAAACTTTTGTCAGTGACTTGCGACAGGTCGGTGGTTTTCTCCAGGTACTCTAGAACTGGTTTCCTCCACCAATAAAACTAACCGCCACGGTATAACTGAATTATTGTTGAAAGTGGCATTAAACACCATAATCCTATCTCTAAAATGTAAGAGAAAACAAAATCCCAACCTGACAATAGTGTGCATGGAGTAAATCAAATTGCAACTCTATAGTAACTAGCTTATCTATAATTTTAGATTCAAGATGTATACATACAAATTCACACTTAGTAAAAGAGGCTGTCGTGATCGTATGGTAGTTGGATTTACAACTTCCTATGCAACCATTACCTATCACCACTAGTGTTGGGAGTTCGATTCCCGATCATGGCGAGGTGAACAACATTAACATTATGTGATAAAGTTTGTCAGTGACTTGTCAGTGGTTTTCTCTGGGAACTCTGGTTTCCTCCACCAATAAAACTGACCGCCACGAAATAACTGAAATATTGTTGTGACGTTAAACACCATAAACCACCCCCACACACCTTTTTCTGATATGGTTTTCGCAACAAGTCGGCCTCAGGTGAACTGGCCGCACCCATATAGACCCTCGCTATAATCCAACAAGTCAATCTAATGACAGCCAGCCGCATTTATGCACGCCCTTGGCAATAGACAACAAATCAACCTAAGGAAATCTGGTTGTAATCATACAGGATGGTCACCATTGTGCAAAATATCAGCCTAGGGACAGCCTGTCAATATCCGTTCTCTTTTCCCTATCTCCTGTTAAGGGTCCATGTCTGCAAGTATTGATACCACCACTATCATTGTCTGGCAATATCCATTTCCTGTTCTCTATCTCCTATTTAAGGGTCCATGTCTGCCGCACTCATGCAGGTCCATTGTCATTAGACAACAAGTCAGCCTAAGGAAATGTGGCCGAACTCGTACAGGCCAAATCACCATTATACAAAATGTCAGCCTATGGACAGCTGACCGCACTGATACAGGCTCATCGTCATTATACAAAATGTCAGCTTAATGGCAGCCGGCCGCACACGTACAGACCCATCCCCATTAGTCAACAAGATAGCGGGAGAACATCTGGCAACACCCATATATGCCCTCACGATTAGACAAGTCAACCTACGGAAATCCGGTCGTAATAATACAGGCCGGTAATTATATATCCATGGTGCAAAATGTCATCCTAAGAACAACCTGTCTCACGTATTCAGGTCCATTCCCCAAGGAAATATAGTCGAACTCATACAGGCCAATCACCATTATGCAAAATGTCAACCTAAGGACAGTCGGTCGCACACATACAGACCCATCGCAATTACGCAACAAGACAGCATGAGGACAACCGGCCGCACTTATACAGGCTCTCGCCTTTAGGCAAGTCAATCTAAGGACAGTTGGTCGCTCTCATGCAGACCCATTGCCATTAGACAAGTCAACCTTAGGAAATATGATCGTACCTATATCACTGTGAGATTCAAACTACGAATGACAGTTGTTTTTGTTTATATAGATCGAACGCGGACGCGAGAGAAGACACCCATAAATTGAGTGTAAAATCCATTACGCGATCTCGGTAAATATAATTATGTGCTTCTTCAAATAAATTTTACAATAATTTTCCATATAATTCTGTAAAAACTAATTACAAATGGCATACCAAAATGAACAATAGGCATTCACCTCTCAAAAGAGATTGTAAGTGTACCGTATCGTAGCTCCAGTTATATTATATAAACATTTAAAGTTGACGGAACCCATTTGTCATTCACTTCATTCAGTATCTCGACATATTTAAAAAAAAAAAAAAAAAAATCTTATTTGTTTCATAGTGCTTCTTTGTAGAAAGATATATTTGTAGTAAAATCATTCATTTGTCGACTTTCTATCATACGTGACCGACCGAAGAAATTTGTTCGTGATAATTTATTTATTTCCAAAGGGAGTAAAACACAAAAGTTGTGTTCTCTTCTGAATCTGAATCTGAATAAATACGATGCAGGACCATCACTGGTATAAGCGCATCGGTGAGAGAGCTGCTAAATTAGTAGCAGATCGGGAGTGCTTCTACTCAACTGTCTTTGCGCGTGCTGTGTCCTCCGGTAGTTTGTTCCAGCTCACAATAGTGTCTTACAAATGCTTACAAAGCCTCTTCTGGTAGAAGGCAATCATCTGCCTCTTGGACCAGCTCTGTTTCTTCGGAATCTGATTCTAAACTGTCCTATCCGGTGGTGATTACGGCACGCTAGTTGTAGAATTGATCTGGATTTTCCCAATATCGGTCAAATGTTAATAATGTTTTAGTTGTTACCACATTTTCTGAAAGGCTATTCCACATATTGACAACTCGGATACAAAATGAATTTTTCCTTATGTTTAGTCTACATCTTGGTTTGAATAATTTGTATTTATGTCCTCTGGTGTTACGGTTTTCTTGTTTTTGATGTTGGAAAATGTTTGAAATTTCAGGATCATATTTACCACTCATAATCTTGTATACCTCTATCATGTCTCCTCTAGATCTTCTGTATTACAATGATGGCAGTTTTAGGCGACGTAAACGGTCTTCATATAACAAGTCGGTATTAGTTTAATAAACTCTTGGAATGGCAGCTCATGTCACTGCAGCATCTGTGCATGATTTTAAATTATTTTCATACTTTTTTGCTTTATTTTTTAATATTTTTAGATATAGATGCATGTGATTTTAAAAATTTTGATTTCTATTTGTCTCATTTTATCCATGCTTTTTGTTTATTCACATCAATATATAATGTGCTTTTAAATTATGCTTCTGCCACTGCTGTGTTTTAAATTGCTTTCATATTTTAATTTGGTTTGGAATTTCATAGAAAATTTTAATATGACAATGTTTTTTTTTGTTTTTTTTTAACAAATATTGTGTGCATGTTTTTGTTTTATTGTTTATATATGCATATTCTTATGTCGGATATAAAAGCTCATTAGAGCTTGTGTTGTAATGTTTGATGTTTTCCGACTTTAAATAAAGCTTATTGTATTGTATTGTATAGTTTCGTTACCCTCCTTTGTATATTTTCAATCATGTCTATGTGTTTTTTGAGATATGGGTTCCAAACTGGATTCGCATATTCGAGATGAGGTCTTACTAAGCTGACATATAGCATTCTGAATGTTTTCAAATCCAGGTATTCAAATGTACGTCTCATTACTCCTATTATAGAATTGGCTTTGTTAACTTTTTCTGTAATATGTTTATCAAAAGATAGTTTATTGTCTATAGTTACTTCAACATCTTCAGGGGCGGATCCAGGATTTGTGGTTAGGGGGGCGTGAGTAGGCGAGGGGTCTGGGGACCGCTTAAGGTCCCCAGCAGATCCAAGGCAGAGCCCTGGTAGGGGGCCAGGGAGACGAAGCCCGCCTGAAGCTCTGAGGGTTTGAGGAATTACAGACATTTATTTGAACGACAATTTTGAACCAACCACACCATTTTTATCAGACCAAAAAAACTTGACTTTGAGTCTTAATTTTGTCGGATAATTGTTAACAGTATGTTTTTGTCAGATTATAAGAACCTAAAGTAAAACTTTTTTTGAACAACTGTAATGCGAATTGTTCAACTGATGACTGATCAATCACGATATTTTAACCCTTCAAAGAACTATTTAAAGCTAATTTAACGCATTCCTCATTTCACTAATTGGTCTGTACTTTCGGTGCTTGTCCTTTCGGGTGGTTCTAGTTAATACTGCCCGTCCGAATGGAGCTTCTGCGTGTAATTCATCAATTTGTATCTGGTTATGAATGATACTGATGTTGAAAGAACATCAGTATCAGGATTTAAGTTTACTAAATGCTTTGATCTGTAAAGATTTGTTTTTCTTATAGTTGTAAAATTGACTGAAGAAATAATGTTTAATTAGCATGAAAAAATAGTTGATGTCTGGTACCTCGGAACCAATCAGAATGGAATAATCTTTGAACTACTGACGGCGAATCCATATATGAATCAGTGAACACACCCAACGTGTATTTACAATGTGTAGGAATATTTTACTACAGGTCACGAGTTAACCATTCATGAAAAAGTTGTTTGTTGAACTGCTTAATTAACGTTGTATTACATATGCTTTGTGAATTTTGGTTGGGGGGGGGGGGGGGGGGGGGGGGGGCGCACGCCCCACACGCCCCTATAAATCCGCCTCTGATCTTTTTCTGCTATTGTTTCTTCCATTGGTTTTAAATCAGCCCTAAGAGTATATTCATGTTTTTCAACCTTTGAGCGACCTATTCGCATTGTTTTACATTTGTCTGGGTGGAATTCTATCATCCATTTTTCTGACCAGGCATGCATTAGATGCATATCTTTCTGTGAGTCTTCACAGTCACTAGTTTTATATATTTCTTTAAAAATCTTTTTGTCAACAAAGAATGAATTCCTATATTGGTTGGTTTTCGAAACTGGGACCACGAATGATCTAGTATTGTTTGTCACCCGACGGTCGATAATGTTTTGTGCTACACAGTCGGTAAATTTGACAGATCTGATTTGACGTTTTGGTCTATTCTGTTTAATAAACGTATCAGGATCTATTGCTGGGACCAATGCCTCTTTTATCGGGCTTCCATGAATTATTTCTTAAACATTATCTCTTAAACCTGGGAGTTACTCCCAACTTAGAATATAAAGATCTGCTCATCAATAAACGAGTTCTTACTTCTTCATTTAATCAAGTTTTCAACGATTTTCACTCAAAAACACAACTTTCACCCCAAAATATATTTATGTGTATTTATATGGTACCGGGTCGTTTCGCCCCGAATCCCGTTCGCCCCCTGAGTCGTTTCGCCCCTATTCCCGTTCGCCCCGGGTCGTTTCGCGGATTCATTTTTATTATGTTGTTATATAATAATACAAAAACCTTGTGTTGCAATTAGTAGCAGGTTGAGTAAACTTAAAACTTAATTGGCTAGAATAATTTAGCTTCAATATCGCATACAATTCTAGATCTATATAGATTTACGGTATTTGGTATGAATTTTTGTTTTCTTCTGTTACATTACAGTACAATCGTAACTACTCGGCCATTAGTTACGATTGATTACAGTAAAGAGAGTTATAATTATCTCCCTTCTTCGATAATCTCCTATTAGATAAATAAACCTCCAAACAGTGGAAGCATGTATCGGCGAAGTTTTATATTTTCCACTGCTTCTAGAACGTGTTTAACAGATAAATTAAACAGAAAATTGTTTGAATCCACTGGTTTCAATTTACCTATTGTATGTAAGTGGTTTCTGCAGATTTACAATGACCTTCAAATGATGTAATCGTACCTGTTCAGAAAAAGGGGGGTGTCTTTATTCTGAATATGCCATTTTATGGGACAACTCTAAGCTCGTCGAGATTAGACTTCTGAAAAAAATTTCTGCCCTGTATCTCCAGCCTAATCGTTTCACAAGTACTATCAAAGGTATTCTGGAAATTTAAAATCTGACCCGGGCGATGCATTCCGAATTGTCAGAACATGTCATTGCCGCAATCATGACCGGGCCATGCAGACAAACACAATATCCTGTATCCCCTTCAACACGATTTTCGAAAAAAACAACTAAAAAACAATTCATGTGAAACACAACGTAAAGAATTTATTGACGATCAGAGTTTTTGAAATTCGTCGGACCGAAGGGGGCAGATTTTCTGCAGGTCCGACAGAAGCCTCATACTTGGCGGTCCTATTGTCTGCCAAACATTTTGTTGTTGTTTTGTATGTAATGGCTTTGCCAAACATGTCCCGTGGTTATTGATTTCTTGTTTAACAGATTGCTTATGCAACCTTGGTAATGGTCGTATTTGTCCAGGTTTCATAAATAGCAAATTCGGCAAGCAAAGTTATCCGCAGTCGTTCTGTAACATTATCGTTGATTGGTGGGATTATGGGAATCCCTTTAAAGAATATTGCGTACAATCTCGTGATTGCCGACAGTTACCAAATATAGAACTTAAAACTAGTTCCGACCAATGGAAATTGTTTAAAGGCGATGACGTCGATTTCTAAAAGAAAAGGGATTCTATTTTTGTAACAGATTGTTTATTGATGGGCCACGAGGCACAACATTAAAAAAAATCAAAATTCAAAATGGGTAAAAGGTTTTGATGATGTTCACCATCATCAAAACCTTTTACCTGTTTTGAATTTTGATTTTTTTAATTTACCGGCAATGATTTAAAATGTTTATTTTCTCTACTACTGTATTTTTCGCAGAACGAATGTACCAATGACGATTTGTATCTTAATAGCTACCAGCTTCAAAGAAATGTCGTGCCTCGTGGCCCATCAAATTTATAAAATGGTGCTCGTCCTGGATTAAAAAGGCCGGCACAAGTGACAGTGCAACAAATGCAGAGATCACCCTAGCTTTTCAGCAATTTAAGCAATTCTGAGCAATTCTAGAGGCATTAAACCTTGTAATTTGCATTAGCTGCATGCCTATAGTGAGTGATGATGTTTTAAAATTATCACAACCAGCTGTCATAGTATTGTTTGCTCCAATGCTAATGCATTTACTGCAGTACATTTTGTTTTTATCTTTGTCGTATGTTAACCACGTGTATAAACTGGCCCAACGGGACTGAAACTTTCCTTGTTCCTTGTTTTCGCTGGCTTCGTGTGATACGTCATCATTGACCTCAATAGGCTCATTCGTCTCTGTGGTTGTACCTGTGTCTGTTTCATGTTCTGACCAAGGATTTTCCTTCTCTGACGTCGTGAAAAGTGATATTTTCAGTTGATTTTTTTCAGATCATGCCTCTTTGGGAGGCATTTTGTTGTCATTCGACAGTTTTCATTATAATTGAGACCCGAGTATGAAAAACACAGAGAGTATCGGATGATTATACAACTGGTTTACTTTTTCACCTGATTACGTTTGCGGGATGAAGCAAAAATTAAGAACCAGTCGAAACAGAATAAGTATGCAGATCCCGGTTACCGGCGCACGATGTACAATTGTATGGGCCATACGTGACGGTAATGCACCCTACTGTCGCACACATAATTTTTTAATGGGCCATATCAAATTTTAGCGTGACTAAGGCGTGGCCCAAAGTGATCTCTGCAAATGCAGAAAAAAGATTTAAATATGAAAAGGAGAAAAGACCTGAACGGATTTTCAATGCGTCCCTGGTTAAAATATGACTGTGATGAAAATGTCAATATGTACAAAGTATGTTAAATGAGGGTGAAACGGGAAATCTAAAAAAATTAGCTCTGCCTCTGGTAAGGGGGAAACGATTCACTGTATGTACCGAAATCACGATTATTTTGGGGACGGTTCGGTTCACGATACGTGGAGGCCGCTTACGATACAAATGATATGATGCTCATTTTTAAAAAAAAATAGTTTTGAACTTGTTTTCTTCTTTTGGTGATCATTTAATTAATATTTTGAGAAAAGTGAATCGATTAATTTACGCTTTTAAAATTAATTAATCAAATATTTATAATTTCCGCTAGTATGTAAGCGACCTCATATAAAAAAAAACATGGCAGCGCCCATGTCGTGATACGTATCGTAAATAAGGGTAATAACAAAATTACCGAACTCCGAACAATCTAATACATATCAAATATCGTGATACGTATCGCTTGTGGAAAAAGTGTATCGTTACACCCCTAGCCTCTGGAGGTGGAGCATGAAATTGAAAGAGAATTTATTTGAATTAAATGTTACTTCTTAATAAGACGTATGTATATGCCCAATACATGTAGATTGGTATGGAATAAAAATTACATGCTTTCAAAAATTTCTGTTAAAAGTGTTTAGATCCAGCAGAAAACTAGTAGGTCCAGCAGAAACTGATATAGTGTAGGACCTATTGTCCTGCAGTCATAATTTTTTTTCACAAAAAAATATGGAAAATTCAGTTCAAACAGATGTTTTATTAATGGGCTTTTCTAATGCTTTCAACAAATCCAGTCACAATCTTCTTACACACAAGCTAAATTATTACGGGATACAGGGTAAAACAAATACTTGGATACATAACTTCCTATCTAATCGTACACAGGCTGTTTTACTTGAAGGAAAGGCATCAGACTGCATTCCTGTAATGTCTGGTGTGCTGCAAGGCAAAGTCTGTTCCTATTTTCCATCAATGACATCCCTGACGGTATAACATCAATTGTCCATTTATTTGCAGATGATACGATTGCCTACCTGACAAGGGGCTGTCTTGGTCGTGATCGTATGGTAGTTGGATATTGTCAGTGACTTGCGACAGGCCCATGGTTTTCTCCAGGTACTCCGGTTTCCTCCACCAATAAAACTTAGCGTCATGATACAACTGAAATATTGTTGAAAGTGGCATTAAACACCATAAATCTAAACCTTAACCTACACATACATGACAGAACTATGTATTTTTATAATAACAAATATTTTTTAATAGGGTTAGATACAAGTCCTGTATCACAGCAACATGCAAGATGCATGTGTGGTCACACACCATTACACAGGAAGACTCTTCATCAGACTCCAAACATACCAAGACATACAGCTGTATTAAATATGACAACAACCAATGGTGACCGTAGGCAGAATTACCAAGGGAACAAGCATAGTAACAAAGCATTGTGGTTGATGTTGGCGGGAACTGGATTGTTTTCTTATTCTGTATGTAAAAATATTCATGTCACCATTATCTCATGATCAATATTGCACAACTGAACACACGTTGATATTTTCCGTTCGTGGGTCATTTGAATAAAAAATATGCATGAATAATTCATCTTGAATGTAATTGGCTTTGTGGGGTTTGGAGGACAGGTATTTTTTGCATACCCCATTGGTGGTGTAATGGTTAGCATGCTAACCCCAAGTGTGGTAGATCGTGGGTAGAGCCCCAATCAGGTCAAACCAAGAACAATAAAATGGATATTTGTTGCCTCTCCGCTAAGCATGCAGCATTAAGAAGAAAGAGCAAAGACTTGTTGGCTCAAAATCAGGATAATATGTCCGAGTGGAGTGACATGTCTACCAACAGACAGTTGTTTCAGTTCAGATAGCACTATAAAAATCCAACTTAGTGTGTTGGTGTAGTACAAAGGGGACCTCATCATCATCTCATTGAAAATTGAAACTTGTTCTCACCATGATATAGCTGAAAAATTGCTGAGTTTGCGTTTAACAATCACTCGCTCATTCTATTATTTGCACTTATATTACATTCTGCTGGACTAGAAAAAAAAAATATTTACACTACTTTGATACTTTATTTGCTAAAAAAAAACATGGTTTTTATATTATAAATTTGATATTTGTTACCTATTCACCAATCGTAAGATTTGAGAAGTAGCAACTTCTAAATGTGGATCAGTAAACAGACAACTCTGCAACAAATTATTATTTTTTCAAATGACCCACGGATAATGAGTGGAGAGTATCGGAGTGTGACTAGTCGTGGATTACCAACAATGCCATTTCCTGTATTTTTATTATTTTTGTACACAATTAAAATTGTTACTATGTAAGTGCATCTGAAATTTGGCCTGATAAGAGAGGTGCCCTTTGGTGGGAGTGGCTTTATAAGAGGGGGACTACTGTAATACACAAACTGTACCTTAAAAGCCTTCTTTCTTTAATTAGTGTAGTGAATGTTCCAATAGGGTAATAATTAGTGGTGTTCTGATCATCGATAATGATCGAAAATCAGTCAATTATTTGAATTTCAACGACAATCTATTATAATTTTTCAAAATCGATCATCTCAAACTTTTCCGTAAACACAGTTTGTCCGAATCTGTTTTGTATTTAGAATGTATGTCTTGCAAACATTTGTAAGGGGCAGTAAAATATCCTTTTCAAAGCGTGAAACTGATCAAGGTCATGGAGGCTAGCACTTGTAAGGGAAGCCAGTCAGAATCCAAAGCTTAAGACCACCCAGGAGCTAAAAAAGCGTTGTGTGGAAATATTTTGGATTCATTAATGCAAAAAATGGACCTGCAACTAAAACCAACCTTGATATGACAAAGGCTATATATGATAAATAAACATTAGACAATACCAAAGGGACAATCAAAAATGAACAATCCAGAGAAACTGGCAACAAGACGAAGAAAAACAAAACAAAAACAATCCAGAGAAACTGGCAACAAGACGAAGAAAAACAAAACAAAAACAATCCAGAGAAACTGGCAACAAGACGAAGAAAAACAAAACAAAAACAATCCAGAGAAACTGGCAACAAGACGAAGAAAAACAAAACAAAAACAATCCAGAGAAACTGGCAACAAGACGAAGAAAAACAAAACAAAAACAATCCAGAGAAACTGGCAACAAGACGAAGAAAAACAAAACAAAAACAATCCAGAGAAACTGGCAACAAGACGAAGAAAAACAAAACAAAAACAATCCAGAGAAACTGGCAACAAGACGAAGAAAAACAAAACAAAAACAATCCAGAGAAACTGGCAACAAGACGAAGAAAAACAAAACAAAAACAATCCAGAGAAACTGGCAACAAGACGAAGAAAAACAAAACAAAAACAATCCAGAGAAACTGGCAACAAGACGAAGAAAAACAAAACAAAAACAATCCAGAGAAACTGGCAACAAGACGAAGAAAAACAAAACAAAAACAATCCAGAGAAACTGGCAACAAGACGAAGAAAAACAAAACAAAAACAATCCAGAGAAACTGGCAACAAGACGAAGAAAAACAAAACAAAAACAATCCAGAGAAACTGGCAACAAGACGAAGAAAAACAAAACAAAAACAATCCAGAGAAACTGGCAACAAGACGAAGAAAAACAAAACAAAAACAATCCAGAGAAACTGGCAACAAGACGAAGAAAAACAAAACAAAAACAATCCAGAGAAACTGGCAACAAGACGAAGAAAAACAAAACAAAAACAATCCAGAGAAACTGGCAACAAGACGAAGAAAAACAAAACAAAAACAATCCAGAGAAACTGGCAACAAGATGAAGAAAAACAAAAACAATCCAGAGAAACTGGCAACAAGATGAAGAAAAACAAAACAAAAACAATCCAGAGAAACTGGCAACAAGACGAAGAAAAACAAAACAAAAACAATCCAGAGAAACTGACAACAAGATGAAGAAAAACAAAACAAAAACAATCCAGAGAAACTGGCAACAAGATGAAGAAAAACAAAACAAAAACACAACATAAAATGTGTTGGACACCACTATGTACAGACAAACATAAATAACGTAAACAAGACATGAACTCTCCAGCCCTCCTACAAACAATTGGATGTAAAGACAAACCAAACACTGTTTTTATGCATAAATAGTATCAGACATCACAACAATGAACTCAGACCGTAAAGACACATAATAGGACAAAACAAAAAACTAAAAAAAATTGGCAACAAGAACCCCACCAAAAAACCAGGGTTGAACTGAGGTGCTCGTCATATTATGTCGGAAATCATGCACTGACAAAGGACAACACCCCTTCAACAGTAAATATGTTTTTTATACTTGAATAACCATATTTATGGTAATAACAATTATAATAAAAAAAATATTTTCAGTTAACTTATTTTACAAACAACGCATTGCAATTATAATCAAAAGTCGAATCGGTGACAGACACCTCATTATTTCGATTAATTCATTACCTTTTTCTAGCCGATTCCCAACACTAGTTAAAATAACTCTATAACTCTTAAGATAGTGTAAAATGTTTTATGCATATCCATTTATTTTTGCAGGCATGGAAAGCCCGGCATGTTTTACAAAATCTGAAAAATCCATATATTATTTATGCTGATTCAGTAGAAGAAAACACATCTACAGAAACCAAACAATCAAGACTTGGTATGATTTAATATACAGTAAGACAGTAAAACAGTAATAAAAGATAATTTTATTTTGCATGTTGCTGTTTTCTTGCATTTCATTTTTCATACATAGATAATTCCATTCTGCTAAAAACCACATCGGTCAGGTAATGATTAGCATTCTCGCCTTGAGTACGGTAGATCATGGGTTCGAGCGTGATCGGTTTAAACCAAAGTCTATAAAAATTTTATTTTTTGCTTCTCTGCTAAGCATGCAGCATTAAGGAGGAAGAGCGAAGACTTGTTGGCTCTGAATCAGGATAATGTGTCAGAGTGGGGCGACATGTCTATCCGCAGACTGTTGTTTCAGTGAGCTAACTCTATAAAAATCAAACTAAGCGTGTTAGTCTAGTACAAAGCGGACATCATCATCATTTCATTGAAAATTAACTTGTTGCCATGATATAGCTGAAAAATCGTTGAGTTGGTGTTACAACAATCGCTCCTTCACTCCCATTCTGCTAAGATGTATTCATGTTCCGTTAAAAAAAGTAAATACATTGTATATTTGTTTTAAAAGCAACAAAGTAAGATATTTCATTGAATCAGTTAAAAAATACAAGAAAAAATTAATATGAATCACTTTAAATGCACATTTAGGAAATTACAAAAAGAAATAAAGGTAAGTTGACATCATAGACAGGTTTATAACTTCACTCAAGTAAGCGACTGGCACAGTCGACTAATTGTGTTATTGAAACTGATTCTGCTATTCGTTACATATGGGAATGTGCAGTATCAAAACTATTTTGGGAATCTTTTAATATTTGAAATGTGATTCAGGGCTCTAAAATGTGACCAAAACACTCGCATTTGCGAGTTACTTTTGTAAAATGTGAGTAAAAATTCTGTATTGATAGCCAGACGGCGAGTTGATATTTCCAGTACATTTTTGTTTCCTCACCGATCGTATTTTTCAATTTAAATTCTGACGTTGATTATTCGGTCTTTTAAAGCGCAGTTGACTCGGACATAAACGTTTTAAATCACATACTTTTAACACTTGCAAGTGACCACAATGAGCAAAAAACGAAACCTACATACAAAATGTTTTGCTAAAAATAAACTGGTTGAATCAACTGATCATGAAGCTGGCATGTTTGATGCGACATCGACGGAATTATGAAGCCAGAATAGTGATGAAGGTTCAGGTTCTAAAGCTGAGATGCGTAGATTCCACGATGTCTGAAAGTCAAGAGTTTTTGTGGCTCATTTATGATTCCAGTAACAACGTTATGTATTGTGATGTTTGCAGAAAGGCAGGCCCAGATATTGCTGGCAAAACCAAATTTGTTACCGGAAAGAAAAAATGTAAACTTGAAAGTCTTGTTTATTTTATAAAAGTCTGAAACATGAACAATGTTTCAATATGGTATCAGCAAAAACCAATCCTCAACTAAGCATCTTCTGTCTCCGGGGATAAATAATTATCGACGAATAAATACATATTGTAGTTGTATAGTACAAATTGGTATCTGTATTAATCTGGCAAGTAACATTCTTTTATTGGCGAGTAAAAAATGTTTCCTTACTAGCCAGAGCTAGTGGGGGCTGTTATGAATTGTGGAGCCCTGTGATTTGTATGCAGTTTTTTAAATTTATTTCCTCAGAAAGATTCCAACAGATTGTGTTATATACTTTACTAATTCCGAGATATGAGGGAGCAAAAAAGGACCAACGCTTTGGGCACAATTTAAAAATGTTTTTTTTTATGTCAGATGTGAGTGGATTCAGATCTCCCACGCAGTGACATATCGGTAAAGGGTAAGCAAGTGAGAAATCTGAAAATAATCAGATTGTAAACAACCAAAACCTAATCCTTAAGATTTAGGTATGACAATTTTCAATTGATTTTGCTATGACCATCGAGAGCCATTCATTTTTATTCCAGAGTCAAATTCTCCATACATGACAGAAGATAATGGAGAAATACCATCGTATGTACCCTATTTATTAATAGGGGCAGGTACAGCCTCCCACAGTGCAATGAGAGCAATTAGATTAAAAGATCACAAAGCTCAGGTATGTAAGATTTAAAGAAATGATGTTGTAATCAAAGTTAGCATGATGTTTTGGTCTTGTTCCCATATTTTATAATAATTTGTTTATTTTACAGGTTTTAATTGTTGGAGATGAAGATACAAACCCCTACAGTAGGCCTCCTTTGTCTAAGGAATTGTGGTATGGAGAAAAAACAGGGTTAGTAACCAAACAGAGGGTATAATATGACCGAGGAGGTTCTCCATTGTAACTCATTGTGCATACAAACAAATTATAAAACTCAGTAACCAAACAGAGTGTATATGACCGAGGGGGTTCTCCATTGTAACTCATTGTGCATACAAGCAAGTTATAAAACTCAGTAACCAAGCAGAGTGTATATGACGGAGAGGTACTCCATCGTAGCTCATTATGCGCACACAAAAATTATAAATCTCGAAATCGTAAGTTGAATTGAGTATTTACAAATCTATGAACTATTTAAGAGTATACATTTGAGAAACCACGGTTGATTTAACAAATGCTTCAAGGCAAAAGTTGCAAGACTTGAAAATTATTTTTGTGAATCCATTTTCGTTCCCTCCAAGTTCAACATACTGAAGTTTGATTATGTATACAGGTTTTATACCAGTAATGTTAGATAAATAAGATTAATATATAGAAAGCTGTGAATTATAGAATTTTCTGAGTTAAATAAAACAGATAATTTCACAGTGAAATTAATATTTTTATTTTCACTCTCGCTATATTTTGCACCATTTCGTTGTCGAAGCTACATTTTTGTATGTTTTACAGTTGAGTCCCTTTGACCATTTCCAATGTAAACAAACCAACTGCAAACGCCGATATGACAACACAACTATTGTCATTATAATAAATGTTAAAAGTTATCAATTAAAAACGATAAACCATGTGTATTTAACATTTTGTTTGTTCGCATAAATACGGTAAAATTCAGTCAATAACATTGTATGAGTGCAAATTGTCTCCCCATCCATCTCCACCGTTTTCATCTGCCCAGGCTCTGACATTTGTCATATTTTCCCATAGTTATAGTGCCATTGCCTTATTTTACTTATACTTTCTGTTATATTTACTAAATTACTATTCACAATTTCCATCTATCGTAACTTTATGTTTACCTGGATTCGTCGTGGGTGGTGTCATGTTTTTTGAAGAGATACACACTATAGTATATCCTTACCCTACACACGTAATATAGTTCAATTAAGCTCATTTTATATTAAATTTGAATCGAAACATTTTTTATTTAAACATAATAAATACTATAACTAATTGACAAGTTTCTTTATCAAAAATATGTCACAAATGACCAAATAACGTAGTAACTCTCGAATGAGCGCAGCTCATGAGTGAATTACATTGTTTGGTCATGCACACATGCGTGAGTTACCAATCGTCAATTAGTTATAGTGTAAGTGTAGTTTTTATTTCCAGTGTTTTCTATGATCCAGAAGCCTTCTATGTAGAGCCTGAAGATTTACCCTCAAAGCCATATGGTGGAGTGTCTGTTCTGAAAGGTAGAAAGGTGAAATTATCTTTATGTTTTAAGAATTCTTTTTATTATTTATATTATTAAATGGTTTTAATTTTTTTAATATGTCAACTTTTTTGTTCATACCTTAACTTTACACAAGTGAACCCCAGTGTATTGAAATAGGACCTAGTTTCTATGCTCTGCTCACCCTTTTTGTACATAAACCAAAATAGTAACTTGCAGCAACTCTTAGTGAGAAACAGTTTGTTAGCAGTTGGTTTTTATTGTGTCGTTACTAGGCAAAATTTTCAGACCCTATCTTTTTTTCCCATGGAAATCTAACCTTGACCACAAGCCCATCCGTATGCCACATTCTTACACACACAAATTATTGATTGTAAGCTTGGTCTCATCATGAATGTACTTGTAGGTGAAATACTTCTCATTTCATATTAAACATTAATCAATCAACCATACCAGTGAAAATTTTGTTTATAACCATGTCCTTTTATACTTAAATGATGATTTTTACAAATAAACAGTACACTGTAAAAGTTAATTATTATATTCTCCTTAACCTTGCCTTCAACATACCTGTTAACCTCTGGGAACTGCTAGGGGGGAGATCTCCCCCCTACCAACTCTTCTAAGAGGGAGATTGTGTGCATCGCCTTTAAACCCACAAAATTGTACCTTGTAGTTGCATACATGTGATAGAGTTGCTATGCTACAACTGGAGATTTGTAAATTTTTGGCTGAAGATTTGGTCTCGTAACTGGAGATTTTTTATCGACGTATTTGATGCATGTTTTTATTGTTAATTGATGTTTTCTTTTTGCTTGTTTCAGTATTGAACCAACTGCATCCCATTTCAATATATATTGTTTACATTTCTGTCTTATTAGTAGTGTTTCATATGATGAATGAAGGATAAAAACTGTATTTATAATTTATTCATAATCATAAGGTTATAACAAAGCAATAACAATGAAGACAGAATGTTCTGAACAATAAAGTCATAGAGCACAAAGATTAAAAAATTCTCTTTGCTGCTGGTGCGTTGGGTGATAGCATATGTTTCGGCATTTTTGTGGTTTATCAATTCCATCCTGGAACTTAGTCCTTAAATAATACTTTGATTGGCTTTGGTCCCAAACAAGCATAACAACTCGATCTGAGATGAATTCATTGCACGTTTGATCGAAATAAGAAGTTTTCCTCGGCATCAAAGGTTGATCGACTCCTGTTTGCACAACGGTTTATAACTATTTTTAATTGCCGCCATCACACTTCTAATCATCTAAGCGTGTGCCACAAACCCACTTCCTTATCCCCAATTAACTGTCAATCAGTGGATAATTGTTGTATAATCATCAACACCTTAATTAATCTCCATGACCCAATTTACCTGTAAAGGTGTCAAACAGATCAATAACCGGATATCATTTAAACACCTTTACCATTCGTATCTCTCAGCGTTTTTCATCAGCACAGGAGTTCCAAATGGGGAATTTCCAGAAATATTGATCACAAAATGTAGGTCAAGATTTTATTGTACTTGGGGGGAGATCGTGCGAGAGATTAATGTCTTCCGTGCAGGAGACCCAGTCCATGTGGGAGATAAGCAAAGGGGGAGGGTTAACAGGTATGACTCTTGTTGAGCCCCAAATCACCTACTGATCAAGTTCAAAAGTGTATCGCAAAAATAAAAAAAAATAAAATGAAACAAACATCTAGTTTGAGAGAGAGAGTTATGGTGTTTAATGCCACTTTCAACAATATTCAAGTTAGATCATGGCGTTCAGTGGAAACTGGAGTGCTCTGAGAAAACCACTGACCTGCAGAAAGTGACAGACAAACTTTATTACATTATGTTGTATCGAGTACACCTCGACTGAGTGGGATTCAAACAATGTTAGTGGTGATAGACACTAATTGTATAGGTACTGTGAAATCACTTTTATTCGTTTGGTACCAATTTTTGTGGTTTCCGTGGGTAGGCTGACACACGAAATTAAGAATCCAATGAACAATGAAACTTGGGAAGCAGTTTGACATTGATATATAGCCATGCTGTCCTCGAATGACCTCGACTTTCCGGACCAGCTGCATAGGAGACAGTTGACAATTTTAATGATGAAATAAGTATTAGCATACCTTTAAAAATCCACCTGAAAATGTTTGTTAATGATTTGATTTTGAATTCATGTGTAAAAATGACAGAAAAGTTTATTTGTGAAAAAGTTTTTAACAACTTCCGGTAAAAAAAAATAACTTCTAAAACCATACACTAACGGTGACACACTTCTGAGTGTTGTATTTAAACATTTCTTAATTAAATTATAACACCCTTCAATTAACATATTTGATCACCTTTTTTTAAACAATTCAATTAAGTATAAGCTAACTGTACATTTGCCCCGGGGTCAGGATTAATCTTGTGACAATTATGAGTGGTTTCAATTCCAGATAAAAGGTAATAAAAGATAGAACATTTTGAAGTACTTTTACAAGTACAATCTGTCATTGGAATCAAAATAATAAGACAAAACAAACTTTATTGTTCTTTTTTTAGTTGTGAAAAACAAAAATTGAAAATAAAATGGAGATTAAATATTTGTAAGACATAAAATCAAATTTAATATGGAAATTGCTAATGTACGTGCTCATAAAATATTTTCAGATGATTTTTTTTTTTAATTTTCAAGTTCGATAAAATAACACTGATTTGCACTGATCTATAATTATGAAATTCAAAAGCTGATTTTGTTCCAATTCTATGTTGATATGTGGAAAAAATAATTGAGAAAATGAACACGTTAATATCCACCTTCCACTTCCGATTACATAATTCTACGGCTCATTTTGCTAATGTATTGAAGCTCACTTGAAGTTTTGCTACCTAGTGAATCTTAATTATTATGTTGAAATTTTATTTTGGTGCCAACCCAAAATCCATGAATTTACGAATCCACGAACTTGTAATTTTTAACCAAACCATGAAAATTGATTTCCACGAAGAGAAGTACTTTCACAGTAGTTATAAATCTAACTATCATGCAATCATGGCCATGATGGCCCCTTTAATTAGATTGAAGATGTTTCTGGACTATGTTTGTATTTCTTTTTCAGGTAACAAAGTTAGACAGAGATAAGAAAATAGCGTACTTAGACAACGGAACACAAATAGAATATGGCAAATGTTTAATAGCTACAGGTGAGGTTCAAAGTTCAAATATGAAACCAATGATAAAGAACATATGGGGGCCGTCGTGGCCGTGATCGTATGGCAGTTGAATTTATAACTACGTGTGCAATCAATGCCTATCACCACTGATGTTGAATGTTCGAATCGCGATCAGGGCGAGGTGTACAACATTATGTGGTAATGTTTGCCAGTGACTGGCGACAGGCCGGTGGTTTTCTCTGGGTCCTCCGGTTTCCTCCACCAATAAAACTGACTGCCACGATATAACTGAAATATTGTTGAAAGTGGCATTAAACACCATCAAACAAACAAACATAAAGAACATATGTTGTCATCATTTCTGTGATTTTATTTTTATTTTTTGAGTTGATGTGAATCAGTGAAGTTTTCTTATGACCTGTTACTAGACATCGGGGGCATTATCAGTTTTCTTTGCGTCTACCTGTGGGCAGTAACACCCTGAAGCACTTCTGTAGAGCCTGAGGCAAAACCGAAGCCTGTATAGTAGTGCTGATGGGTGGTACAATCCCAATGCCCACAGGTAGACACGTAGATAAAGATTTCATCCCCGGTTTGAAAACAAATTGATTTTTAGTAAAGTTTCTTGTTCTTTTTGTAACATAATCATAACATAATTGCGAATTAAAATGCCTCTTGTTTTGTTGTGATATGATTTTATGGTATTTGGATAGCGGTACAATATTCATGACGTCACCAGTAATAGGAACAATAATTTTATTGAAAAGTGAGTTGTTGATAAAACTAAATATGCATTTAGATGATAACCAAAGTGCAAAAAGATTTTAAAATGTTTGTATTCAAACAACTTGACCATTTCTAAAATTGTCATAATTTTACATTTTTTAATGATTTTTATTATTATAAAAGTAAATAAATATATGTATATCTATTTTACAGGTGGTCGACCCAAAAATCTACCAGTATTTGAACAAGCTGAAAAAGCAGTGCAGAAGAGAGTTCATTTATTTAGAAATGTAATTTAGTATTTTTTAAATTATTTCTTAATGATTTAGTGATAATGAATAATTAGCAATCATTAAACATGGAGCATTCTGTATTGTTAGCTGGGTAGATACTTTGAAATCTCAAAATTTAACGGGCATCTATGTAAAAAAAATCATGTTGGCTCCTTTCATTTTCTATCTCATTTTTATTTCTGCTTTGAATAAGGGGCTGTAGGGGTCATGATCATATGGTAGTTGGATTTACAACTACCTGTGCAATCAGTGCCTATCACCTTTTATGTAATCCCTCTCAGGCGAGGTGTACTTGATAGAACATTATGTGATAAAGTTTGTCAGTGACTTGTGGCAGGTTGTTGTTTTTTTCTGGTACTTCAGTCTCCTCCAGAAATAAAATTGACTGCCACGATATAACTGAAATATTGTTGAAAGTGGCGGTAAATACCATAACCCTCCCCCTCTGCTTAGAATAATATTTTGAGAATCATGTGAAAATCACAAATACTTATTGAACCGTAACAGAAAGTGAAAGGAGTGAAATGATTTTTATTCAAACAATATCAGATTTAATGGAACATCGGCTGACAGCATCTAAGCCTTATAATTGTGTATTACATTTGTAATTCATATTTACAATTAAATAAACATATTTCTAACAGAAACTTAAGGTGAAGATGTTGAGCCTTTAATTATTATACAACATACCACCATTTTGTATATTTACAGATAGATGACTTCCTGTATATACACAGACTAGCACACACATCTAAATCTATTGCAGTGATAGGTGGAGGATTTCTGGGAAGTGAACTGGCATGTGCTTTAGGATACAAAGGTCAGTCATTGTTGTGTTTGTTTGTTTGTTTGATGGTATTTAACACCACTTTCAACAATATTTCAGTTATATTGTGGCAGTCAGTTTTATTGATGGAGGAAACCGTAGACCCGGCGAAAACCATGACCTGTCGCAAGTCACTGACAAACTTTATCACATAATGTTGTACACCCCGCCCTGATCAAGATTCGAACTCACAACATCAGTGGTGATAGGCACTGATTGCATAGGTAGTTGAAAATCCAACTACTGTACGATCACAGCCACGATGGCCCCAGTCATGGTTGTGAAATTTGCAACAAATTATATATTTTATAGATATAATATAGAATTACTGTGAAACCTGTCTAAACTGAACCCCCTTGACACCATTTTTTGTGTTCAGACAGGTGTTTGCTTTATACAGGGTAAGTTAACAAGATTTCCTACATTGGGATTTTATTTTATGCTTAGTTTGTAAAGGAAACTATTGCATATTGGTTTAAATGGTAAATTTTTAAGGTGAGAATAGCATATATTTCCCCATAATCTGTTCAGAATTTTTTAATTTTCTATTTGTTACAAAATTATCATATTATATGGAAAAAAAATTCACTTAAATTTGTTATCTTTTTCCATATTGCACTTGCTAGAACGAGATAAGGGAAATAACTTGGTATAAAAACGTATTATTTTAGATTCAAATCTTGAATGTGCAAAAGGTCTTCATCATTATTTCTGGAAATTGTTAGATGACCAACAGAAACAATATTTTATAATGTTGACTTGTTCATTCATAAGGAATTTGCATGTTATGGAGGACTTGGAAAAAATAACATTAGTATCACAAACACTTCATTATTTTCTTCTAATACAAAAATGTACTCTGTCCAGTTAAATTTGATTCGGTCCTGTAAAAAATCCTTTTTTACATGCCTGAACGTCCAGTAAGGTAAACATTTCATTGTGAGGACTGCTTTTTGCTAAGCATATAGCATCAAGAAGTGAGAACAAAGAGTGGAGCAACATGTCTATGTCTGGACTTTTTTCGGTGAGCTAGAACTATAAAAATCCAACTGAGCATGTTGGGCTAGTATAAAACAGACATTATCATCATAAAAAAATAACTTGTTCTTGCCATGATATAGCTGAAAAATTTGTCACTTCCTGTTAAACAAACTCACTCGCCCCACCTATGATGAAGTGTACACCATCCTTCCTCAAATGATAAAGTTTGGCAGTGACATTTGGCTGATTTCTCAGATTAATTACACCGAGTCAAGTCGTCAGTAAAACAGTTTAACAAATTACACATAACCTCTAGAGATACTTATAACAATTTATTTTGATGAGTCCATAAGATATTTCTGAAAATTATGGAGAATCCCAACTGAATATGGGGCTGTTGTGATTGTAGGGTAGTTGGATTTACAACTACCTATGCATTCAGTGCCTATCACCACTATGTTGTGAATTTGAATCCTGCTCATGGCAAGGTGTACTTGATACAACATTATGTGATAAAGTTTGTCAGTGACTTGTGGTATGTCTATGGTTTTTTTCTGTGTATTCCACAGTTTCCTCAACCAATAAAACTGGCTGTCACTATATAACTGAAATATTGTTGTAAGTGGCATTAAACACCATAACCCTAACTTCCCCAACTGGAAATGGTGAGTCTGTGACTCATCTAGGCAAGTTGCAAGGGTCTGTGATGCTCTATAGAGCTTTTAAAACAGTCTGACACCAATAAATTCCTTATATAACTGAAAAATATTGTTGCAAGCAGCATTAATCTGCTTCATGTATACTCCTGATCAATTAATTATGAATTAGTCAATTTATTCCTATTTCCTGTAGGACAAGGGGCTGTCATGGCCGTGATTGTATGGTAGCTGGATTCACAACTTTTTGTGCAATCGGTGCCCATCACCACTAACGTTGTGAGTTTCGAACCCTGTTCATGGCGAGGTATACTCAATACACCATTATGTGAGAAGGTTTGTCAGTGACTTGCAGCAGGTCTGTGGTTTTTTCTTGGTATCCGGTTTCCTCCACCAATAAAACTGACTGCCACGATATAACTGAAATATTGTTTCAAGTGGCAAGTTCATGACTCATCTAGGCAAGTTGCAAGGATTTTTGAGGCTCTATAGAAACCAATAAATTCCTGATATAACTGAAAAATAATGCTGATGAAGTCAATTTATTCCTGTTTACCAAGAACAAAATGTATAGTTAGTTAAATAAAACTGACTAATATGTTGGAGATGGGTGATTGTTTCATGGTACTCAGGTTTCCTCCACCAATTAAACTGACCGTCACGATATACTGAAATATTGTTGAAAGTGGTGTTAAACACCATTAGCTAAACCAAACTAGATAAAAACCTTGTGAGGTAGAAAGCACTAATATGTCGCTAAAATAAATTTTGAATCCTTAATAATGATGACTGCATGAAAGAATTGAATACTGACTCCTTTTTAAAAATTATTTAATTTTATCAACAACTTTGGCACTTTTTAACATCTATAACAAACTTTAACAATTGTCTTAGTACAGTACATTACAATCTTAATAGCACATAATAAAATGTCACAAAATGTCCTATCTCATATCAGATGAATGTCCATTATAAATATGTTGGCTATAACCAGGATACACAACAGGTGACATTGGAGAATATCCACACATGTACGATGACACGAACCTGGGGTCATGCATATGACGAGTAGCTGGTGATCCTGGGTACTGTTGATGACCAATGTAACCTGGGAGATGAGCCGATGGAGTTCCTTTAACGTTGTGTGGTGGAGGACAGGGTATTCCCATGGCAACCAGTTGTGAAACATCTACACCGCCGCTGGGAAAGTAGTAGTTCTTGTTGCCATCTTTGTGTTGACGTTTTTCTTTCATTCGACGATTCTGAAACCATGTCTTGATCTGTTGTTCACTGAGTTTGAGTCTATTGGATAATCCTGCACGTTCCTCTATAGGGAGGTATTTACTGTTGTTATAACATGCCTCTAATTCTGTCACTTGGTTGCTGGTAAAGGCCACTCTAGCTTTCTTCCTGGATTCACTAGTACTGTCGGCTGAATCATCAGAGCTTGAGTTTGGTGATATACAATCTCTGGATTTTGAGTCGGTGGAGTTCAAGCTGCTGTTCTCTGATGAGTCAATTGAGTTGTGCCTTTTTCGTTTGAGTTGACGATCGCTATTTGGTATGGCTAGCGGCACTGATGATAGTGGAGTACTCGTCATTGGTATGAAATCAGACTGTAATTTGACAGGTGTAAAAACACGGTCACTGAAGTTGTCAAGCTGAGTATGGTCAGACTTCTCATCTCTGCTGCTTCTGGCGAGGTTCTCGATCGTGAATGACATCTTGGCTGGTTTCTTAGTTCTGTCAATTCCCATGTTAGATATCGTTGTTGATGTTTGAATTATTGAAGATGTTTTCTGAACTGAATATCAATTGAGTATGAGCTGAACTTGTCAATGGGTAGTTTATATACTGCCTAAACTAAAAACACTTATCAGCTTTCACGACATGTTGTTTATCAAAACAACCTCATATTGTGTGTTTTCTTTTGGTGCTAATTAACCCATTAATGAGCAATACATACTAGTTATTGTTTGAACCTTTAATCAAATTTGAGCAACTTTCATTCACCCAAGCCAAGCCCAACACCTTGACTAATTAATTCAGGTAGATCATAGATCATAGAACACCTGTGCAAAAAAACTAATTAACTCAAGGGAGATCACAAAGGACTGCAATTCATGATTAAGAATTAATCAAACTGTAAAGGGATTAGACAAGGAGCTGTTATTTTGACAATGGTTTTTAACTATGACCGGCTTATCACTTCTGTCACCCAAGCTCATAACACAATAGATTTGGACATACTGTGAGATATCTTTTTATCAGATTTGAATGAAATTATTAATAGATATTTTATCTGTCATATATGGCACTGTTCATTGATTTGTTTTAAAAGATTTTGACACATTTTTTATTTGTAAAAAAATTATAATCATCTTTTAGATTGTGTTTTTACATACTATTTTAGTTAATAAATTATACTTATGTTAAAATTTCACTATACTGAAATATGACCCTTATTTATAAAATTAGATTTGTAAAAATTAAATATATTTTTGATAAGGTGGAAAAATAAAAAAAAATTCATATGCATATTACATAT
Organism: Bathymodiolus septemdierum; assembly: GCA_963383655.1. NCBI lineage: Eukaryota > Metazoa > Mollusca > Bivalvia > Mytilida > Modiolidae > Bathymodiolus > Bathymodiolus septemdierum. The sequence continues at coordinate 38,422,195 of OY726524.1, read as the reverse complement.
TAATTTTAGATTGTTTGTACAAAATATTTTATTGTAATTTCTCTCAAATGGCCTTAAGTTTTAAAATTAGCTTTGAAAATTATGTTATAATTTCACTGCAACATAACCCTCAGTTTTAAAATTAAATACAAATGTATATTTTTGAAAAGGTGGAAAAGTAGAATAATACATATGTACAATTTTAGGATTTTATTTCTTATCTGTGTTGTACATATGTGAATTAGAAAAATCATACTCTTGTTTTTTGTTGTTGTAAATTTCGCTTGTGATTTATATATATAGTTGATTCAATGGTGTTTTCAGTGTGCAAATATTTTTTGGTAATATTAAATTTTCACATTTTTTCCTTTCTTTAATTGTTACAAAAAATACAAATACAAAGTTTTATTTTAAGTTGGCCATATATAAACAATAAACATAAGCTTCAATGAACTTTTTCAGACATTGTTAAAAATTAAGATAACATAGTATTAATGTAAATAAAATATATTTATTTAAGTTGGTTTCTTTATCACATTTGCTATAATATATTTTTTTTTCTAAAATAATGCAAATTTGTGAAATAATTAAACTCATGCTGATTAGGGAGGTGTTAATTAAATTATGACAATTAATGTGATCATATATATTACTCTTTAAAAAGCTGTTAATTTAACACTCTCTTAATATGTTTAGAATATCTTATCACACGTGTGGTATATATCATAATTACTCATATATGCACTAATTATACTTAATACTAAAGGAACGACCATTTAACTTGAAGGTTATGGTTTTTTTCTAAAAAAATATTCCGATTCCCAATGTTGCTGAAAAAAATATTGTGATTTTGGTGGAGGGAAAAAAAAAAATAATCTGATTCAGAGTTTTTGTCATATAACCTAATGTTGAATTCTGGAAAAAAAAAATAATATTTCGAAACAAAAAACCATAACCCCCCCCCCCCCTGCAAGTTAAATGGTCGGTCCCTAATTAACTTACAACTTATAAGTATTTGTTTTTATGTTTGTTTCGCTCTACTGGCTTTCATTTTTTATTTATATATGTATTAGCTTTACAAATAAACATATAAGAAAACTTTATTTTGATTCGGCATATAATAAAACAGTACAACATAAGCTCTAAGGAGCTTTTTACCGAATATATATTAACAATAAAACAACACAAGTCACATGCAAAGTTACAAACTAAAATAAGCTAAGACATACAGGCATAAAAAGGAGGACTGTGTATAGATCTGAACAAGAACCCACGTGGCAAGTGCCTCTTTGGACTTTATGTTCAAGATCCACACACAGATGCTCCAACATAAAGCAGCAGGTAAAAAAAAAATAAAAAAAATACTGAATACTTAAAAACTGGTACCAACATAATCAGTAAAAGCAGCACTGTACTATGTATATTTTTTTTACAAAATCTATTTATATTGTTGGTCTAGTAAGCTTTGTGCTAATATTATATAGCCAGAATTTCATGTGCGCTTAGTTTATTTTATTCATTTCTTGTCTTTACATTAATGAACTATACCTTGGAACAGAAAGTTGTTGAAATTATATGAAAATTTCAATTAATAATTAAAATTTGATGTTTTATTTTTGAATGAATTAGAATTTTTTAATCAAGTGTGTGGATTGTTAATATATTTTACCTTTTTATACCTTGAAACAGAAAGTTGTTGAGATTACATATACCCATATGTGAATATAAACCATAAGACTTGCATAAATTTTTATTTTTTCTACTTGGATGAAAAGGATATTTAAATAAATTGTAAATTTAATATATTATATATATACTAGTATTACAAGTTCTGTGAAATCACAGGGCCATTTTGAACGAAACATGGCATCAGTCATTCCTATGGTATGTAATTGTATCTAATGATCCTGCCAACCAACCAATATGGTTGTTGTTACTATTAATAGATCATAGGGGGTAAAACTCGACTACAGAGCCAATCAAGCCACAATTTTCCACCAATTGAGCTGAAATTTGGACAGGATCTCCATTTTATTGAATATGGGATACATGTTACAGGTCTTGATGAAATAAAATGCATTTGGTTGATTTTTGCAGTAAATATACATATTATTAGGCTTATATTGACAACAATTAATTTGAAAATCTTCTCTCAAACCTCTATTAAAGCCAATTTAATCCAAACTAGGATGGGATAGTTCTTTAATGGGTTTCTTTCAGAATTGTATCTGACATCCTTGACCTCCATCCAAGATGTCACTAAATGTAGAAATTTCATCAAATGGCCAAAACTGCTACATTTTTAGCCAAATTGAGCTGAAATTTATTCAGTAGGTTTTGCTTGTGAGATATTTCATAAATTTAGAGTTTTTCAGTGAAATTTGTGTAATTTTGGCAAATATTTTGCTGAATATACATGTGCTTATATATACATGTACATATGTATCCTTAATAGACAGAAGAATATATTAATTACTAGTTAACTTATTCACACTCTAAATTAGCAAATTTCTCAATTATAATGAATAAATGGACAGTTTTAAAACTTTGTACACTAATTATAATGTAAATTAATTATTTATTCTTATTATTATTCTTGATGTTATTGAGGGAGAACACTTACATAGGCTATGCCTGATGTGCAATCCCATTGGATATTGTATAATTAAATTTTGCAAGTTATTCAATAAAATATTTGAATTGAATTTTAGCAACAACAAAAAATATTAGAAAATCTTCTCCACTGGTATTTTTTAACAATATTTTATTAAGAAAAATATAAAGTATTGGAGAACAGGACTAGCCTATATTTGTCCTCCCCTCTATACGATAACAGGACTAGCCTATATTTGTCCTCCTCTCTATACAACAATTAACAATATAGTTAGTTACAACAACTTTTTTAAAAGACAGAAACTCCAAGAGGCTATGTCAAAGGGGAATAACTCTAGGAGAAATAACTGTATTTTACACTTAGATACTTTCTTTGGATATTAAGTGAAAAACTCATGGCTTTATATTAATATTTCTTTAAAAGTTTGTGACCAACAGACCTATTGTAAAATCGAAGTAAAGTAAAGTTGCTATAGCAATATGACCTCGTGTGAAAATAAATAAAATAATTTTTCTGAAAGACTAGAATTGATTTAACACAAATGTGCATGAATAACTAGGTAAGTGATACACGCTCAGGTGAGCCTCTTGTTTTTTGGTTTTTTCTATCATTCTCTACTAGTTATATACTTTTCCCCTTAAATTGTATGTAACATTGAATACTTTTCCCCTTAAATTGTATGTAACATTGAATACTTTTCCCCTTAAATTGTATGTAACATTGAATACTTTTCCCCTTAAATTGTATGTAACATTGAATACTTTTCCCCTTAAATTGTATGTAACATTGAATACTTTTCATTTATATTTAGGTGAAAGCAGAGGTATGAAGGTCTATCAAATTTTTCCAGAAAAAGGTAAGTTTTATGTTAGTATATATGATAATTTAAATTGTAAATATGATTTATGGGTGTTTAATGCCACGGCCACTCTCAACATTATTTCAGTAATATCATGGCTATAAATACATGTACACAATAGAAGAAAAAAACAGCAATATGCTACAATTAACATCAAGTTGAGCATACATGAAACATGTCGTGCACAATTTTGTTATCTCTTTTTTTATTATGGCAAGTACACATGATCATTGATGGAGGGGGTGATGGATTTTGTGTTTAATGCCACTTTTAGCAAGCTTTCCTTTATCAGTTACAATTTCCGAGTTGAACTTGATTGCTCTAAAACTGGTGCAAGAGGAACCCTTGTCAACTTGCTTCAGTCATATCATGCTGTGCTTGGCATAACCCTTTATTGTTTTAATGAGAAATTAAAGACGACCACCACTGTCACTGAGAAAATTAATTTGACATTCGATCTCATAAAAAGCGTACCGGTAACATTCAAGTTATTTTTGTTAATTAGGGTCTTAAAAAGGCAGAACTGATGCATAATGATGTTTAGAAGATGACAAGATTAATATGAAATATGCACATTCTCATAATTTCTCATCAGACAAGAAATTTTATGATTTATATTATTTATTTATATGTTGACATATTATGAGGAACAATTATTATCTTACAGGAGTTATGTCCAAAGTATTACCAGACTACCTCAGCGAGTTTGCCACAGAGAAAATTAAATTAGGTAATTAGGTAACATAAAGTTGAAATTGGGATTTGAAAGAAATTATGACGTAGAGAAAAAATATTGTAATACATTACACATTTACAATGAACCCGGACTGAGTTGTAAGTAAACCTGGCAGTAAATGAGACGACCCCTTACAAAATATTAAGATTTAATTTCAATTCAATAAATTTCAGCTATCTTTTGAAATACTGCCTAGTAAATGGTCATGCTAGAAAACCAGGTTTACTGCCTTCTGACAGCTAAACTTTTGATGTTTTTCTATAATGGTTATTATTAATACAAATGTACATGTATTTCATTACCAAACTGGATTAAACCTTAATAGATTTTTTTTTAATTTCAGAGGGTGTAGAAGTTTTAACAGAAAAATCAGTGAAGTCGGCTTCATACAGTGATAAGCAGGTTGTTTTAAGGCTCACCGATGGCAGTACAGTAAGAATTACAGTTTTTATCCTTTCTTCAGTAATTTTGAACCAGGTTTCCTCATGGCAAAATTTGGTTACTAGATTGGTGCTGCAGGGCTGGCACCCAATTATTAAAAGTTTCCATCCAAGCTGTATCTCAGAAACCACTGGATAAAACTTAAAGAAAATTTAAGATTGCTTTACCCACTACTATAAAATATTAATTAAGATTTTCAAATTAATGAATTCTATGCAAATAGTGCAAGCTGTATCTCTGAAACATTTGACATATCTCATTGAAACTTTAGGATTACTTAATCTACTAGAAAATATTAAGATTCTCAAGTTTGTGAAATTCTAAGGATTAAAATATGAGGGGTTAGGGTTATGGTGTTATCGCAGTCCGTTTTATTGATGAAGGAAACCAGAGTACCCCGAGAAGACTACCGACCTGCCGTAGGTCACTGACAAATTTATCACGTAATGTTGTATTGAGTACACCATGCCATGAGTGGGATTCGAACTCATAATGGGAGTGGTGATAAGCACACTGGTGGCATAGGTAGTTGTAAATCCAACTACCATACGATCACGACCCGGTCAGCCCTCTTTCAAAAATAAGTTTTGATATAGGCTACGAGTCTGAGAAAACACTGTTATAATTGCCTATTGCATGTAAAATACAAAATGTAATATCAAAAACACAAACTTTTTGGCCACAAGATATAAGAAAATCTGTCGTTTATTTTCTATACTCCTGAACTGCCGCAAATTAAATAAGAAAACTGTTATATTGAACACTTTTCCACACTATTATTATAGGTTAAAGTTGACCATGTTGTGGTAGCTGTTGGTTTACAGCCAAATGATGATATTGCCAAGAAATCAGACTTAGAAATAGACTCTGTTAGAGGAGGTGTGATGGTAAATCCTGAGTTAGAGGCTAAGCCTGACATATGGGTGGTAGGTGTTCATAGTGAGGCTTGTGTTATTGTGCATTTTTAGCTCACCTTGCCAAAGGCAATGTGAGCTTTTGCCATCACTTGGCGTCTGTCGTCCGTTAACTTTTCACATTTTAATCTTCTCCTCTGAAACCCCTCAACCATATGAACTGAAAATTGGGAGGAAGCATATATGGAAGGTCCTCTATAAAGATTGCTCATTTTGTCCCGATCCATTAACAAACATGGCCACCACAGGCAATTCTTGTTTCTGATTGACCTATTTTTTAAAATCTTCTCCTCTGAAAACCGCTTAGCCAATTGAACCGAAACTTGGTAGGAAGCATCTAATTCCATCTTGATCTGTTAACAAACATGGCCACCACAGGCGATTCTTGTTTCTGATTGAGTGATATCTAAAAAATCATTTTTTCTGTTAAAAGGGAGATAACTCTAGTTTAAATATAGATACATTTTGTATCTATTCAAAATGCAGTTATCTCTGAATTGAGTTACAGATAAATATGCCTCTAAAATCCCTCAACCAAATGAACTGAAACTTGGTAGGAACCATCTATGGAAGGTCCTCTATAAAAATTGCTCATTTCGTTCTAATCCATTAACAAACATGGCCACCACAGGCGATTCTTGTTTCTGATTGGCTGATTTTAAAAATTCTTCTCCTCTGAAACTTGGTAGGAAGCATCTATGGGCGGTCCTCTATAAAAAGTACTCATTTCGTTCCAATTCTGTTAACAAACATGGCCACCACAGGCGATTCTTGTTTCTGATTGATCTATTTCTAAAAATCTTCTCCTCGGAAACCGCTTGGCCAAATGATCAGAAACTTAGTAGGAAGCATCTATGGAAGGTCCTCTATAAAGATTGCTAATTTCATCTTGATCTGTTAACAAACATGGCCACCACAGGCGATTCTTGTTTCTGATTGAGTGATATCTAAAAAAATCTTTTTTTTTGTTAAAAGGGGAGATAACTCTAGTTTAAATATAGATACATTTTGTATCTATTCAAAATGCAGTTATCTCTGAATTGAATTACAGATAAATATGCCTCTAAAACCCCTCAACCAAATGAACTGAAACTTGGTAGGAACCATCTATGGAAGGTTCTCTATAAAGATTGCTCATTTCGTTCCGATCCATTAACAAACATGGCCACCACAGGCAATTCTTATTTCTGATTGGTCGATTTCTAAAAATCTTCTCCTCTGAAACCGCTTGGCCAAATGATCGGAAACTTAGTAGGAAGCATCTATGGAAGGTCCTCTATAGAGATTGCTCATTCCGTCCTGATCCATTAACAAACATGGCCACCACAGGCGATTCTTGTTTCTGATTGGCTGATTTTAAAAATTCTTCTCCTCTGAAACTTGGTAGGAAGCATCTATGGGCGGTCCTCTATAAAGAGTACTCATTTCATTCCAATTCCATTAACAAACATGGCCACCACAGGCAATTCTTGTTTCTAATTGGTCTATTTCTAAAAATCTTCTCCTCTGAAACCACACGGCCAAATGAACCGAAACTTGGTAGGAAGCATCTATGGAAGATTCTCTATAAAGATTGCTCATTCTGTCCCCTATCCATTAACAAACATGGCCACCACAGACGATTCTTGTTTCTGATTGGTCTATTTCTAAAATTCTTCTCCTCTGAAACTGCATGGCCAAATGATCCGAAACTGGGTAGGAAGCATCTATGGAAAGTCCTCTTATAAAGATTGCTTATTTTGTCCCAATCTGTTAATAAACATGGCCACTACAGACAATTCTTTTTTCTGATTGGTCAATTTCTAAAAATTTTCTTCTCTGACACAGCTTGGCCAAATAGACCGAAACTTGGTAGGAAGCATCTACGGAAGGTCCTCTATGGGAATTTCTCATTCCGTTTTGATCCGTTAACAAACGTGGCCGGCATAGACAATTCTTTTTTCTTATTGTTTGATTTCTAAAGCAGCTTTTCCTCTGAAACCGCTTGGCCAAATGATATGAAACTTGGTAAGAAGCATCTATGGAAGGTCCTCTATAGAGATTGCTCATTTCATTTTGATCCATTAACAAACATGGCTGCCATAGGCAATTCTTGTTTTAGATTGGTCGCTCTCTAAAAATCTTCTCTGAAACTGCTTTGCCAAAACGAACCGAAATTTGGTGGGAAGCACCTATAGGCTTTGGAAGGTTCTGTATTAAGTTTCCTCAGAGCAGAATGAAAGGTGAGCGACACAGGCTCAGCTCAGTGCTGAGCCTCTAGTTGGTATCTGCTACAACTTTAAATTATCTTAAAATTATCGAATGTTTTTTTTAAATTTCAATTCACGTTTTTTTTTCAACAAAGTTTGATGATTTTGTTTGTGTTCCATATTCAACTCTCTTTTATGTAATATACAAACATATTTTGTATTGCTTTTGAAATGATGTTAATATAAAATATATCCATTTAATCTTTTCCACTATTTTCATTGGCCAACCATGGCTATATATGACCTCATAAGAGAAATAGAGCATTTGCACATTTCCAACTTGTTTATAAAGATATACGTTTTTACACGGTTTTAGAAGTTATTTCCCTTTAATGCGAGCAAAAAGATCCAATTTCATGAAAAGTTCAATAGAAGAACATATATTTTTCCTGTAATAAAAATTTAATGTTGTACCATCTTGTCAATTTTCAACTTGATGTAAAATTATTCTCTGATTTTTTTACAAGGTCCAAATATCTACAAATTAAAAGAAAATTATATTCAAATTCTTTGTACTTTGTATGGAACGGGCATCATTTTTCCCACCGTAAGGGAAATAAAAAACGTATGAAAGCGGAAATGTTTAGAATCAAATCGAGAATGTGCAAATGGTCTATTAAACAAGGATGATTTTTGTTCAGTTATTTAACTGATTTGAGCTATTGTCCTCTGGAAAGAAATTGCCGAAAATAGCTGGACACAGTTCTAACAGGTCAAAAATGGACCATTTAGATGGATTGAGCTAATTTTCATTGATTTTCAGTTATTTTATTTTCTAACCAAAGTATATGAATAAATCAAAAGTATATTTGTCTCCCTTTGTTCATAAAGTACAAGTGTTGATTGCATAAAGAAAACTATTTTCAGGCAGGTGATGTTGCCAGTTTCTTTGATTACAAATATGGCCGAGGTCGTGTAGAGCATCATAGCGTAGCAGACGCCATGGGTAAACTAGCAGGACAAAATATGGCAGGAGCCAGGAAACTGTATAAACATCGACCATATTTCTGGTAAGGCCAAAAAGAAAATTATATGTTTCATGTTTCCCGACCACGCCACTTTTTACTCTAGACCCTAACCTTTGTATTGATGAAGAAAGAGTGCATCCAAAAACCTTGACTTTTCCAGTACAGAAACATGTTTTCTCTGACTTGATTTTGATACAGCATCAGTTATTTCTAGTTTATAATGTATAACAACGTACTTTTAATCTTGAATAGTTAAATTTGCAGATTTTTTTTATAATTAAACTATGAATTTCTTGCCTTTGGAATTTGAAACTTGATATGAAAATATTTTGTCATTATAAATCAATTTAAATTTTAAAAACCCCAAGATGAACACCATAGATCAAGCTGACAAGCAAAAGCACTTACCAGTAATACATAAAGGAGGGGCATGATTATTCAATTGGTTTGGTTTTGATTTATGGTGTTAAACGCCACTTTCAACAATATTTGCAGTCAGTTTTATTTGTGGAGGAAACCTGAGTACCCAGAGAAAATCACTGACCTATCACAAGTCACTGACAAACTTTATCACATAATGTTGTATCGAGTACATCTCACCATGAACAGGGTTCGAACTCACAACATTAGTGGTGATAGGCACTCATTGCACAGGTAATTGTAAATCCAACTACCATGCGATTAAGACCATGACGGCCCTTTATTCAATTGAAAATAAGATCTCATTATTAAACCTATATAGACAAATACCATACACAATACATGAAATTCTTATGGTTAGCTAATTTTTATGCAAGTTCGTGAATCAATGATTTTTATTTTGTTCAACCACAATGGGTCGTTTTGTAGCCACTGCCTTCACTGGCACTGTGATGTGGAGGGAAAATAACAGCATTTCTGCATGGAACATAGCAATTAGCTTTTATACATATTGTTTATGACAAGTGGTTTCTGTCATTTGAACAAATTGAATTAAAAAAAAATAATAATTCTGACCTACCTACCCTATTTCTTTCAAACATGATACTTGAAATATCCATATTATTTTTTTGGCCTAATAATAATAATAATGTAATAGATCTGACAGATAAATCTGGGATAAATACAATTTATGTATATTGTCTGAAATTTTATTTGTGTGCTTTTAAGGTATAACATCTAGAAAAAAAATGTTGATTTGATAAATAGATTTTAAAGATTTTTTTCTTGGTATTTATAGAAGTCAAACAGACTATAGGTGATCGAAGGGCCCGGGTGGCTCAATGAGTTAGGTAGTTGGATTTCCCAACAACTCATACAAGCCTATCACCAATACGACGTGGATTCGCGCACGGCTTTGTAAATTACAAAAAAGGGTGCACTCGACTTGCAGCCGCAAGTGATAAAGTTTACCAGTTGCTTGCCCATGGTCGGTGGTTCTCTCCGGCTTCTTCCACCACTAAAACTGGTCGCCATGGTATAGCTGAAATATTGCTGAAAGTGGCGTTTAGCACTAAAAATCAAATCAAATTATAGGTGATCGCACATGTTGGATTTTGGTCACATTTACACTACAATTTAATCTACCATTACCTGCAAGTCTGTTTGATTCCTCCTTTCTAACAGTGTACAGGGAAGGTGTATCTTTGCAGAATTAATTATCATATGTGATCCTTACAGATTAGGTCGGTTGTTTGGTTGGTTTTATGGTGTTTAACTTCACTTTAACCAATATTTCAGTTATATTGCGGCGGTCAGTTTTATTGGTGGAGGAAACCAGAGAACCCGGAGAAAATCACAGACCTGTCGCAAGTCACTGGCAAACTCTATCACATAATGTTGTATCAAGTACACCTTGCCATGAGGGGTACACTGATCATGATTGTACAGGTTTTTGTAAATCCAACTACCATACGATCAGGACCACGATGGCCCCCTGATTAGGTCGGTGATGCAACTTTCATTAATCATCTGTTGATAAATTTGGCAGGGATTTTTTACCCAGATATTTTGTTATGATGACTTTAAGTCAGTATGTTACCTGGAAACGTATTTAAACACCAAACAAATTAACTTGTGGTAAATATTTTACTATAATTACGGTCTATTGTTTTAGGTCAGATTTGGGAGCTGATGTAAGTTATCAGGCAATTGGTGAAGTTGATTCAAATTTAGAAACTTACAGCGTGTTTCTCAATTTACCTCGGAAATACAAAACTAAGGAAGAGGAGTCTTCAGAAAAAGAAGGGGCCAATTCTGAGTCGTCAAAGGTATTTTATTAACCTGATGGCATAGGTTTCAATCTTTTTATTGTTTTTTTCCAATATTTGTAGAAATTTTATATCATAAGGATACAGTCAAACCTGTATGAAGATGTCACATTTATGACAAAGAAAAGTGTTCTTTTCAATTGATAATAATTACATTACTTCCGTTTTTCATTGAAATGTTACAATATGATTGGTTATGAAGTGGTCACATGATTATAAAAGAGATGTTTCACATCCCAATGAAACTCAAATCCGAACTTGCACGTGCCTCCATGACGACGTCAGATGTAAACAATCAATGGCGTAGTAATTTCCAACAGCAAATAATCTAACACAAATAAAATTCACAACGAAAAATTCAACTATATTAAATTTTGGTGTGATTTAAATATAATTATAAGAATTGAATGCATTCTTTTGAAGTTTCATTGGGGTATGAAAGCATTGATCAAACTACATTTTCAACATGAAGCGAAGCACGCTTCATTGAAAATGTACTTCAGTCAACGCTTTCATACCCCAGTGAAACTTCAAAAGAATGCATTCAATTCTTAATTAAATTTTTTATGACACGACAAAAAAAGTGACCTTTTAATATGGATGACTGCTTAATAGAGGTGACTGCATGGGCAGTTTTGATCGTATCTATGTTTTTTCATGATACACCTCTTTGCCTTGTAGAATCGTCTATTTGAATTGCCAGAACACATAGTATATTAGTAGTAAATTTCATGCTGTTCATTTGGAATTCAAGATGGCCACCATTGTAGGACATTGTTTAACATACCACGCTATGAAAAAATGAATAAAACCCTATTTTTCTCAGAAAGTACAAACTCATCTAAACCTAAGCTGTACATGAATAGTCACTGGACAGTCCCTTATAAAAGTTTCTTTTTTTGTGTTGATCAGAAATCCAAGATGGCCACTATGAGAGTGTAAAGTTTAACATAGGTCAATATTTTAAAAATATAATTTAGACTTTCTTCTTCAGTGAAACCACTGAACAATTTGAACACTTCCTTTCTGCAATCGATGTAAGATGCACCACATGTCCAAGTATGGATTGATGTTGCGAATAAAATGGAATTTGTCTTTCTTTAGACTTATTAAATGGGATTGAAAGCCTCAACTTGATCGTGATCATGTAGTAAATCAATGCTGTCTTTATTTTAATCACAACAGGGTGTCGAGCCACTTTTAGTCTAAAAAATATAGGATTATAGGAATTTTTTGTTTAATTTATAGGGTAAATATAGGGATTTTGGAAGAAATATATATGAATATACAGTAGAGTTTGTTTATAATGAACAGGCTTGTAACGAAATCAGGCTTATAGCGAAGTAAAGATAAATCCCCGGTCCCATCGCTATTTAAACAATGTATTTGTGAAGGCCTATTACAAATTTTTGATAACGAAATCAGACTTATAACGAAGAGAATTTTAAACCCAAACAACGTTTTTATTACTCAAAATTGACATGATATAACAAAGAAAATTTCTGAACAAACAAATCGTTTACCTGTCTTCCGTTACGCACGGACGATCACATATTAGAATGGTCAAGTGCATGACACTTCCGTTATTGATAATTGAAAAATCAATAATCCCACCTTTGATGTTGTTAATGATTTCAATCAAGACTTTTCTTTAAAATATTCAAACAATAAAATGGGTATTAATGATGTGATTAACAAGTTGCCAATTAATAACACACACGCTAAATTTATTGCATTAAAAATTAATAAAACGTAATCTAAATTTTAATGAATGGATGCACAAGCTAAAGAAATTAAAAACAAAGTCATGTGTGAGATTAATTCATTCGCTATTGTTTATTTTTTTTTTTGATGATAGACTCTTTAATTAAACAACAAACTGCATGGTCTCAAGGTTCATCTAAATACCAAAAACAAAAGAAATGTACTCGTTCTGAAATTTTGATTAACCTGAGTTTTTATGTGTATATAATACCAAAAAGAAACAATTATTTTTCAAATTCAAATAAAAAAAAAGGAAAATGGCTACACTCTTAAAATTGGCCATTAAAAATATATATCCGAATTATCAGCATTATACCGATATCGATCCAAGTGTTAATACCCGACCTCATATTTCCTGTTTATAAAATAGATCGTAAACAAAGTTGAAAAAATGTTTCTAAGGAACATTTGAAGATACCAAAGAGGTATTCAGAAGCCGTAGTCTTTGAGAACTGTCTAAAGGATTAAATATTTTTTTACGATAAAGGCCCACTTTACTGTGCATCAGTTATCATAGCGTAATGAAACTGCCCGGGTCAGAACCAGATTTTTTTCTCTCTAAAATTACGCGACCTCTGTGGCTCGAACTACCGATAGCTAGAACAGATTTTGACAGTCCCTTCGAGTGCGAGCCAGCGAAGTTCTACTGTACGATTTTCAAAAGGGGAGGTAATTCTACATTGTTTCTCTTATAACGAACTAAGATCGAGAGTCCCCTGGACTTCGTTATAAACGAACTCTACTGTATAGGGTTTCTAGTATATAATTTGTGTTGAAAGTCCATTCTTTAACCCTGGAAATCTGACAATTTATGTATTAACATGAGAGTGAATCATTGTACATAATACTTAACATGCTACAAACATAATATAAACTTTAGCCATTTCCTTTCCTCCCATTTATTTCTTATTTTCAACTTTCATTATAAAGTAACTCTTCATAACATGAAAAATTAAAAGGAACAAAAAATTCAAATTGTCAATACAACATACATTCAAAAATGTCATTTTTTATGATTCACGCAGTTGTTTTATATGAGCAGAATATTATTTTTATGACTACATTTTTTCCAATGATTTTTATTATATATATAGGAGTTTTAAAGAATAATAAGGAAAATATAGGAATCTCCAAATTTAAAGGAAATTATCTGATTTTATAGGGACATGACATCCTGTTACAATAAAATCAGACTTTTGTTTAGGTAGATAAAGGAATTCAATGAAGGAGACTTGACATCCTGTTACAATAAAATCAGACTTTTGTATAGGTAGATAAAAGAATTCAATGAAGGAGACTTGACATCCTGTTACAATAAAATCAGACTTTTGTATAGGTAGATAAAGGAATTCAATGAAGGAGACTTGACATCCTGTTACAATAAAATCACTTTTGTATAGGTAGATAAAGGAATTCAATGAAGGAGACTTGACATCCTGTTACAATAAAATCAGACTTTTGTATAGGTAGATAAAAGAATTCAATGAAGGAGACTTGACATCCTGTTACAATAAAATCAGACTTTTGTATAGGTAGATAAAGGAATACAATGAAGGAGACTTGACATCCTGTTACAATAAAATCAGACTTTTGTATAGGTAGATAAAGGAATTCAATGAAGGAGACTTGACATCCTGTTACAATAAAATCAGACTTTTGTATAGGTAGATAAAGGAATTCAATGAAGGAGACTTGACATCCTGTTACAATAAAATCAGACTTTTGTATAGGTAGATAAAGGAATTCAATGAAGGAGACTTGACATCCTGTTACAATAAAATCAGACTTTTGTATAGGTAGATAAAGGAATTCAATGAAGGAGACTTGACATCCTGTTACAATAAAATCAGACTTTTGTATAGGTAGATAAAGGAATTCAATGAAGGAGACTTGACATCCTGTTACAATAAAATCAGACTTTTGTATAGGTAGATAAAGGAATTCAATGAAGGAGACTTGACATCCTGTTACAATAAAATCAGACTTGTGTATAGGCAGATAAAGGAATTCAATGAAGGAGTGAGTGAGCAAGTGATTGTTGTTTAATGCCAACTCAGCAATTTTTCAGCTATATCATGTCATGAACAAGTTAATTTGCAATGAGATGATGATGAGGTCTGCTTTGTTCTAGACCAACATGCTTAGTTGGATTTTTATAGTGCTAGCTCACTGAAGCAACAGTCCACCGATGGACATGTCACCCCACTCGGACACATTATCCAGATTCCGAGCCAACCATACTTTTACCAATACCAATTTTATAGTCTTTGGTTTGACCCGACCGGGGCTCGAACCCACGATCTAACACACTTGAGGTGGGTACGTTAACCATTACACCACCGATTCAATGAATTTCATAATGATTATATATATATACTATGACTAAAATTTGACCCTAGGATCAATAAAACCATGTTTACTCCATCTCTAGTATGACATCTCTTGTTTTTTTTATTTATTTTTAGAACACAGTGATTTCTCAGGTCACAGATAAAGAAGACTTTTTACAGGGGGTAGTATTCTACTGTAAAGAAGGACTTATTGTGGGCATTGTTTTATGGAATATTTTTGGAAGAGGAAAAATAAATGCTGCAAGACAGGTTAGTGGTGTATGAGCTATACATATAGCAAAAAATATACATACAGATTTGTTATATATAGAATTTGTTTGTATGAGGTTTAGAAACGGCCTGTTTTCGCAGGGAGTGCAAATAGATTTGATTTTTACAGACAATGTATGTATATTTTATTTATCCTGCATATTTTGATGAAAAGAGCCAAAACAAGCATGGTCAGAATAATTTTCAAAGGTGTCTTCTATTATGTCCACGTTTATACTGTTGCCCTACATGAATCATGTACCAGAAAAGCTTTATTAGGTCCATGATTAAATATCACTGAAGTTTATTTGACCCTTTATTAACTCAAAATCATAGGATTTGCAGGTTAAAATCTCATTATCTCATAGTTCATTGGGCTGTTGAATCATATGTTAATACGACGCAATGGGAGCAAGGGGTTAAGTAGGATAGGTAACTCTCGGGTAAGCTTGACAAATATTGATGTGAACTACTTTTGTCCATCAAGTCAGATATTTTTACCATGTTTTTTTTATTAAAGTATTCTGCACATATTTTAACATGGGCGCAAGTATTGATTTTTTTTTGATTTGCGAAATAAATACTAAATTTTCAGGGGTCCGAAAGCAGGAAATACTTGTTAAAAATTTCCTAAATGTAAATCAACCCATTTGTTATAATGTAAACTGAGGGACTTGTATAGCATTACTATTGTATTTAGTGCATGCATACAATACTTAAATGTTTTGTTTTCTGACAAGTTTTCAGATAGCCATATTAATTTGATGCAGCAGTTCATTTTTCATGTTTATGTAAGGAAAAATTGGATATAATACACTATTCTGTAAGATTTATTGACCAATCTATCAGACATGAAGAACAAATTCACATTGTCAAAACTTTCCTGACAGAGTTACCTATCTTGCCCCTTGCTTCCCTTTAGTCGAATTTTTCAACAGTCCTGTGAACTTTAAGATAATGAGACTCGACAGTATTACCGTAAATTGGGAAATTTTGGCCTTTTTTCTCCAAAAGAGGGTTGTTTTATTTTGGTGTGTGAAATTTCGGCCATTTTCGTTTCTAGTGTGTTTAATTTTGGCCACTTTTGGTTCACATGTGTTTAATTTTTTTGTCAGTTAATTCAGAACGTAAATGGAAGCGTTCTCATTTCAACCAGTGATACTACGTTTTTACTGTTACTTGCCAGATATTTTGATGTCGTTCTAAAAACCAAATCGATTATGGATAAATTATGATATTTATTAAAACTAGGAATCTAAATATTTAAACAGCATAAAGTAAAATGCATTTAATATAAAAACAACAAATAATAATTTTGCACTGGTATTAATCATCGCTTTTACAGGTAAACAGTCTTATTATAACGGTCAGTACATGCATTTGTTTATACAACAATTATACATAATAAATAAAACCGATAAGACACTAATTACGTGTTTATTGATTTTTCTTTTTTCTATAGGTAATTGTCATTTTAATAATATTTGACATTTTGTTGATTGAATAATTTTTTTTTGGTATTGCATGGTTTTTATCAATGTACTTTATTTACCTGTAATTTCTCTCTTGTCATCCAAACCAACGATTTCACATCATGAACACTTTTTAGTTTGACTTGTGTGTGTATATACATGTATAACGGTAATTGACAAAGTTTTACTTAGGAAAGAAGTAAGACAAAAAGGTACAGATTAGGGAATATAAATAAAAAAAGATATTAAGGCAGTGTTCAATTTTGGCGGTTAATTTTTGGAGTGTGACATATTTTGGTGTGTTTAATTTTGGCACTTCGTATTTAGGGGCCAAAATAGGCCAAAATAAAACCATGACCAAAATTTCCCGATTTACGGTATTACTTCTAAGCAAATAATGTCAGATATCAAGTACTAAATGGTAGGGAGACTCATTCAAGATATATTAGGGGCAGTCGTGGTCGTATGGTAGTTGAATTTACAACTACCTATGCAATCAGTGCCTATCACCACTAAAGTTGTGAATTCGAATTCCACTCATGGCGAGGTGTACTTGATACAACTTTATGTGATAAAGTTTGTCAGTGACTTGGGGCAGGTCTGTGGTATTTTTAGGTTTCCTCTACCAATAAAGCTGACTGTCACAACATAACACTCTAGCTCACTAAATCAAGTCTATGGGTAGACAATTCGCTCCATTCTGACACATCCCGATTCCAAGCTAATTAGTCTTTGTTTTTACTCTTTAATGCTGAATCTTTGGTTTGACCTGACCGGGGCTTGAACCTACTATTTACTGCACTCGAGGAGAGCACGCTAACCATTACACCACCGATAACCTTATTTCAAATAGGGTTATGGTGTTTAACGTCACTTTCAACAGTATTTCAGTTATTTCGTGGTGGAGGAAACCGAAGTACCCGGAGAAAACCACCGACCTGTCATAAGTCACTGACAAATTTTATCACATAAAGTTGTATCGAGTACACTTCGCCACCAGTGGGGCTCAAACTCACAACTTTAGTGGTGATAGGCACTGATTGCACTATCATCACTTAAGTTGTGAGTTCGCTCACATTTCAAATACATTGAAGATTAATTTGAGTGTCTAATCCAAAAATAGAAGCAAATCATGATTAATGAAATCAAAGAATAAAAATCTGTTTAAATCCAGTGTGTTTATTATTTTCAGATTTTGGAGAAGAATAAAGAACTTAAGAATGAAGACTTGTATGAACTTTCCAAATTATTATTCCGTAGTTATGCTAAACCTTCTTGATGAATGTGATAATAGTGAATAATGTGTAATATCTTTTTGTATATAAATATTTTCTTTATCTCGACTTCAACATTTGTAGTGAGACTTACAGGCATTGACGTTACTTTTCCTGTGGCAATGATATAAAGAATTAATTTTTTTATTCTTTCAATTTTTAAACTACGTTTTGTCCAAGGTTTGCCAAAATATTTTGGCGATTACTTATATTTAAACACGTACATCTCGCCAAAATATGTCATGTGATTTTTTTTTTTTAATGATTAATATACTCCAATAGATATGGCCTGCACTGAATTCTAAGCTTTTGTGATTAGCTCAGTTTCTCAAATACTATTTTTCCAAATTTGATCAAATTATTGGATCCTGATATTTAAACATCCACATACACTGCATACAACGGATAACCAAAGACGTTTGACGTTACCCAAAAGGAAGGCAATTCATGAACAACTAACATCACATCAGCAATTTTTTACATATTTTTTGGGAGAGGGGGTTAAAAGTGTGTGCTTTGTAGGGGGGAGGAGGTTATGGTGTTTAATGCCACTTTGAACAATATTTCTGTTATATCGTGGCAAACTTGATCACATAATGTTGTATCGAGTACACCTCGCCTGATCGGGATTCGAACTGACGTTAGTAGTGATAGGCATTGAATGCATAGGCAGACTTCCTGAAAACCGTCGGTCCTGACCAACAGAAATGCAATAGGACCGACGATTTCAAAATATATATCGGACCGAATGTCCGGTAAAACATAGATATTTGAAAAGACCGGCGATTGAAATTTATTCCCTCCCAGTTTCCACTGCCAATGGCATTAAATTCCGTTTTCAGTTTTATTAAAATGTCAGACAGACTTGAAATTTGTTTATTTATTCTGTCAGACCGACACGTTCCTCTTTGTAATAGAAACTCGTAAATGTAAACATCCTTTTAGTAGGAACCAGCACCTGCAAAACGTGGAACATTAAAACTTAAATATATTACTGAGCACAGAAATAAGTTGACTTCCACACTCCCCAAGTATCAAAGATTGTTTGTGTTTAATTAAATATGTTTTGAGATGCTTATATATTGAAGATGACAACAAATTCATATTCTCAACTAAAATTAAAAATGTAGGTAAACCGGAAACTGACATTGATGTATAATATTCGGAACGTGATCGGACCATTAGATACGGATTGTTGGCTATATCTGCCTTATCTTTTCGGATAAAAATATGTATACAGAAAAACATTTAATGGAGTTGTTTAATGATCATGACTATAGGTAATCTTGCATTCAGTTCTGTATAAAAAAAATAATTGACAGGTTATATACAATATTACAAAAAAATGGTGGGACAGACACAAAGCCCATGGGTAAGACAGAACCCCAGTTTTTTTCGCCAACTCTGTAATACCGAATATTTGGTATAAATATAGTTACCTCAGATTTTGTCCGAAAGGCATTGATCAGTGTTTAATTTTATTTTTAAATTACATAATTTTCATTGTTTTCACCCCTTTTATACATTTCCGGTTTCAACCAAACCCATTTGTGAAGACGATCACGACACGATTGGTTATTTGTATATATAGTAGCCAATGGCACGACGTCTTTCATACAACCATTGACCTATAGTACAAGGTCATCAAAACAACAAAACTCGAGACACACACTATAAAAGACATAACATATACAATTTTGAACAACACTGAAAACTAAAAATTGAATTACTTTAACCTCTATACAAACCAGAGGTGAAATCAGGTGCCCAATTGCTAATACTAGGGTAAATCACTCTAAAAAGGCCAAACTAAACATTATGCACATGACAGTGAATTTTTTGGGACTTTTTTTTCAGACCGGCAAAATATTTTTCGGTCTGATAAGATCTTCATGTCTGTCAGTCCGAATGACTGACAACTTCTCAGCAAGTTTCGGGAAGTCTGCATAGGTAGTTGTAAATCCAACTACCATACGATCATAGACAAGTAAGCAAGACATTTCATGTGTCATTGTCCATGCATAGACGAGCAAGATATATGTATCTCTTTATCTACCATTGTTCAATTGTAGACCAGCACGATATATGTATTAATGTTCATGCCCAAACAGGCAAGACATCTTCATACACTGGTGAGACATTTGCATATGTCGTCATATATGCATAGATAGGCGAAATATCTTCATAGGTCAGGTATCTTCATTTTATATTGTCCAAGCTCTGACAGGCGAGATGCTTTCATGTGTCCACACTTGATATTCTTATATGAACAAATAAAGATAAAATCTTAATAAATATATTCAGAGTTCAGATTTTTATTATAATGACACTTGTCAAAGTCAATTTCAGAGTTTACCACTTCTTATGTTCTGAAGTTATGTACCTGTTTACTTTAGCTGGAAGTATCTGTGTCCCATATCATGGCATATGGAATTATATTGCAGTTATATTTGTGGTGGTCAGTTTTATTGATGGAGGAAAACCAGTTCCCAGAGAGAAAACTACATGCCTGCCTTAAGCTTAAGTCTCTGACAAGCTTCATCACAGGAAACCAAAGTCCTCTGCAAAAACTACAAACCTGCCACAAGCTTAAGTTGCTGACAACCTTGATCACAGGAAACTATAGTCCAAAAGAAAACTTCAAACCTGCCACAAGCTTTAGTACATGAAACCAGAGTCTCCAGCGAAAACTACAAACCTACCACAGGCTTAAGTCGCTGACGAGCTTTATTGTAGGAAACCAGAGAAAACTACAAACCTGCCACAAGACTGAGTCGCTTACAAGCCTTATCATAGGCAACCAGAATCCCCAGAAAAAACTACAAAACTGCCAAAACAAGTTTTAAGTCACTGACGAGCTTTATCACAGGAAACTAGTCCCCAGAGAAAACTACAAACCTAGAAGGTTAAGTTGCTGACAAGCTTTATCACAGTAATCCAGTGTCCCAAGCAAAACCTACAAACCCATTACAAGCTTGATCACAGGAAACTTAAGGGTCACAGAGAAAACTACAACCCTGCCACGATCTTAAGTCACTGAAGAACCTTATCACAAGAAGCTAAGAGTCCTGAGAAAAACTACAAACCTAGAAACTGAAGTCGCTGACAAGCTTTATCACAAGAAACCAGAAAGAAAATTACAAGCCTGCCACAAGCGTACATCGCTGAAGAGCTTTATCACAGGAAACCAGAGAAAACTACAAACCTGCCACAAGCTTACATCGCTGAACAGCTTTATCACAGGAAAGTAAACCATAGTTCCCAGAGAAAACTACAAACCTGCCACAGGAAACCAGTGTCCCCAGAGAAAACTACAAACCTGCCACAGGAAACCAGTGTCCCCAGAGAAAACTACAAACCTGCCACAAGCTTACATCACTGAAAAGCTTTATCACAGGAAACCAGAGAAAACTACAAATCTGCACACTATGTACAAAATAGTCAGCCATAACTCCTACAAATTCTGTTGAATCAAAATGGTGGCATAGCAGGCATATGATGACTAACACTCCTACCAAATATCAACATCTGTAATACGGTTTAGAGGAGTTGTGTTCATAAAAGTGTCATGGAAGGACAGACAGATTATTATTATGAGCAAAAGAATAAAATAATTTTTCTCAAAATTTAGACTTCATTGAACACAAACTACACGAGTAATCAGGTGAGCAATACAGGCTCAGGTGAACCTCTGGTTTAATTTCTACATTTGGTTAATGCCACTTCTAGAAAAGCTGGCATTATGCTACCTCTGGAGACCTTGGTTCGTTGATCCGTACCAAAAACTCCAAATTAGTATAGGACCATTTAATGAACATTCCTAAAATATTAAAATCCAATCTGTCAAAGGTCTCAGAAGAAAGTTTTTTATTTTCTAGCAGCCATGTTGAATTTTCTACCTGCATCAAAAACTCAAACTTTGTAAAGTACAACCTATTGTATAATGAACATTTCTGACAAGTTTGATTCCAATGGGGCAAGTGAATTCAGAAAAAAACTTGAAATTTTAAAAGTGTATAGACGATAACAGAGTCAAAGTGATAGTAATAGCCCACCCGACCCTTTGAGTCAAGATAGCTAAATGAGACTAATGACTTTCAAGGAAACTTTTGCATAATGGAGGATGGCTGTTCAAGTAAAATTCTTCATTTACATGTATTAAGATGAAGAGCAGCAATAAAAGCACTGATTTTTTACTTGTTTTGTAACAAAGTTTAAAGTATTTTGGTCAAGTTCACTTACATGTACATTAATTTGATGGGGTTGTCGTGGTCGTGATCATATGGTAGCTGGATTTACAACTACCTATGCAATCAGTGCCTATCACCACTAACCTTGTGAGTTTGAATCCTACTCAGGCAAGGTGTACTTGATACATCGTTATGTGATACGGTCTGTCAGCGACTTGCCGCAGGTCAGTGGTTTTCTCTAGGTACTCCGATTTCCTCCATCCATAAAACTGACCGCCACGATATAACTGAAATATTGTTGAAAGTGGCATTAAACACCATAACCCTAACCCTTAACTCATTGAAAATCCTTTCTTACTTAATAGGCAATAAAAATGGAAAAAGGTAATAAATTTGTTTTCTATTTAATCATCACATCAACATGGAATTCGACCGACACTTTAACGTTTGATATTTCCAAATAGAAAATCATCTTGTCTACAATTATTGTTACTGTATTTCTATTCACTATCTTCTACGGGAGGTATATCAGGTTTATCCCAGTTCACTACTACTTTCTTGTAATCAGGCACTGAATTTAAGAAGAAGGAACCATTCTTTGTCATCTGAAGTATAAAAAACAACATTCTGTAAATATGTTACATTATTATTGAGAGTATTTTTGCTACATTGTTATTTAAAGTATTTTAACTACATTGTTATTTAAAGTATTTTAACTACATTGTTATTTAAAGTATTTTATTTAAAGTATTTTAACTACATTGTTATTTAAAGTATTTTTGTTACATTATTATTTAAAGTATTTTGTTACATTATTAGTTAGAGTGAGTGAGTGATTGTTGTTTAATGCCAACTCAGCAATTTTTCAGCTATATCATGGCCAGAACAAGTTAATTTTCAATGAGATGATGATGAAGTCTGCTTTGTACTAGACCAACACGTTGAGTTGGATTTTCATAGTGCTACATTGTAGCTCACTGAAGCAACAGTCCGCGTATAGACATGCCGTCCCACTCGGACACATTATCCTGATCCCAAGCCAACCAGTCTTTGCTCCTTCTCCTTAATATTGCGTGCTTAACAGAGAAGCAACAAATACCAATGTTATAGTCTTTGGTTTGACCCGATCAGGACTCGAAACCCACGATCTACCACACTCGAGGTGAACACGATAACTATTACTATTACACCACTGATGCGATTATATTATTTAGAGTATTTTTTCTGAAAATGGTATACCAAGTCCAATAAACAAATAGTTTTTTTTACCAATAACTCGTTGACCTTCAGAAATTAGGACAGTTGTAAAAACATGATAAAGAATCGTCCACTAAACAAAATTATTCAAATTTTATCCATTTGCATGAATTCTTACAATGTATGTGTTTCACATGGCAGCCTCAGAATCTATTCTAAAATATCAGATTACACAAAAGTAAAGGGTTATTCCGGGCACAGCATGTCTACAAGGGAAAGTTGAACAAGTGTATATTAAAAGTGTGGACACAGTACTATGCTTGACCCATTGTATTTTAGGCATTGGTCGGTCTCATTTTTCTATTTGGTCCCTTTTAACTCCTTTAATCTTGGAAACCGTAAGAACTAGCATCATTTGAAAGGATGACTGTGTTCAACACTCAGAAGAATACATCAAGCTATCGCAGAGAAACCATTCCGTCTACAGTGCTATAACATAACACGAATGATTAAAAAAAATTAAGTGATTATTAAACATAAAAATATAATATGAATTAAGAGTTAAACTGAAACAAATGTAATAACCTTACAAGAGCTACAGTAACTGCTAATATACTTACAATAACTATAGTAACTAGCAATGCTATACCATATACTCCAAGCTGCACATTATAACCTTTTTGTGTTTTCTGGTATGCCTCTTGCCATGATCCCTCTGGAGATGGTAAATCATCTAAGGTCAACTTATTTTCTACAGCAACTTGTCTGGAAGGTTTGTGTTCTACAGCACCATACCCTCCCATACATCTTACTGCTCCTTGACCTAAAAAGATACAAATTGAGGAGAGATTTTCTTATTGACCGTTGCTAAATAATGAACAGCATTTAATAACACCACTACATGTCACTTATTAATACTTTCATGTATGAATGTCAATAAAATTGTTTTTTTATACAACCATTGTTGTTTTTGTTGTCAATACAATTGTTTTGTTCAGGGCTTTTTCTACCTTTTTTTAAACTAAGGCCCTAGTCCCTGAAATTGGGAATTTTATTTTACCACGGTGACACTTAATTGGAAATCTGAATATAAAATGAAAAAATGCACAATCTGAGACATTTTGATTCTTTTAGTTTTAATGCTGAATCAGGATTGAGCATTTCACAATATTTACAGATAAAATATAACCAAGGGTATGTCACTTCATATTATTTACTGTTGAATTGCCTACCATCAATAGGTGCTAATTCACAACCAACAGAGAGCTTTTTACAAAATCAGATTCATGATCATGTAATCATTGAAAGTCAAGACAGGGGTCATCATTTTCAACTTGAGATTCAGATTGGGATTTTTTTATGTTGCTCTTTATTCGAACTTTCTGCTACAACAGAAGATTTTCATGTTTAATTTTCATGATCACCAGCTTAAGGCCCCCCAAAAAAATATGTGTGTTTCTGATCGACCGACCGACCCTAAAATTTTACCGCTGACCTTAACATTTTTTATGGCAAAAAAAATAATAGATCGTCAAAATCCGGAAATTCGTCTGCGTTTCCGTGTTTGTTTCCGGCTCCCTCAACAATAGACGCTTGACTGTTGCGATATTGACACTTTCTGATAAGCATTTAATTGAAACGGATTTATTAAAGACCGGTTTCCTGTTTGAATTTTCTTCATTTCCTTGTACATTTGATCGATGGTTGGGACAAAAACATTGTACTGCATGTCAAATAATTAATAAGCTGTATTAAGAAAGAAAGAAAGAAACAAGTTTGTGTGATTTTAGAGGAAGGAGCATACTTGTAGGTTTAAAAAAAAAAAAAAAAAAAAAAAATCCCTACCTACCGACCCTAATTTTGAAGACCATGCAATCGGAAACACACATATTTTTTTTTGGCCTAATGACTATCATGCAATTTTGTTGTTTTTGTTGGAGAGATATTAGCATGGTCACCTCCAAAATTTTCCAGCTTCATACACTTTGAACCGTCGGTTTTTGTTAGTTTCTTTACATAATATTTGCTGTTGTGCGAGGACATTGTGTCCCACAACAATAGTTCATTCGTATACCCCCAAATCTTTCTGTAGAAAAATGGCAAAAGACATGAGGAGTGCCAAAAGAATAATTATTGTAAATCTGCAAAAACATGTCGTAAAACGGTACTAACATGCCTTTCCTTGCCCTATCTGTTCACTACCCACTTTAATAAACAATTCCACGATCAATTTTATCAATAAAGGGAGTTGTCTCACCATACGATCGTGTATAGAAAGTTCTGGATGATTGCTTTTCTAATTTGGGATATTCGGCTGTAAAAAGTCCTGATTGTTATAAAAGTTACAACTCTTTGTTGTTTATGTTGTCAATAAAATTGCTTTGTTATACAACCATTGTTGTTTTTCTTGTCAAAGAGATAGTTTTGAAATAAAACAATTGTTGCTGTTTGATAAAATAATTTTGCAATCTACTTTTTTCGTCAACAATAAAACTGAGCGAGTGACATGAAATTATACTACATGTATATAAATCGAAGATGATTTATTTAAAGTGACTATTTGGTATAGAAAGGGTCATTTTGTGATGATATATATATAAATATATCAGATTAACATATAACTAAACTGAAAATAATAGCTGAAAGATGCGAATTTTTTCGTAGTTTTGAAAGAAAAGGGGGAGGGGGTTATGCTGTCCTCCAGTACAACAAAAACAGTAAAACTTCCAAAAATCGCTGCTTCACATGATATTCCTTGTTCATTTCAGTCACTACTTTCGTGAAACTTCACTGTTTTTTTTATTTTTTTTATAATTTGAACTCCTGTGGCTGTGATCTTGAAGTACAGTAATGAGTAAAAAATTACGTGACTTTTAACAAATGATGAAATGTTAATTTTGTTATCGTTGCTATATAAAACAATATCATTTATCGTATGGTTTAAAAATGAAAAAAAGAATGTGATAGCATGAAAATTTATAATATCTAATATTTAAATTTCATTTTATTATATGTACTTACGAAAGTGGGTGCTAGAAAGTCTGGCGAGTGGTAGAATTTTTGTCAACATTTTGACCTTCGCCGGAGAAATGGCTGTTTAATATTCGGAACTTCTCTGTATTTTTGTCTTTGTCGTAACTGAAGTTTGATTCGTATCTGGATCGTTTCGTACTTGCTTAATGGCGCGTACGGAATTCCACCAAATTCAACATAAGTTAATATTTTCGATAAGTGGTTCCCAGTGTAACTTATTTTTTTACATTTGAGTTACACATAGAATCTATGATATATATTTATTATGTTTTTCTAGTCAAATCGGCCCCAAGTTAAAACTTCCCCAGTCAAATCGGCCCAAGTTAAATCGGCACCACGTCAAAACGACCTCTAAATAAAAGTCAACTCGGCCACATATTTTATATAGAATAAAAAAAAGTATGGATTGATATTTTCATAGGTACCCGATTTATGGAACAGATTATTATTTTTTTCTTCCACCAAAATCAGAATATTTTTTCAACAACATTGGGAATCAGAATATTTTTTTGAGAAAAACCATAGCCCCCGCCCCCCCCCTGGAAGCTAAATGCTCCGTCCCTAAAGCAGAAACGAAACGAAACGACACACAACAGAAACGAAACGAAACCAAAAAAATCATCAATAAATAAAAAAAACGAAACAAACATTAACGAAACGATTTTTTTTTACATGAGACAACAATCCACAAAATGCCAGTGGTGGATTGAAAAACCTTTAAAATTTACGGGAAGATTTGGGTATGGAAGAAAATAATAATCAGGATTTCATATAAAAAAGCTCACCACTTTCCTGCTTCTTGTGTGTTATGTAAATTTCTGAGATTCATAGAAAAGAAGAAATACATACATATATACAAATAGATTTGATTAATACCAAATCCACTCTCCAGGAAGGGACGGTCAACAAAGTCACCCCATGGTCTTCAATACGGTGGAAACCCACATCATGAAGCGATCTCCGAGTAGCCCATGAAACAACACAGTCTACACCACTCGATATCTTTGTGAAGTTAAATTAAAGATTCTAATGGAAACACACGAACTACTGGGAAGATTACCAGTTTGAAGAAATAAACTGTGCGGACCTTGTTTTTTGTTGTGTTGTGCGTGTTTTTTTCCCATTTTTTCAGTTACTTAGTATGATAGTTCACCAATATGACAAGTGGCTGTGCAAAACAGTTCACGATCTGTGTTGGTTTGATCCATACAGACAAAACAATCAATTAATAGTAAACTTCATCTTATGCCAAGGAAATCTGAATTTTTGCTCTGAAAAATTCTGGAGCCTTGATACAATTTGTCGAGCGAAACTGAAGTTATGCTATGGAAACCAGAGATGTGAATACACATCTCTGGAAATCAAATTCGTTTCTTAAACCTGTTATTTTATTTAATTGATAGTTCGATCTTAAAATCAGTAGACTTCTTGTTCCATTATAAAACATCAGTGTAAGTTTCATCAAAATGTGACAAAATAAGATTTCCTAAAGGACTTACTTAGATTATTTTCGAAGTTATTAGGAAATCGAAAAACAACACCCCCTAAAACAACAACAAAAAAAGTAACAAAAAAATGTGGAGTCCACAGCATAACTCAAGTTTGTGCTGAAATCGACCTTGACCTCAAAATTGTAGTCCTAACATTGTGTTCGTAAGACACCTTTTGGCCCCCCCCCCCCCCCCCCCCCCCCCCCCTCCCCACCTCCTCCCCCCGCTGATATAGAAAAAAAAACCACTAAGTACAACATCTTTTGATAAAATTTAAAATCCTGTTGATATGCACTGGCTTTAGTTTATGTTCAAAATATCAGAGCTCTGGATTAAAAACTAGAAAAAGTCTGTGACTGCATAGACAAACTTGAATTTCAAACGTACCCTATATCTAGAAAAAAAAATAATATAAAATTCTTAGATCAAAAACTGTAGAAGAAGTTAGCCGGACGGACGAACGGGTGGACATGGGTAAATTAATATGCCGCTCGATTTTTCGTCGCGGGGCATAATAAAAAAGGAAGCAAAATGAAAAATAACCTAAATCACAATGAGCCCTTGCCAATATGAATCTAGCTGTAACTTAAAACACCCTTGCAAAAGATTTGTCGGTGTTTACTTTCATTTATAAGTTCAAATGAAGTTGCGAGGGTGCTAGTTGATCGCAAACGTTTGAAATAAAAAATTCGGTTTCGTAAAGGAACTTTTAAATGAGTTATCTTTTGATGTTTTGAAACCATTTTTGACGGCATAAAACAGTAATACGTTTGATTGAAAAGGGTGGGTTTTTTATACTTTGATCTCACAGGATTTATAAAACGTGCTAGAAAATTTTCCCGTCACTTTTGCAGCCAGCTATCGGAAAGGATGGATGGACAGAAAGGATATAGGTAATCTATCATTTCGTATACCAAACACAATTAATAGGAGTTGTTTATGTCCTAACTCATTGTTGTAACATAAAAATGTAAGCCCCTTCCTCGTCTTCATCCATCTCAACAGTTTGATAAATTTGTGGAATTCATGATTTAAAAAAAATCATATTACAAATCTCAGGCGGCAAAACCGGGTACGGAAATGGAGATATTTTTTTCTTTTCCAGTAGCGGATCCAGACATTCTGAAAATCGGAAAAGAATACTAGGTACATTGGAGGGGAGGTGGCTGCACAAAATTTTCCCAAATTCCCGAAAATTCTAAAGGTTTTTCAATCCGCCACTGGCATTTCGTGGATTGTTGTTTTATATAAAAAAAAAAATCGCTTCGTTAATATTTGTTTCGTTTTTTTATTTATTGGTGATTTTTGTTAGTTTCGTTTCGTTTCCGTTGTGTCTCGTTTCGTTTCGTTTCGTTTCTGCTTGTTTCGTTTCGTTTCGTTTCGTTTCTTGTTTCACAATCACCCGCTTTTTAGCACCAAATTAGTAATTTTTCAGTTATATCATTGCGAGAAGAAGTTACATTCGATGAGATGATAATGTCCACTTTGTAATATAGCAACACGCATAATTGGATTTTTATATTGCTAGCTCGCTGAAACAGCAGTCCGTGGATAGACATGCCACTCCACTCAGACACATTAATCAAAGATTCATTGTCTGCAAATTAAACAATACTAATGTTGATTGGAAAAATACGGCCACAGTATTAAATTACGTGAGCGCGAGATGGCAAGATGAAGAAGACAGACCGCCGATTTCGATATTTTGGGCTAGCCCGTGCTTCGCAGGTGACAGCGAAAGCTACAATCCTCTATGGAACTTAGAGAGATCTACAGGACACGTTCCCCATACGATCGCAAATATTTACTATCCCGAACTCTCTGGTTATTTCAAAGAGTCCAAACCAAGTTCCGAATCGGTACCGATTCAGGAACCGACCCCTCTGGTATGCAAAGAAGGCCCCCGTTTACGAACATGAAAATACAAATCCCTGTGGTACCACAGGAGAAAATAATCAAAATATAAGCTCACGTAAAATGTGGGGACCGACGTGTCCCGTCTTCATCTTGCCATATCCCGCCAACGATGTGTCCAAAACTGTGACAATTTTATTAAGTCATATAATACAGTACAAATGTATATACAATAATTATAAACTATAAGATATTAAATGAAAATATTTGTCAAGTGCAATTTAAAATGGAAACTATATTTCCTTATAAAAGTCTTTATATAAGCTTTTGACAAAGTTCCTTAAATATGTCCAGCTTCTGATGTTCGATTGAGTCAAAAAGAAAATCAACGTATTTCA
Source organism: Bathymodiolus septemdierum (assembly GCA_963383655.1). Taxonomy (NCBI): domain Eukaryota; kingdom Metazoa; phylum Mollusca; class Bivalvia; order Mytilida; family Modiolidae; genus Bathymodiolus; species Bathymodiolus septemdierum. The sequence continues at coordinate 38,391,914 of OY726524.1, read as the reverse complement.
ATATACAATTATATATAACGATAAGAATAGAAAATCTAAAATTTGAAAAACATTTAATACTCTCCACAGTGTCAGTTATCTCACCGGCTGATGTTCGATTGGATGCTGGGAATGTGTGACGTCGCAGATTGTATAAATGACGTTCGCGATCCGGAGACAATCCGGTTTTCGGATTTCCAAAATTCTAAAACTTAAGTTAAGACTAAGTTCACTTTTATTAAATCCGTTTATCCTTTAACGATAAACTTAATTATCCTGAACCAGAGCCAACCAGTCTTCTTTTACAACTTTATGCTACGTACTTAGCGGAGGAGCAGCAAGTACCAATTTTATAGTCTTTGGTTTGACCCGACCGGACTTTAACCCACGATATACGACACTCGTGGCGAGTACGCTGACCATTACACCACGGACACGGTTATTGACATATTGGAAGAGTGATCCGAATTTCATTAATGTCAAAGTGAAAAGTAAGACAAAATGACAAGGTTCAATATGTTCACTTTAATTTACATAAACATACATATTAATGAACGAAAACACAAATGCCGTATACAAAAAACAATCGTTTTTCTACTTAATACAAGACCAACTCTTTTCTTTCCAATGCACATATTACGACAGATCGGTGGCTTTCTCCGGGTCCTCCGGTTTCCTCCGGTTTCCTCCACCAATAAAACTGATCGCCACGATATAACTGAAATATTGTTGAAAGTGGTGTTAAACACCATAAAAACCCCAAACAAACCAATACAAATATATTCTATTTTGTTTATTTTCGGATCAAATATTTTAAACTTGCAGTGGTTACTACGTCAGCCACAGATAATGATGATGATGACATTGATTATGTTACCACGGACCTTGATTCAACTAACCACTTTCAATTTATGACTTTCCCGGAAATAAACACAAACATCCACGACTTTACCGGAGATAACACAAACAAGCACGACTTTCCCGGAAATACCACAAACAGACACGACTTTACCGGAGATAACACAAACATCTACGACTTTAATGGAGATAACACAAACATCTACGACTTTAAAGGAGATAACACAAACATCTACGACTTTAATGGAGATAACACAAACATCTACGACTTTAATGGAGATAACACAAACATCTACGACTTTAAAGGAGATAACACAAACATCTACGACTTTAATGGAGATAACACAAACATCTACGACTTTAAAGGAGATAACACAAACATCTACGACTTTAATGGAGATAACACAAACATCTACGACTTTAATGGAGATAACACAAACATCTACGACTTTAAAGGAGATAACACAAGCATCCACGACTTTAAAGGAGATAACACAAACATCTACGACTTTAAAGGAGATAACACAAACATCTACGACTTTAAAGGAGATAGCACAAACATCCACGACTTTAATGGAGATAGCACAAACATCCACGACTTTACCAGAGATAGCACAAACATTCACGCCTTTACCGGAGAAAACACGATTTTATCAGAGATAATACAAGCATCCACGACTTTAAAGGAGATAACACAAACATCTACGACTTTAAAGGAGATAGCACAAACATCCACGACTTTACAGGAGATAACACAAGCATCCACGACTTTACCAGAGATAGCACAAACATTCACGCCTTTACCGGAGAAAACACGATTTTATCAGAGATAATACAAGTATCCACGACTTTAGCGGAGATAACACAAACATCCACGACTTTACAGGAGAAAACACCAACATCCACTTTACCGGAGATAACACAAACATCCACGACTTTACAGGAGATAACACCAACATCAACTTTATCGGAGATAACACAAACATCCACGACTTTACAGGAGAAAACACCAACATCCACTTTACCGGAGATAACACAAGCATCCACGACTTTTACAGGAGATACCGGTAACACCAACATCCACTTTACCGGAGATAACACAAACATCTACGACTTTACAGGAGAAAACACCAACATCAACTTTACCGGAGATAACACAAACATTTACGACTTTACAGGAGATAACACCAACATCCACTTTACCGGAGATAACACAAACATCCACGACTTTTACAGGAGATACCGGTAACACCAACATCCACTTTACCGGAGATAACACAAATATCCACGACTCTTACAGGAGATACCGGTAACACCAACATCCACATTACCGGAGATAACACAAGCATCCACGACTTTACAGGAGATAACACCAACATCAACTTTACCAGAGATAACACAAACATCCACGACTTTACAGGAGAAAACACCAACATCCACTTTACCGGAGATAACACAAACATCCACGACTTTACAGGAGAAAACACCAACATCCACTTTACCGGAGATAACACAAACATCCACGATTTTACAGGAGATACCACCAACATCCACTTTACCGGAGATAACACAAACATTCACGACTTTACAGGAGATAACACCAACATCCACTTTACCGGAGATAACACAAACATCCACGACTTTTACAGGAGATACCGGTAACACCAACATCCACTTTACCGGAGATAACACAAACATTCACGACTTTTACAGGAGATACCGGTAACACCAACATCCACGACTTTTACAGGAGATACCGGTAACACCAACATCCACTTTACCGGAGATAACACAAACATCCACGTCTTTACAGGAGATAACACCAACATCCACTTTACCGGAGATAACACAAACATCCACGACTTTTACAGGAGATACCGGTAACACCAACATTCACTTTACCGGAGATAACACAAACATCCACGACTTTTACAGGAGATACCGGTAACACCAACATCCACTTTACCGGAGATAACACAAACAACCACGACTTTACAGGAGAAAACACCAACATCCACTTTACCGGAGATAACACAAACATCCACGACTTCGCCGGAGACAACACAAACAATGATTTGTCCATGTCCTTGTTCTAGTAATATTCTTGATGCCTACGACAATTTCAGCAAAGATTGTTAGAATTGAAAACAACGTTGCGAGTAGAGAAAGGAAAATTACCTTCCTCTATTCGGAAATTGAACTCAGCAGTGAACAACAGATATTCCGTTCGATGCCTAGGTTTTGGAGGATTGGCAATTCTTATTCTAGTTGCAGCTTTCATTGTCCTGTTAGACATTATTACAGTAGTGAAAGATATCAAATTACGAATTGAAAACTACAAGACACGTGACAGAGTCTAACTATCTTCTTTTATACTGCACTTGTTCCATTTGGGCAGGCAAATTGCATTAATTGGATAAATTTTATGTTATATACTGTCACTGATCGAAATATAGCTTTTCTAGCACTTGTTACTTGTTGAGCTTTGGGAAACTAGTTGAAAAAGAAAATACCAAAAGGGGGAAATCAAGGGATAACTATATATTATTTTTTATTATTAATTCAAAATCTAAACGTCAATGTTTATTCGCCGCAGAAAACCAACCTTTATCTCAGTTTTTAAGCCTCATACACAGAAACTATATATTGTACTATAATTGTCTATGTCTTCTACGCGTTTGTGTATTGTACAGTCATAATTCGTTATTATTCATGTTTTAATACCAGTATGTTTTGACAACTGGATTATATGATCATAATGTTGCTCTTGTTCATGCCTTGCCATCATCAAACTGTCCATGAAATAAATATTCAATTTTAAATATTCCATTTCCCTATATATCTGTTACATGTGCTATTCTGTCTTTACTTTATGTTTCATGTTTTGACTTGCTGTGTGTGTTTTTTCTGGTCACATACTAGAATTGTACAATGACTGTGGTATATTATTTAAACACTAGATAAATTGTACTTTTGATGAGATATTTGTTTTATAATAAAAGCATTGAAACTTATAACCTGCCCTTAATTATTTTTTTCAGATATAAGCAAAGTCATCTCCCAAAACGTTTGCTTCTTTAATTATATAGATTCTGTAATTTCGTGAAAACGGATCGTTCAGATTTTTCTTTCTATAAGCTACTTGTAACGTGTATGTCAATAAATTTCAGTATTAAACTAAATAGTTTTCTTTTGTCCAGCCCAGAAACGTCGTACACATTACAGTTTTGTGGTCATCATCATTAATTGCTAAGTCATTATAGGATTTCCATTTTTTTGAATACTTGAAGACAAGTTCCAGATAAAGCTATTAGATTTTTTTCTCCTTTTACCTAGTATATCACCTGGTTAGTATAATGGTTAGGCAATAGATGGGAGGTTGATACTCTGTCGGATCAAGCCTTGCAATATCTTCTTCTTAAATGCTATGAGCATTCATTGACCCTGCTTTATGCTGTCCATGCTATATGAACTGGCAAAGTAAAATCCACCCAAGAGTAATTGTCTACTTTAAAGTGAGTATCTTCATCATCATCATCATCATCATCATCTCGTCGAAGGATAACTTGTTATCGCAATGATATCTGTTGGTATTAAACAAGAAAAGAACATACCAAAGGGATAACCAGAAACCGTAAACCGCAGCTGGACAGACAATGCAATGGCCAAAAGAACAAAACTCACTCACTTATACCTAATATGAAATTTCCAACGACTTTGCAATTGGTCTGACGTTCTCTGGTAGGAAGGACATAAGATGATCCACACTACGGTTCTATGTTTTGAAGTATAATAGTATACTACTCATTCTCTTACAAATTAATGGGCAGACAACCATTCTATTAAGCATACGTCACTCGAAATGTTTATACCTGTTTTTGGTGCGGCATCACATGGATCAATTGGAATGATTCGATGTGCTTATGAAGCTGAAATTAATATTAATATTAATCGGGCCAAAGGAACATTAAAGTTTCCTAAACGTGTACCAAAATAAGCTGCATTGTCTTTTGGAATAGTTTTCAACATATTTTTGTGCGTCTGCTTTAGGATAAGATGGATGGAGATCGTTCAGATTTATCTTTCAATGAGCTACATGTACTTGTAAAGAGTGTGTTAATAAATTTCAATATTGAATTAAATAGTTTTCTTTTGTCCGTCTCGGAATACTTGGTAAATGCATCTTTATCAATTCAAACACTTCCCAGTCCTTTCCTCATTCATGACTTATCACCGGGTTAGTAACTAGATTAACACGATGGGTGTCACCAGTGGAGCAGGAACTGCTTACCCTTCCGGGGCACATGAGTTCACCTCGGTCTTTAGTGGAGTTCGTGTTACTCGATCTTTAGTTTTATGTGTATGTTTTGTAGATCGTTGTTTGTCGTTTTGTCCTTTTTCTCTTGGCCATCGCGTTGTCTGTTCTGCTTCGATTTACGGATTCTGATTACACCTTTCGTATCTTCAAACTCTTCTTGAATGATGTATCGATAGAATCTTAATCGAAATTTCTAGCAAATAATAATTGTGGTGAGGGAATGTTTTATTCGTGAAATTCCAAGAAATTGCGAAAAAACAGAATTACATTTGAGCCAAAATTAAATCAATATAATTATGTTATACAAAAATGATTTGTGAAGAAAATATTGGATTTATCATTTTCATTTAATTTGAGCTTCAGAACGTTATTCTGTCTGCCCACACTACAGGTTGAAATAAACGTTAGAGAATACCGAAGGTGCAATCAAAAATGGACAATCCAGAGAAACTGGCAACATAGGATACACAAGAACGAATGAAAAAAAACAAACAAACAAAAAAAACAACACAATATGGGATGGACACCACTATACGCAAACAAACACAAATAAAGTAAAGAAGACATGAGCCCTCCTACAAACAACTGGAGGAAAAAACGAACCGAACATCGTTCTTATGTGGAAATCGTAACGGACATGACAACATGGAACTCAGAACGTAAAGAAACATAAAAGGACAACCCAAAAATCTAAAAAGATGAGCAACACGGACCCCGCCAAACAACCGGGGTAAACACAGATGCTTGCGAATGGTAAGCAGCTCATGCTTCCTATAAAACACTCCGTGAAAGTGTGTTTCACTTGGTATGTTTTAGAACACAATCTGTAGGCTGTTCACATCTAGAAACGTATAGGGCAGCGATAAACAGATCCTTGACACAGGAGTCTTTAATTTCATTGAGATGAAGGAATAACAGAGCAAAGAAATTAGTTAGCCATTTTACACCCTCGGTTTCCGTGTTACAGTAATTGGAGCTGAGCGCAAGGGTATATATCTTTCTGCAATATGTTTGGTCTATGAGGAATCGGCAACACATGATTGTGCCACAAGGAAAATGTACATGTACAAGAGCACAAATGGCATAAAGGATAGCATAAATCACCTGTAATTATAGCTAAGGGAACAAAAATATACTTAGTCCAAACGCAACCTTTTTTGCCCAAATAATACTATGGTCACGTTGATGAGTTGGTCCAAACGTAACTCGTCAGTAATTACCGTTAAAATATGTAAATTAGCAGTCATTCCGTGTTTATTGTTGTACTTTTTATTTGTACAGGTGTATAATATAGGATTATCTAAAAACATTAAAAATCTAATGTATCTTTAATGCATACTGATCTTATTTTCTCCCCTCACAAAGTAATGATAATAAATGGCAAATGGGATCAATATGATCTTTAAACTATAGATTACGTGATGTCACAGGTGTAGGTGTCATACAGATTTTTTTTTATGAAAGATCTTTAACTATATTCATCAGCAAAACAGGTACAAAATTCTTTCATCGATGCGTTCAGCTCTTAAAAATTAGTTTAAGAAGATATGCTATTATTTTTTTTAGAATATTGCAAATATGTTCACTGTGTAAATTATTGTGCAAAAAAAATCATTGTCTGGCTCTATGGTATTTCATGTATATTCCATGATTTTAAAAAAGGTGTGAGTTTGAATCCCTCTCATGGAGAGGTGTACTCTATATAACATTATGTGATAAAATGTATCTGTGACTTAAGGCAGGTCGGTGGTTTTCTCCGAGTACTTCGTTTTCCTCCACCAATAAAACTGACCGTTACGATATAACTCAATCTAATTAAAATTAGATCTCCGCACTTGCTCCCTATTTTCTACCACGCGGCGATTATAAAACACCGATAGAAAATAGGGAGCAAGTGCTGAGATGTAATTTTAATTAGATTGGATATAACAGAGATATTGTTCAAAATGGCGTTAAACACAATAACCCTAACCCTTACCCCATGATAAAAATAATACTGTTCAACAAAGTTTTGCAGACACTTGTATTTGTTTTTATTATATAAATTACATAAATACAACAATAAACCATATACATCTCAGAATAATCAAAAATACATGTATCATTTTCTTTTGTGTGTAGTGATTTGAGGCGAGAGGTGGCAAGATTTTAATTAATAATCAAACTTTAAGTTTTATTTTAGATGAATTAGAAAGTTTTAATCACTTGTGTGGTTTGTTGATATATTTTTAATGGGCGATGGACATTTGAAAGTTAATTGACACTTAATTTACTTGAAATGTTCATGAAATTGAATTACACTTAAGGTTTTGTTGAGACTTAAACTTAATTGAGGTTTGTGCAACCCAGTCCTGGATTTAGAGTAGCTTATCACAGGTACCTTTAATGTAATATTGTTACTTCGTCAAAAAAAAATGAAACTAATAAATGAGGAAATAATCTTCCTTTTTTTGGCGGTATTTAAGAAAATCTCTTTGAAGTGGCTATTTAAATATGTGTGAACAATTAAACATGAAAATCAGGTCTTATTTCGTATTGAATATTATAAAGAACCACCCGGGGCCCATTGAATGTTGTCAAAATTAACTTTTAATTTACACCTTAAAATTAGCTGCATTTCCCTTATTAAGTGGACAGACCGGGTCATTTTCGTGTTAAAGAAAGAATTATTAAATCTTTCAACAGATCTGAAACATATTTTTAAGCCATGTCATATTCACACTATGGAATGCTTTTCTATTATTTTCTCGTATAAGAGTTTTAAAAATAATGATATTGAAAAAGTAAAATTGTTAATAAATGTACCGGGGCTTTGCATTGGACTGAAAGTTGTGTAAAACGACTCGCATATTATTTATTATGTGGTCTCATCTTTTATCATTTGAATTAATGCAAATATACAATGATTCTAATCTGGTGAACACTCATGTCTCACACCCTATATGAGCCAGAGGTCCTTCAGAATCCTCAAATCAGTCACTTTGTCAGTTACATTACTGAAAGGTCTCAACTCAAGGAAACAAAAAGGAATATTTATTACTTTCATCAAATTAGAACTAAATAGAAAATTGATAAAATAGTGTATGAAAGAACTCACTAATTTTCTGCTTAACCTTGGTTAAATAACGGTTTTGGTCGTTTTAGAAACTTTCTATTTGACTAACAAGACGATATAAACTAAGTTTGGATGGCCCTTCAAAATCTACCATAAGCGCCCTGGCATAGGTTCCTCCAACGAAACAGAAGACTTAGTTCAAAACTAAAAAAAAATTCAATAAAATTTTAACTTGGTTGTTAAGTGAATAATTCAGAAAACGAAGCCTGTATTTCATTTTCGAATATTTATGATTTAAAGTTGGCACATTTCTTTCTATCCATTGATTGATTGTTCTTTAACTTAAAGTTAGTAAGTATTTTGGTTCATGCATATTCGATCACTGACTACATGATTAGCATGTAGGTAAAAGATAGAACTAGAATGGATATATGGGCGGATGATCTGATTGCCACAATATGAATAGGATAATTTTTGGAGCATTCCAATAGAAAATGTTTTTCATCTTCTATCAGATTACAGGAGGATCAAAGTCTATTATGTTTGGGGATTTTTAAATATCTCTCCTTTGTAATTAATAGGCAACAGTCGCTTATTATAAGTTCACACTCAGGGAAGTTGTACGTCGTAATTGTGAACGGTAGCGATTCCAAGTATGATTAACAATATGCAGATGAAATATGTATATACTAGTATATCAATTTCTAAAAATAATTTGACTGCAATTCTGAGGTAAGCTTGTCGAAGATGTCTTAGAACTAAGACATGTCTTAAGATGGTCTTAAGACATATCTTTGTCCTAAGTCTGTTTATCAAACCTTTCTGAAGTTATGCTACGTTTTAAAATTTGTTATAAAATAAGGATGACAAAAGAGGAGACTTAAAATGGTCTTAGGATATAATCATATGTTAAGACATCCCTATGATGTTCTAAGTTGTAAACAAATATGGCCGCGGTGTACGCTTAAGACGACATGTTTGCAGAAATAAAGTATTTTGGAACCCTGGCAATACTTAAATCTACTTGAATGAGATAAACATAGTACGTAGACATAGATTTCCGCGTCCTTTGGTCCTTCTTTATGCAGAATGTTCCAAAATGATTGATCTTCAAAGGCACACCATAAGATCACACGCCTTTCTCGTATAATTGCAAAAAAGCGTAGATATCAAACTTAGATCACACGACACGTTTCTGGAATAACCTTCACCTCATGTACGCTCAAAACCAAAATATTTAAAAGCCAAAATAACTTATATTCTGGGAGGAAGAAAACCAAAGAACCTATATTCGATGGAGGATAAAAGTAGTTATTGTTGCTTAATATTATTCGCAACTGTGAGTATCTTGTTAATGCTGACTCTCATAACGTTCAGAAGATTTTGAAGATCCGCTTCTGTAAAGTTTGAACTCTTTTTCGTACTCATTGTCATGTACGCCGTACTGGTGTCGCATTGTATTTTCAGACATGCTACACACATCGGCCTTCATGTGAGTACTCATGCTGAAAAAGAAACCTGTTATATCTAATACAGTCGCTTCTTTTGTTTCAATAGTACTGTATCCTTTCCTTAACGCCTTTCAATAAATGATATCAAGGACAAATCGAACTCAGGTAATCGAGTTCATTCCTTGAATATTTCATATGCAGAACATAAAAAAAGTTATTTCAATATAATATAAATATGATTGATATGCTAATGTTTTTTTACATTCAAATTAATGATATTTAATAGGGGTTAGGGTTGTGGTGTTTAACTCCACTTTCAACAATATTTCAGTTATATCCTGGCGGTCAGTTTTATTGGTGGAGGAAACCGGAGTATCCGGAGAAAACCACCGACCTGTCGCAAGTCACTGACAAACTTCATCATATATGTTGTATCGGATACACCTCGCCATCAGCATGATTCGAACTCACAACTTTAGTGGTGATAGGTACTGATGATTGCACGGGTAGTTATAAATCCATCTACGATACGATCACGACCACGACGGTCCTTAATTTTGAAAAATAAGTTTGAGTGAATGAGTGAATGATTATTGTTTAACGCCAAATGAGTAATTTTTCAGCCATATCATGGCGATTTACATTAGATGAGATGATGATGATCTCCGTTTGTTACTAGATCAATGCGCTTAATTGGGTTTTTGTAGTCATAGCTCACTCAAACGCCAATTTCATCAATATTTCAGCTATATTATGGCGGTCAGTTTTATTGCTGGAGGAAACCAGAGTACCCGGAGAAAACCACCGACCTGTCACAAGTCACTGACAAACTTTATCACATAATGTTGTATCGAGTACACTTCGCCATGAACGGGGTTCGAATTCACGACTTTAGTGATGATAGGCACTGATTGCACATGTAGTTGTAAATCCAACTACCATGCGATCACGACCACGACGGCCCCAATGTAAAGTAATAGATGATGAAAAACACTTCATGTTACATTGTGAAATTAACTCTAAATTGAGAGAAAATTTTATCATTGAATATGCTATAGGAATCGCAGATATTAATATAATTCTGGACAATGACAAAACTATAATATCCAACAATAAACCCATCAAAACCAAGACAAGTAGAAAAACTAGGTTCCTTTATAAAACAGTCGTTAGAACAGAGAACAGGGTTTATGGTTTTTTTCTAAAAAATTATTCCGATTCCCAATGTTGCTGAAAAAAATATTCTGATTTTGGTGAAGGAAAAAAAAATAATCTGACTCAGAGTTTTTGTCATATAACTTAATGTTAAATTCTGGAAAAAAAATTCGCGCTTAGTGCGACAAAAAAAAATATTCTAACTCTTGTGTTGTCCGAAAAAAAATTTCGGAACGAAGCAAAAAACCATAACCGCCTCCCCCCCCCTTCAAGTTAAATGGTCGGTCCCTTAGTTCACACAACGAAGCAAGACCTTATACAAAGTCTTGTACCAACATACTATGTATGTAATAAGTGTATCTAGCATGTCAATAAAAGAAAATTTTAAACAAATATTAAGGGTAGAATAAAAATTAACAAATTGATACAATACTATGAGGGAAACTACATTTTGTGCATGACGTCATGTTATTTGTTGCCGTTAATTCGATCAATGTCACGTTACTGTTCGATCACTTTCAGTGTCACTGTACAATCGGTCAACCAAGCCTTTTTTTTTTAAGAAATGTGGACCGTAATGTTGTCGGAAATATTGAAATTATGTCCGTGGATATGAGAATATGGCCGAGAATTCGCGAGACATAATTATGAATGAATGAACATTAAACAGTCGCTTTGGTTATGTTGCTTTTTATCAATGTGTTTCCCCCGCATTATGATGATATGACGTCACGACAAAGTAAATCGGCAGAGAAGATCTCGTGCAACGTCGCGCCATTCTTTTATCACACGTGATATGTACAACATCTTGTATCAGACGCCTTGTATCAGAAAGGCTACTTTCTTTAATTTCAAAGGAATACGTACATAATGTTAGATAAATACCCATTACATCCATAGCGTGTTGTTACAAGACTTTGTATTAGGTCAAGCCAGTTGTGTGAACCAGTATCACTACGAGTTGTGATGCGGTTAGTTCACACAACAGGCAAGACCTGATATAAAGTCTTGTACCAATACACTATGTATGTAATAAGTTTATCTAACATTTCAATAAAAACGAATTTTAAAAAATTAACAAAGGTTGAATTAATATTTGTACAATACTCCGAGGAAGACTACATTTTGTGCATGACGTCACGTTATTTTTACCGTTCATTCACCAATGTCACATTACTATGTGTGTTTTGTCTCACATTCCAATGATTTGACGTCATGATAAAGTAGTTCGGCAGAAAACGTCTGGTGCAACGTCGCGCCATTCTGTTATCACCTGTTATCACCACACTGTGGTATAACACAACATCTTGTATCAGACATCTTGTACCACACTGGCGACTTTCGTTAATTTCAAAGGAAAACGTACATAATTTTAGATAAAACTTAAATATTGTTGAAAGTGGCGTTAAACACCATAAACCTACAACTTAATTTATAATTATGCATGTCATGTTATTAATTTTTGTTGTGTGTCACAAACTTATAACTAGGTCAAAGACAATAAATATTTAGGTTTATATTTCAGATAAATAATTTGCTTTTCTTAGTGTCTATGACAACCATAATATAGAAAATATACAACTATTGACACTTCTATAATTATTCTATAATCTGGTACATGTATATTTATAATTTGGTTATAATTGTAATAGACATTCTTGTGACATGAAGATGTAACATAAAGATTTAAATTTTATTGTTTTATGAGACAATTTAACATATCAAGAGCTGATAGTATCCTCCGGAAATATGTAATATATCTGATTCAAATATTACTGTAGATATATATATATTATTTTCAGGGGGTGTTATAAATTTTGTTTTTATGACTCAAAATTTCAACAAGTGATCATTCATTGTCAACTTGATAACGGCTTCGTAAATACAATAAACAATAAAAATAAAAATATTTTGAAAGATGTCTAAATTGATAGTTTTATTTTAAACAAAACCATAAAAAAATAGATATGTCAAAAAAAAATGCTAGAAAATAATATCTTAAGGTAGAATCGAGAAAGCCTTATAAAGAAAATAAATTCCAAAACTTGCATAATCTTTTATAAGTCTAAACAAGAATGATACATTAAGTTGGGGCATATTTTAGGGAATAAAATTTCATCATAGTAAACTTTGGAGAAGATTACAGAACCGTACTAGGGACATACATAAAAAAAAATCAGTAAAATTTCGAGATCTACAAATTCGAATTTTGTTATGAATGTCCCTAATATGCTTCCGTAATTTAGTTTCAGTTTACAAAAATCGAAATTTCGAGATTTGAAGAGTCCAATTTACAATATGCTAAAAGGCGTCATTTCGAGATTTACTGGTAGCAAATGTCGAAATTTCCAGTTTCAAAAAGTAGAAATTTCGAATTTTAATCTGTTTTAATAAGCATTTTAAAAGTCAATTAATCATGAATAGTCATAATACGCTTCCGTGAAAAATTTAGGTCCCGTAAAATGATGTGAATTTCCCAAAATTCAAACCATGAATATGTGATCCATTAGATTTTTTTGGGAGATTTTATTGAATAACCTGTGAGTTGTAAGTGTTGAGTCAACTTCTTCATTTTAGAAAAATATCACAAAAAAATCAGTTATTATTTACAGATTAATACATGGGCATTTCCATATTGGCCTGGTTATCATCCCGAGACCCCCATATTGGCCCGAGACGAAATGCCTTTATTTGAACTTAGTATGTAATAAACAGCTATAATTTTAATCCAATCAAAAACGCCCATTTAAGACATGTGACCGTACATTATTTTTCCCGTATTGTACAACCGGAAGCCGTATTTTTTCCGTATTGGACGTCCCGATAAGTCCGTATTTTTGTCGTATTGTACATTATGTAAGGGAAGTAACTCGTTGATTTTTTAGCATTAATCTACAATCAGCTTGTTCGATATTTAACAGTTTGAGGGAAAAAAAGAAAGTTGTTTAGAATAATTGTTGATCAGTTATTTTGCTGTTTTTAAATTCATTTTTAGAGTTTACGAGATCTGTATTGATACAGAACATTTTCCTAACGAAATACTGTTGTGCAGTTGTTCTATTTAGTCTGTATTAAAAGTTAAACATAAAATTGTTGTTATAGTATTGATCATTTCAGCTGTATAATAAATAGGTCATTATACAGTGTTATGTACAATATGGAAATATATTATTAATTGATAATTTTAAGGTCATTTGATTTGTTCAATGCCCATCACGTGGTGTTCTGTATTTTGGCAGGTTGACTTCTGCGGATTGCACGGTTACTAAAAATAGATAAAAATTCCAATATCTTCATGACGTTTAACGAACATGACGTTTAACGAACATGACGTTTAGCGATTGAACATGATTCTGGTACTGCATTTGGCAACTCATTTGAACTTCAAGCACTGTCAAGTTCGCAGACAGAGACCGTATTTAATGATCTGTTTCCTGACAATGCGGCGTCTCGTCCAATACGGGTTTTCAATACAATACAGACTCGTACAATATATACAGATTAATACATGGGCATTTCCATATTGGCCTGGTTATCATCCCGAGTCCCCCATATTGGCCCGAGACGAAATGCCTGGGGCCAATATGGGTCAAGGCATGATAACCAGGCCAATATGGAAATGCCCATGTATTAAACTATTTATTACATACTTCCGACATCTAGAAAAGAGACACCCATATTGGCCCGAGACGAAGTCGAGGCCCATATTGGCCCGGGCCAATATGTGCCTCGATATGGAAATGATCTTGTAGTAATCCAATAACCGGTTATTCTCCCGGGGTGTGAAAATATGGACAGTTTACTTCCGGTCATATTGGTCATACAAAAATGCCTTTATTTGAACTAAGTATGTAATAAATTTCCATATTGTACATAACACTGTATAATAACCTATTATTATTATCCAATTTATACATTTAAATTTGTATATGAATAATGTAAGTATATTTCTATATGAAACATATGCAGTACTGTGTCATTATTCATGTTCTAAATTTAAGAAAACTTTTGAGGTACGCAATTAATATATATAGATTATTACATGGCATTTTTCATATCATACCCTTTATCAGCCCGAGAGCCGATAGGCTCAAGGGATGATATATGAATGAGGGCTGATAAATGGTATGATATGAAAAATGACATGTTATGATATGTTTATCATATACTTCAACAAAGGAAATAACTGATTTGTACCAAAATGTTTAGTCATTTTGGCTAGAATTAAATACATGTATATAGAACAAGAAAATTATTGTTTTAATATACAAATCCAATATATGCACATTTATTAAGCACTTTCAATATCATAAGAGAGAAATTGGTAGTTAATAATTTTACTGTGCAAATATTTTATAAAACAGTTGAATCCGCTGTGTCTGTAAACACAATGAACTTACGGACATTGACGGAAAGGCATGTAATAACATTCCGGAAGCAGTTAATAAACTTGCTTTATCAGCCCGCTTGGACCGTTCTTGTGAAACTGGGTGAAATAAACATGACTCCTCTTATTATTCTAAACAAAACTCAAAGTTTTATTACGGGTAAAATTTTAGCTTTATCATCTACAAGTATATGATAAATATCTTAACAATTACAAACAATAACTATACCGTGGAAGAGTGTTTTAATGATGCTGATGATTATGATCTTGCTGGCCTTGAATATGAGGAAATAGTTGGAACAATCAATGAAATTGAAAACGTAGAAAATGCAAATGTACCAGTGCATAAATCCAAGGGAAATGAAACAATAGTAAATATTCCAAATTTTGTAACAAGTCAACCATCTAAATACTCCATTTTACCATATCAACTGGAAATGTTACCATTAATATTTACAATAATCCTTGAAAGAAGTTCTTATATCAATATTTGAAATTGTTATCAAAACTACATTTTTTAAGCTTGAAAGTTTGAAGACTTTTTAATATTAACTTCATGTTTATTCAAATTGTTGGAATTTGTTACATTTCATTGCAAACAGTCACAAGTAAAAAGACAATGAAAAATGTTGTTTTAATTTTATTAAAATTCTTGTTATGAATATTGACAACATATTAAAGTAAATAAGTCATTTCATAGTATTTTTATTTCATGATCAGCATGGTATGTTGATGGACAAATTCAGAATCTCATGTCATATGTGATCATGTATGTCAGTTTCCTGCGGTGGTTTCCTCTGGGTACTCCAGTTTCTTCCACCAAAAAAACTAAAGGTCATGCACTCGTATCCATAGGTTTGGTGTCTGTTTAGGAAGTTAACTAAATGTTCTTTTTAATTCAATGTTGAAATATGTGATAAATAGATTAATGCATGCCTTTTTCCATATCAGGCCTGTTATCATCCCTCGACCGATATCGACCCTCGGGCTAAAGCCCTCTGGCCGATATCGTTTTCTCGGGTGATAACAGGCCTGATATGGAAAAGGGCATGCATTAATCTATAATTATGTTCATAAACCAACATTGTAAAGAGATACAAAATATACTATTTACAATATTATAATTATATATGTACAATTTGGTAGCCTTTGAGTTCAGTTAACTGGGAGGGCACATTCCTTTATTTATGATGACAACAAATCTACATAATTTTTGAAGATCATATTTATTTTTAGATGTCATCATATCCTAGAATTTCAGAGTATTAGTTTGTTTCTAAACTGTTTTTTCATGTACAATTTTCTTCGGTTATGAATTTGATCACACTAAAATAAATAGTGGAATTCATCGCCAATTTCATTTTTTGTTTAACATGTAGAAGATTCTATCAGTACTAACTAACACAGCCACAGGGTATGTTGATAGTAGAGTTATTAAAAACAACATTAGATTAGGATATATCAATATTTATATAAGTATGACACCTATTTAGGCAGTTGTGATTAACAAATAGTATAACGGTTAATTGTTCTATCAACACAAAATGTTTATAAAACTTTACAAATGTCAATAATTATCTTATAGAAATCTTAAATAAGTAAAAATTGGTTTTAACAGTTTGTGTCACGTTATCGTTGTTTTTCTTCCCGGAAATTAGTTAATCAAAGTTTACCATTTTGATAGGTTTATTTGACATTTGAGGAACAAACAAAAGTCTTTGACAAAAAACATGCTGATTAAACAAAAACTTAGGTATGGATATGTTAATTTGATTATCTGTTATTTTATGTATGTATGCACAAGGAGAGACGCTAATAACATATTGAATTGAATTGAATTGAAATCGTCCCTTGTCATTTTGCTTTTTAAATCATTCCAATTTCTGAATTTTTACAACCAATGACCACAAGAACTGAAATCTACCTTAAAAATACTAGTACAGAAAGAAAAGACGTTTTTACCATTAAAAATATAAACAATCAGTTGCCAAATTGCTCGATTAAGCGACGGGTGTCACTAGTGGAGCAGGAACTTTCTGTCTTCCGGAGCACCTGAGTTAACTCCCTGTTTTTAATAGGGTTCGTGCTACTTGATCTTTAGTTTTATATGTATGCTTTGTAGATCATTGTTTGCCCTTTTGTACTTTTACTTTTGGCCATTGTGTTGTCTGTTCTTCTTCGATATACGGATTCTGATTATCTCTTTGATATCTTCAAACTCTTCTTGTAACACACAGATAATCACTATAAGTAAAATCATACCTGCTTGGAAGAAGTTTTTAAATATGGCGGGGTTAACCCATATTTTTGAGGAACCAAATGTCATTAAACATGCATGCATAAGTAAAATGAACATAAGTTCATATTCAACAATTTTATCGGAAATTTCTTATTAAAGGACGAAATGAGTATTACGATTGACAATTAAGTCTAGGATTGTCGTGTTTAACGTCACTTTCAACAATATTTCAGTTATATCGTGGCGGTCACTTGTATTAGTGGAGGAAACCGGAGTACCACCGACTAATCGCAAAATCACTGACAAACTTGATCACATAATGCTGTATTGAGTACACCTCACCAAGAGCGATATTCGAATAGAAAGAATGTCCATGGTCTGAATAAAAGCTCAGCAATATTGAAAACGGGGAAAACAGATAAAATGTCATAAGTTAAGGTCAAATAATCTCATAAATACATCATTATATAATATATACTTTTCCTAGTTTAATGGCCGTCATTTATGGGTCAGTCAGTAGTAAAGAACTAATTTCTTTCTAACCCTCTCTTGTTAACTTTGTAGTTTTCAAAACCTACTGAGTATCATGTGAGCGTGCAGTAGATCGAGGTTCGAAGCCCGGTCGGTTCAAACCAAAGACTTTATAACTGGTATTAGCTGCTTCTCTCCTAAGCTAGCAAAAATAAGTAGTAAAAGCAAAGACTGGTTGGCTAAGCATGCAAAATTAAGGTGCAATAGCCGAAATAATCGTTGGCTCGGAATTAGAATAATGTGTCCGAGAGGGAGCGACATGTCTACCCGCGGACTGATGTTTCTGTGAGCTAGCACTATAAATATCAAACTCAGCCAATGTCATCATCTCGTCGTCATGAAACTTGCCATGATATACATGTAGCTGAAAAACTGCTCATTTGGCGTTAAACGACACTCACTCAAAACCTACTAAGTTGAACTGCAAGCAATGACGTAATAATCATTTATACTTATATCTTTACATTTTTCGTCAGAGTTGTTGAATTTGTTAAATTGAAGATGATTGTTGATTGTTAAACATCAGGCAAGTTAATTGGTTGTTATTTAACTTAATACCATGATGGCATTGTTTCATGTCTTCTCTCTCATATGAACAAATTATGAAGCAATAAATACTAGTAGTGTAAAATAAAACAATAAAGCAAGAAGTGTCACGTCCTATAATGGTACATGTATCTGTATTGAGGGTGTAATGGTGTTTAACGCCACTTTCAACAAGTCGGTGATTTTTTCGGGGTACTCCGGTTTCCTCCCCCAATAAAACTGACAGCCACGATATAACTGAAATATTGTTGGAAGTGGCGTTAAATACCATAACTCTCACCCTGTCATCTAGAAACTGACATTATACTTTTCGTTTAAATCACACAGACTGCTAAAATAAATCTAAATAATATACATGTATCAAAAGGTGAATTTGATATTATATTTGTTATAATGTGGTCTTATCCTTGTGTAAATACCACCCACAGGCTTATCCTAGTGCACCATTTTTGTTTGTAAACACTTTCTTGCTATATTTAGCTGATATGTTGCTTATTCGACGAACAATCAACTTTCCAGTGATGATCAATAATCAACCAATATCAACAAAACGAAGAATCTCGTATTACATCAAATGGTTGATCATTAAAAAAAAAAGACCATGACATATGACTTGGAAATCCAAGTCCTGGTATGGGGCAGGCACAAAAATGTGGTGGGGTTAAACCGATTGATGGGACACCCTATCCTAATTTATTCTTGTGATTTGTTTTTATTATTTTCTGTTTGTAAATTTAATTGTCGTACTTACATATTTCTTAAGTTGAAAGTCATGCATTCATTTAATAAATCTCGGTATACTTTTGGTGGTATTATGATGCCAGCACAAAAAGGTTTATTTGACGCATTCGATGTGATTTCCTATCTATCTTTTATAGAAATCACATCGAATGCGTCAAATTATTAATGAGGCAAAAATTAATGCTCGCATAAAATAAGCACTTCTCTCAAAAAAAATCTACAAATAGACCATGCATCTTTTTTATATTACAGAATCACACAATGAACAAGTATTTGCAAACAATTATAGTTTAAACATACATGTACATGCATTTCATTTGCCAAATATTAATCAAAATGGATTACACACTAGTTAATCTAACTTATGAAGTCTTCTCCATGCAAACCAAAAACCAAGATATAAAAAACCGCTTCTATTCTTAAAATGAAAGAGAGATTTTTGTAAATACAAATGTACATATATGTTAACAACATTTGGAATCAGCATAGAGTTATTTAATGGATTCAGTGAAATCAAGAAAAAGACACCCCACAACTTATGCTGAAATAGATGGATCTTAATACTGAGATATATAAGGTGTTATATTGATATACCTGAAATAGGTTATGTTAGGTTTATGGTGTTTAACGCCACTTTCAACTATATTTTAGCTATATCGTGGCGGTTAGTTTTATTGGTGGAGGAAACTTTAGTACCGGGAGAAAACCAACGACCTGTCGCAATATCTCAAATAAGTAGTAAAAAGTAGATACATGTATTCTTATGAAGAAAAACGAATTTTTCAGATTAATTAGACATCTCAATGCGAAATCTTAGATAAAGATAGATCTTGATAAGAATATCAATTTAACGTCTTAATTATCTACAAAATCGTATAATTTTCATAATTTCACGGTAATTTATGCAGATGTATATTACCCATGTCATAAAGTTTATTTCAGCTTATAATATATGTTGGTTTCAGTAACAATAAAATGTGTCTGTTTTATGACCAAAAACACAATATGCCATATTACACATGTATAACATGCACAATTAAGTAATTACACTTTATATTACCCGCAGGTTCCACAAGTGAATTTTCTTTAAAAAGTCAATTAAATTGTAAGCAAGTTGTTAACCAGTTTATTAAGTCTGGGGGGACAAACGCTATACTTTACAACCAGGACTTTGATATTGCCGTGTAATAATTGATTTATTAAGGTTAATAAATCATTTGATTTTCAAGTATTTTTATCAATGATCGATCTGGAATTATTCAAATATTGAACAATCAATAGATTAAATTTTGAAAAATTAGTTTCTCGCTATACAATCTGGATGGGTTCTTTGAAGCTTGAGACAGTTTCTATATATATATACACTCATGAATGTTCCAAGGCATTTACATTACAACAGTATTTGGAAACTATTCTACACGTGTTGCGTATAGTCTAATTAATCTAAAATTAAAACGTTTTGTAAAGACATAGTATAAACCGTATACCTTTATGGTTATTAAAGAATCCATTTAAGCATTAATTTATTGAAATCAGAATTGATCAATAGACACACAAAGGAGAAGACGACAGCACGCTTAGTCAGTCCTCTCGTACAAAATTAAAATAATAGCCCTTCAAAAAAAAAAATGTATTTATATATATACAAGATGAAATAAAAAATAAAATCAAATAAAAAATAAATCGGATTATATTAACTGATTAACTAATTAGATTCTTTGTGATTTTTTAGCACTCGTGTCCTATGATTGCTTTATGTCTTTAGTGCAGCTTTTTATTATTAAAAATTTACCATGTTCAATCTAAGTATGTTTTAAGGGTTTGTGTTGACTTTTTATATAGGGTGTAACAGGAACCTAGTCGAAAGCATATAACATGGTCGTTCCCTTCAGTGGAAGCTATAAATCAAAGAGTTACAAGCATGCGAAATTAACCCGTTACGTCCTAATTCCAAAACCCATAATAATCCCATTAAAACTATGACTTCCGTCAAAAAGAGGAAGGCATTTGTCATCCCTTTACAAGGCATATCCCCATTTATTCTTTAAATGGGGACTAATTTGTAAGGATGTTAACAAACAATTGATAACAAAAAAATATAAATGTACATACAATTTTCACGGAAAACACTTTAAAAGTTTTTGGGTAATTTCATTACAGCAGACCTGTTATTCAAAATGACTGTAAATTTTATCGAATCCTTTGATCATAAAACCATGGCAACGTAAATTCGAAATCATAAAATTTATTAAAGACATGTTATTTCATACAAATAATCAATTTTGTTTCATCAATTCCCTTGACACTCTATCGTTCCCCCGAAACAGTAAACAAGCAGTCTCATTTGTTGACCGAAGTTTGCCCTTTATTTGATTTGGTCCATTTACTCTATTTCCGTTTCAAAAAATTCTTTTTTATTTACCGTTTTAAAACCACAAAATGACTTTCCGTTTACCAAATTGATATTTGTTTAATTTTATTTCAATTTATTCAATTAACTCTACGTAACAATTGAAAAACCCGTGAAAATGGGGACTTCTATGCATTAAGCATGCAAATAGAATATCAGACGAATAAATATCCTTTTATTGTGTAGGTTTACAAAATAAACGTGACAACAATTCAGATAACAATTGTTACTGTTCCTATTGTTAATCTCTTCATTCATTCATTTCAACGGTTTCCACGAGGTAATTCTTTCACAATTGAAAATACCGCTATTTACTAAATCTCATTTGAATATCAATAAACCTCGAGCGTTGAATGGCCGATTGTCACGCGCATGCGCAATGAGGACATATCAGCTGAACGGCGCTTATTACAAACTACAAAATCTCATGTTTTCAGTGAGAACTTGACATTTCGAACGAAAAGTTTATATCAATGTGACAGTTCCGAAAATGCCAAGGACCTTTCTTGTCCGAAGAACAGCACTGCAATTAAATACACCATCGTCCACAGAAAGTGAGGAAGACGGTGAATACAGTGAACCTTCTGTGAACCAAAATACAGGTATGTTTATTTCATACTTATTCATGCATGTAAATGATGACCCGTACTATCTTAATATAAATATTTTAAACTTTCCTTTTAAAAGACAGTATTATATTAATGTTATTATACTATATCGGGTAGTAAATAAAAGCTTCGACAAAAATAGAAATTTATCGGTCTTTTATGTCTTCAACACCTGTATTCTAGATGCATCTGTCAGCATCCCTGTTACTGACAAATTGATAATAAATCACTCTTATCTTTGTCAAAATAATTCATGGTCTAGCAACCAAATCACTACACAGCATCCCAAGTAGACATGTGTATTACTTAATTAGTAATAACATCTTCCCTATAACGTTAAATTAATGTGTGTAATATGTAAATGTATTCAATCTATAAAAAAATTATTTCGGGATGAGACCATTATATTAGTGATAACAACCCCATTTTTTTTTATTATTTCAAACTAACTATTAGAAATGAACAAATCTGCATATCATTTCATATCTATTTTTTAGTGTGTATATACATGTATATCAATTGTTGTCCGTACATTGTATGTTTGTATTCAATATTTCAATCATTGTAATTGCTATGCCCCTTGTGGGTCCTTAATTGGTCAATAAAGTATTCTTCTTCTTCTATATCAGTAGAGTTGGTATTTTTAAGATATCGGAATCTTTAGATTGAAAAATAACAAACAATGAGCGGTTTCCGTTAATAATAATATTTTACATCGCTCTGTCTGAGACATATTTATGAATGTCTCTGTTTCTGTGCTCTGTAGAACATAGAGTTCTTTACATAATCTATACTATAATGAATTATATTGTAACAGGAATGTCATATGGCTTGAGTTGAAAATGTCAGCTATCAAAACAATATAATTATAGAATTCTGGTGTTTGTTTGTTAATGAAACAATTTATGTTTTCAAGATCAAAGTTATAGAAGTGTTTATATATTTCAAAGTGTTGATAATTACTTTGATTAAGCAATCACAACAGACGATTTAAAAAGTTTGTATAAAATGTTTTTACAGTTAAGATGTCCGTTTCCATAAAGTCTGGTAAAATTAATTACCGTACATTAACACCAAAGATATATATTGAAGTTCCCACCAATTAGCCCTCATTGTAATTAGCCATACAGCGAAGCTAATCGATTTTATTGGAATTCACCGAGGATTTACACCTTAATCAGAGAATTCACCTGTCGATCCTCCAAAGAAATGCACCGTTAGTGCCCCTCATAATAAAGATATGAGCCGACAGAGGAATAATTCAAAAATGGTTCAATTAAACTTTTGAAGACCGGTTCCAAGTTTGATTAAGCTATCATACCCCAAAGGGACCGATGGTCATAAATTAAAAAACAGATAAGAAAATTGTATTTCTTTATTTCTATAATTATGTTGTCAGATAGATTAATTTGTTTGATAACTATAGTTATCATTCACAACAAGACAATTAGATGTTTGTATTTTGTATACAAATATACTACACAAATGTTGTTCATACATCTTTATAACGAAATAAATACATAATTTGTTGTGTATTAGCCCTAAGGCAGGTAATAACTATACTTATGTCTTACATTTGCCAGTTAAAAAATAACAACACCCCCCCCCCCCCCAAAATAACAATGGAACCACGAAGAACAAAACAATATATAGAAGTTTTTTCATGGTATTTAAAAATCATCGGTACCGCCAAAAAATTCAAATTACACTTTGTTTGAATAACTGATAACGGTCGATACTTCATTTAGTTCATTATCATCATGCATCTAGCATCTGTCGCAGACGATCTTTTGCATCCCTTCTCGCTCAAGCTTTCATGATTATTGATTTTGACGACGGAAACTACATGCCAGCCGCTGTAACTATGTTTTCGGATTGGTTGCCATTGAAATCAATAACAGTTGTCTTTGTAACAGCCGTATGTTTAAGAATGTTTTTTGTGTTTTTATATTAACACATTGTTAACGTAACACAATGATTAATGTTTGATTAATTGTGGAGTATTATACTATTTTAAGGCACTAACTCTGACAGCAGCTGTTAAGTATTAAAATTTTCAAAAACTGCAAAAGGTCTTTAAATATTTCATTGGCGAGTTCAATAAACTTCAGCTTCCATGAAAATCAAATAGAAATATTGGCGCGTTTCTGGAGGTATTGATCTTGGAATATTTGTTTAAGAATTAAACACATCTCGCTTTTTTTTCAACAATATTAATTGTCATTTTTGTTTAAAACGAATTTTAAAGAAAAAGCAAACTTGTTACAATACCAGAGAAATTTAGTCGATGGAAAAGGTTTAAAAGGAAAAGTTCGAATACATTCAGAAATATCTGTGTTGCTATAATAATTATCAGCATGTTTTCACTGTTAATAATATTCTCAAATACAAATTTATGAATGTAATAAAATATCTGACGTTTTGACACAAAACGTGTCAAAATCCAGACATTTTTATCTAATTTTTTTCGCTTATTTGGATTATTTTGACGGATTACGATTAGAATGAAAACAATATCTCTGCATTCGTGTTGTGGTGACCATGGCGTGTAGCTATATACCCGTAATCCCGGAAACAAATAAGGGACATCCACCCTTAAACCCTTGACTATACAGTTATAGATAAAGGGTTTAATTTATGATTCCATTATTTGCTGAAGTCATTACATTATTATAGCTGTGATATAATAAGAATTTAATTTATTCTCTAAAAACACGAGAAGGCGTTCAAAAATATATATACCCCCCTCTTTGTTTGTATCTTAACCATTTTCTTCTATTTGTTTCAAATAAACAAAAAATATTGTGAATTTTGAAACAAGATCGCATTTAGCGCAATTTTTCAAATCACATCACCATGTGCCTTTTAAATACAAATCCGAAATCAATTATTAAACGAAACACACATTGATATAAACATGATAAAGATATGCAATTTATTTGTATATGGATTTTATCTTGTCTTTTAAATACGAATTTTTAAACATCTGTGCAGTTAAAACTTCATTTGTTTAGTAAATACCGACAGATGTATTTCGAAAAAAAAAGTGAAAGATAATTTTGAAGTAATTTTAAATCTGTCTTCACCAGTGTTTTATAAAAGGTGGTGCTAAATTCTGACGACAAATCTTAACAATAAATTTGACTGAATTGTAACTGTTGTATTTTTTAAGGCTCCACCTGGCCGAAGAGTGTTTAAAAATCTCCCCGTTACATTAAAATGTGAATAATTGTTTGAGATAAATGGGTTTTTATCAAGATAATTTACGACAGTGTGACGATCCGTTATTAAATGGGAACGATTCTTGCGTAACGATATAAACGTTTTATATTTGTAACAATGGATAAAGCTACCAAACTGTGATAGTAACTCTACATGTAGTCGAATTGTTTGGCGTAATTGAAAAAAAAAAAAGGTTTTTCCCCCCATTTTTAAATCTTGAACAACTAGAAAGAAACAGAAATAATCTCATAACTCTAATATGAGAGTATGAAAGGTGCCATGCTTATGTTTTCGTGTCTTTTTTCTCTCTACACTTTGATAATTATTTCTGATAATAAAATTTGACATTAAATTACCTATTAGCACATGATATTGGATATTAAGTTAACGAAATTAACATTTATATTTGACATGTTGTCACAAAATTATACGCTTGTCTAAATAAATAGGAAGAAAGAATATATACCCTTAATCTAAATAAAAGAAAACGCAAGCCTTTCTCTATAATCTAATTTGTTAAGTAAGACCTTCCGTATTATAGACCGTTAATGTAATGAGAAATCTCACACACTTCCGTCTTAAATAATTGCGATAAATTAATGAAATTGATATTCGATTTATTTGTCTGATAAGAAAATCCCTCTAAGTTTCATGACACTAATTTAAGATTGAATCCCATGAGAAGGGAGCCATTTTCGCTTTAGAATTTCTAATAATTTCTTACATATTTGTCACATATTGCAAAACAAGTTTTCCCGACCATCGATGTCTACCTCGGTTCAATGTATTTATAACATTATTAACCCCCATTACGATCTAACATTGGGACCGTCGTGGTCGTGATGGTGTGGAAGTTGGATTTACAACTACCTGTGAAATCAGTGTCTATCGCTATTAAAATTGTGAGTTCGAACCTCGTTCATGGCGAAGTGTACTCGATACAACATTATGTGAAAAAGTTTGTCAGTGACTTGCTGACAGGTCGGTGGTTTTCTCTGGGTACTCCACCAATAAAACTGACCCCCATGATATGACTGAAATATTGTTGAAATTGGCGTTAAACACCATAAACCTAAAGAAAACCTGTATTTACGCGGAGATCGTATTGTAATTTTTTATTCTGATAAAATTTGTAAACATTTATTTATATAACGATAACAAAATTTGACACTAAATATCAACTTTTTCCAAACCAAAACACTTGAAGAAAAAGTTTATGAACTTTTTAAATGAAAGATTTCTTTTTCTGATATAATTGACAGCCATGAACTTTTTACGATCGACAAATGACACGCGAAGAAAAATGACCGATCTCAAATTTTGTGTCATTTTGGAGATTCACAGAAGTGCAGTGTAAATACGAAAAATTATGGGCCTTTGTTGTGAAACAGTTAAAATGTAAAACAGTTAACCTATTAAAACGCAGGGGTCTTTAGAAACTATTCAAATTTGATAACCCAATACACCATTGAATAGGAAGTTTGGTATGCATCTTTTTGTTCCCACACAGAAAGTTTGAATGAACGAGGAGATCAACTCAACAAGTTGACCGTTAATTTGAAAGGAATGTCATTCAAGATTTTTACCTTGAACTACTATGACCAAATTGTTATTTTCTAACACCTGTCGCACCTTGCGCTACCTGGCAGGTAAAATTGCTTGGTCGTTATAAACATCCTAAGACAGATGTGACGCCTTTTCTTACGGGGGTCAGAGGGGTGGTTCATGGGGAGTCTCAGAGCTATCTATTCTTCTTTACAAAAAGCATTTAACTGACTGTTTTGGCCACACGAAAAGTCAAGTTACTCGTAACATCTGCCGACGTTGGTTCCGGACATTGTTATTCTTATTATGTAAAGAACCTTATAAAATTTAGGTCAATTTAAACCCCTACAGTACACTCCGAATAATTTATACTTGACATCCTTTTATTATGAAAATTAAAAGATCTTATAAAATGAATGCACCGGAAATGCAAAATGATTGTGTCTGAAATTAACAATACACGTCGTCGCTACCTTCCGGCTTCTCTTTGGAATATTGATGAGATATCTTTGTTAAAAATATACATTTAAGAATGATTATTGACATCACAATTTAAAAAGAAAAATTATTTAATAAAAAAAAAAAAATTAACAAAATAAAATAATAAAAAATGATAATAACAAAAAAGTACTTATATTTAAATTTATCACCAAATTATATTCAGTAATTAGTGAGTGAGTGATTGTTGTTTAACCCAACTCGGCAATTTTTCACCTATATAATATAACAAGTTAATTTTCAATGAGATAATGATGAGGTCAGATTTATACTAGACAACATACTTAGTTGGATTTTTATAATGATAGCTCACTGAAACAACAGTCCACGGATAGACATGTCGTCCCATTCGGACACATTATTCTGATTACGTCTTTCTCCTTAATGCTGCGTGCTTAGCAGAGAAGCAACAAATACCTATTTTATAGACTTTGATTTGACCCAATCGGGGCTCGAACCTACGACCTACCGTACTCGAGGCGAGCACGCTAACCATTACACCACCGATGCGGTATATTCAGCAATTGTAATAGTTAACATTATATGACGGAATTTTTTCACACCAACACAATTTGAATTAAGAGTTACCATGATAAAGATGAATAACTTAAACTGACCATGCCTATTAAAAAGTAATAATTGTCACATATAGGCCTATACAAGTAATTTTGACAAGTCCAGTAGGGGGTTGGACAATAGGGATGCGACATGTTTTACCAGTAACAGCTGTTCGTTGTGTGGTCAACATGTTACCCAAATATTCTTTCTAAATGTGTTAAATGTCTAAAACTATGATAAGGGTAATTATTAAAATGTGCGAACGTTCTTTTTTGTACTTAAATCCACTAACATTACAATAGAAAAGATTTTTTTTTGTCTTTCCATAGACCCTGATTATACTTTTGAAGAAAAAAAAACGTCTGCACGTTGAACATTTGTGAGAATAAAAACGACTTTAGTTCATCTGAGAAATTCATATTTATATAATCATGATTTTAATTATATATATTTAGTAACGACTTTTTCAATATTGTTTTTACCTATATTTCGTGGCGAGAAAACTTTAATCATAGAAAAAAAGAAAAAAAACCCAAAGAAATCGTTAAATTTTCCGTGTTTATAAGACCAACATTCACATATTGCCACTACCATGTTGAACAGTGTTAGGGTTATGGCGTTTAATGCCACTTTCAACAATATTTCAGTAGGAAGTCGAAGAAAATACCTACCCACAAGAACGATAACTGGAATAGAACAACATTACGAAAATCCGGAATAGTGATTGTCAGTTTTATTGGTGAAGGAAACCGGAGTAACCGGAGAAAACAATCAACCTGCCGTAAGTCACTGCCAACCCCATAATTGTACAGACCGAATGGTTCAGTCGAATATTTCATATAAAAGCATCTATGTATCACAACATGTATAATATTTTTTGTTGATATTTCAGATCTGAATATTAATGAGGAATGCAACACGATTCGCCGGAAATTGCACTTGTTGACAGGTCCAAACACAGAAACAGAAATAACAGAAAGTTCCGATAAGATTAACCCACACTGTACAATTGACGTAGACCAATCACCAACTTATCTGTCTCGTGCCGTTAGCAAATCTATTGAAGTGGACTCAGTGACTGGTACTATTAATAATAAAACTCTATATTTAGAGTGTCTTGTGAAAGAAGAACCAGTCGATTCAGAATTGGACGCTGAAGTAGCTTACCACACGGATAAATCATTTTCTAGTCAAACATCGGACAATATTACATTTTCAAGACCTGCCAGTGTGTCTTCCATTGACAGTGTCGATAGTCAAACACATCAAAGTAGTATATACAGTGACGTATCTGAGATTAGCTTCCAAGACCTCGAAAGAGCTAGGAACACCTCTTTATCCCTTCCTTTGATAACGCCGCACCAACCCTTACCTCCCTTCGCTTCGCTTGCGTACAACGTTTTTATAACATCTAGAAAAGCGACGCGTGAAACGGTGAAAGAGACCGTTACAATGGATACGGGACCAACTACAATAATTAAGCTTCCGCTAAGACTCCCATTGAATGATGACCAAAGCAATACACAATACTCAACGGAAAGTCGAGATAAAAACAATGATATTTCTAGTCAATCTGAGCGAGAACGAAACGAAACTGTTTCATTATCAAAAAATATTGTAAACGAAAAAGACGATGTGAAAACTGGCAATGAACAAAAACAATCAAGTGAAGTTTGCAATAATACAAACACAACAAAGAGTGCTCCTAAAATATGGAATCCGTTTCATCACGTGTCTACGCCAAAATCCAAAGTGCTTCCGGTGTCGTCAGTTATGACCACTCCCGTTAGTAAAGTAAATAACATACAGAACCACGATTTGAATCGTTCAATACTCAGTGATGCAACAGCGTTCATGCGAAATTCCTGTGTTTCTGCAGCAACACTTGTTTCATCACAGTTGAGAATTGCCGACATCAGTACACCAGAAACAGAGGTTTCATGTTATAACATGTCCAGTATCAGACATTCACCGTATTTCTCTGAAATTAATAGCTCCTTTCAAACTGTTCCACAGATAAATGCCTCTCAGAACTTTCATCCGGGTTTTTCTCCCAGAATTCAAAGTCCCTTTTTACCACATCCGAGTTACTACAGACCAGACATGTATATCCGTTCGCAAACGTCGACTCCAGCTAGAACTTCAACGCCCGTCATGTCGCCATTGCCGTCAACACCCGTTATTCGGAAGATAGAAAGACCGGTTTCAGCAGGTGGACAAAAACGGCCTTGTTCAACAATAATGGAAACTCCCAAGAAGATACGAATAGACAATATGCCTTTCCAAATTTATTCAGAGAACCCAGCAACAAATGTTGAGAGTAATATTCGCAAATTACCACATATCTGTCCAGTCACACCGGTACTTGGGAACAAATCTGGATTTAATCAGGAAAACATTCCGTTAAATCTAAACAGGACACCCTTGTCCATTGTACAATCCAGGGCAACTATACAACAACCACGTTCACCTGTTGTTCTAGGGCCATCGTCCATTTCTAAAGAAAACATACCACACCATGATAACAAGGAACCCGTTTTGACAGTTTTGAATGTAAGTATACATTACTTTGGAAGTAAATAAGTTGGCGTTAAACACCAATCAATCAATCAATCAATCAATGGAAGTAAGTAATATTCCCTTGGTACAACAGATTAGAAATAAAGTTGTTGGACAGAGATGTACCTTTTTTTGTAAAACACAATTTGTAAATCATTGTTTGTCCTTTTTCTTTGTTCATTGTATTGTCTGTCATTCGATTTACGGCTTCTAATTTCCCCATTGGTATATTCAAACTTATCTTAATTTTAATTTTTAGCAATAAAGACAGATAGCAGATATTTGTTTTTTTTTTAAATAAAATATTAATAGCTTTTCTTAATTAAAAAAAGCCACCTTGAATCTCTTAAACACTTCACAATCTGAAAAAGGATTAAAAAAAAAAAAAAAAAAAATTGTATAGGAACATGTTAAATAGTTAATTATCTATTTGTTTTGTTTATTTTCTATTCCACGAACGGTTATTTTCCAGAATCAACAAACTCCTCAGAAAATTGAAGTGATAAATGGCGGCTATGGGATAAAGAACCCATCTTTTATTCCACCAAAACCGGCTGATATTACAAACATACAACATGGTAGGTACAATTGATATTACGAACAGCCATTGTTGGGTACGACCGAA
Source organism: Bathymodiolus septemdierum (assembly GCA_963383655.1). Lineage (NCBI taxonomy): Eukaryota > Metazoa > Mollusca > Bivalvia > Mytilida > Modiolidae > Bathymodiolus > Bathymodiolus septemdierum. Next base: position 38,360,629 of record OY726524.1, on the reverse strand, counting down.
GTACTTTAACGAAGGGAGATCACTCTGGGAATTTTAACACTTTCTCTAACCAGGTGACGTCGTCTTGTTAGTGGCACGCGCCGGTTATTGTAATATAAGCGTGACTTTACTTAAAGCAGACGACATGACTACGCGCCGTTTGCTTATCTTAAGATACCTGAGAAAAGACCATCTGTTCACCTCTTACTTAACAATTAAACACTTCCTCGTCATTATTTAAATTCAAAATATTTTGATTTAAGAATTACTCAGTCGCTAAAAGTTGTCACTTATCAAACTTTGCAACTGTTATCAATGTTGACAAATCAGTAAAATGACTTAAATGGCGATAAAAGGCTTTTCATAAAGATTGTTTGTGCGATATTGAATCAAGTAAACAATTTGCAATGAGAACATTTAAAACGTATTGGTTTCAATCCAAGTATGTAAAAACTTTAGTTGCGCCTCAGACGGTATGGGATACATTTGATTCAATATAGACAAGATTGTATAATTTATGATAAAATGTTTATGTTTTTCAGTTAAATAAAGAGCTCTACTTAAGATGAAAAGTAAAATATATTTAACAACAGAGAATGTAAATGTTTAATGAATGTTTTAAATTAAACTCAATGGGCAAAGGGAACGACCATTTAACTTTTTTTGGAGGGGGGGGGGGGGGTTTGAAGAAAAATTGTTGATTTTTCATTTCCAATAAAGAGAAAAATCACATTTTTGCTTCGTGTGAAAATATATTTCTGGCTTGGGGGAAAAAACACCCATAAAAGTTATATGGTCATTCCACAACAACATTCTTTACCGAAGTTCCGATGTCATTTGAGGTTTTGTTGGTAAAATACAATTTGTTAATTTTACCCAACATTTACTGAATTAAGAACAAGTTTGTATATAGTGTATAATATATGTTGGTTTGTTGGTGTTTAACGCCACTTTTAACAATATTTCAGTTATATAAAGATTGTGGTAGATTTTATTGGTGGTGGTAGCCGGAGTACCCAGAGAGATAACCACAGACCTACAACCTTCACCTTATTGATATTATATCTCCTCATTTTCCCCCACACAGCGACACAAACGTTGTCACAGTTAAAATGATGTACCGATTGTACGTCGCCGCCGGCTTGTATCGAACTATCAAACTTTGGTAGTGATGGGCATGATTTGTATTTGTAGCTGTAAAGTTCCTACCATACCATCGCCACCACGATTTGTTCGAACTAAATCTCATATTGACCGTATATACTGACAGATCAGTAATTTTCAGTCTTGTAGTCTTGACAATTTCCTATTAAAAACGATGTATGTAACAGTATCTCCAAAAAAAATAACATGTTTTTTTCTAGATAACACTGGAAAAGGAAGATTTGCGTGCAAAGTTTGTGGTAAAGAATTTGTCATTCAACGATTGCTTAACCGTCATCTTAAATGTCACAGTGAGGCCAAGAGGTATCTGTGTACGTTCTGTGGAAAAGGGTTCAACGACACCTTTGACCTGAAAAGACACACTCGAATTCATACTGGTAGGTAAACTATTTTCAGTTTGACGTGTAGGGGTTAGGGACTTAGTGTTAGGGTTATGCCGCAAGTCACTGACAAACTTTATCACATAATGCTGTATCGAGTACACCTCGCCTCAGCGGGATTCTTACCCACAACGTTAGTGGTGATTGCCACTGATTGCATAGGTTTTTAGAAATCCAACTACCATACGACCACGACGGCCCCTCAGTTTGACGTGTAGATATCAATATTATTGTGATGTTCTAGTCAGTGGGTTTCGGGGATGTTTATCATACCACTTCGATACATTTCAGGTGTCATGATGGTCGGTTTAATTGGTAGTGGATTCTAGAATACAGAAAAAATACAGACATTTTAGCAACTGACATTATTTTATATCAGTACATCTCATCACAAGCGAGTTGCATACGTAGTCGAGAGACCACATCGGCGGTGTAATGGTTAATGTGCTCCTCTCGGTAGATCATGGATTCGAGCCCGGTCAGGTCAAACCAAGAACTTTAAAATGAGTAGTTGCTGCTTCTCCACTAAGCACGCAGCATTAAGTAGTAAGAGCAAAGAATATTTGGCTCGGAATGCGGATAATATTTTCGAGTGGAGTGACATATCTATCCGCGGATTGTTGTTTCAGTGAGCTAGCACTATAATAGTCAAACTAAGCTTGTTGGTCGAGTACAAATCGGACATCATCATTATCTGATCGAATATAACTTGTCCTCGCCATGATACAGCTTTCCCGAGTATTCTTGGTTTCCTCCATCAATGAATCTAATCCCCTCGATAAAATACAAATATTGCAGAAAATAGATACAAACAGCCACAATCCTAGCTTTAAGCAAGAATATTTATATATCATGTAAATAGGGTTAGGGGTATGGTTGTTTAACGCCACTTTCAACAATATTTCAGTTATATCGTATCGGAGGAAACTGGAGTACCCATAGAAAACCACCTACCTTTCGCAAGTCACTCATAATGTTGTACATCTCTCCTGAGATGGATTGGAACTCACAACGTTAGTGGTGGTAGACACTGATTTCATAGGTAGTTATAAATCCAACTACCATACTATCACGACCACGATTTACCGGTAATGTGAATTTGCTATCCTTAATGGATATGTTTTATCTATTATACAATAATTTTCTCAAAAATGTTAAATAGGAACAACGCTATGGTAGTTTGCCTAGGACATGCATTTCCTTTTTCTTTCTACTTTAAATATATCCTGCTCTCAACATCTTATCTCGAAGCTCGTTTTCCCGAATACTGGACATCTTATTATTATATAGTGTTTACATTAAAAGCCACTGTCTAGTGTTTTGTTAATTAGATTTAAGTCATCAACTGCTTAAAGAAAAAACATCATAATATTTAATGTTTTTTCAAGATGATTTTTTTTTGGATAAACACGAAACAGTAAAAAGCTGTAACATACGCTTGTATGCAGGTAATTATTTATCTCCTTAAATTCTATAACATATAACATTTATATGTACGGGTGTATATGTATTTCTTCTTTCCAGGCGTAAAACCGTACAAGTGTAATCATTGTGAGAAGGCGTTCACACAACGATGTTCTCTGGAATCTCATTGTCGTAAAGTACACAACCTAGAACTGAACTTTGGCTACAAACAGAGACGCAATAAAACATACGTTTGTGAAGACTGCGGTCATTCAACGACCGATCCGGAAGTCCACTTCAACCATCTAAAAGAGCGCCACCCTAACTGTCCCGCACTTGCAAAACCTCACGACAAAAGACATTTTAAATTTCAAGATGGTGACAGACAATCAAGTGTTCCCTTACGACCAAGAAATTAATATGTTTGTGTAACTGTTTACTTGTAATTGTACATTTTTATAGTATTATTTATTTCCGTCCACATTTTTCATGTATGTAAAAACAATCCATGTATAATAGAATAGGGCTGTCTATATATTTTCAAAGCTCAAACAAAATGGCTGCAATATATCTTTGAGCAAAATTGTTTATATGTATAAATATATTTGTCAATGAAATCCTTTACAGATATTAGAATTCCATGTGTGCAGTATGAAAATATGCATGCAACATTAAAATATGTTTAAAGCATAAGTGTTTTTATTTGTCTTGTATTATTTTTATTAGATCTTCCCAAACTCCACTAAGCCAATGCCATATTACGGGTACATCAATTGTATTTCAACAATTTAGGATTAGGGTTATGGTGTTTAACGCCACTGTCAACAATATTTCAGCTATATCGTGGCTGTCAGTTTAATGGTTGGAGGAAAGCGGAATACCCGGAGAAAACCACCGACCTGCCGCAATTCACTGACAAATTTGATCACATACTGTTGTATCGAGTACACTTCGCCTGAGCAGGATTCGAACTCACACCTTTAGTCAACAATTTTGTACCAGGCATTTGTCTTAAATAACAAAAAAATAAAAAGTTAACAGCAACGGTGGGCAATATTGAATTTATTGATTGATTACTTTTATATACAGTGTATATATCAATTGATCATTGCTTAATGTCCAAAGTGCAGTATTTTAGCTCTATTCAGGACGAGAACAAGATCAACATTTTTGTTTTATAAGAAAACTGTAGAAATGAGGGAGGAACGAGAGAACCGGAGCAACGGCTTTTGACTGCTACTGGAAAAGTGTAGATTTGAGTAGGATCGAAATATTACTAGTCTTGAGTAGGTGCTACAATGGGCTTACTCTTTTTCGAAATTTACAAAAGAGGTTTTTAATTTGTTTGGAGCGTGGTACTCACTAAACACGTAATCCACTATGGTCCAAGGTCAGGGTTTCTGTATAATTACCCGACATCCCCCATTGAGAGGGTTATCCTTACCAATACCTATGGACGCGTTGATCAGCTCTGTGAGTTTGAACCACGGGAAGCTTGAAACCTCAAACTTGTAAAGCCGGAAACGACAACGACTGAGGTGATATATATCTAGATCTTATGGAAGGTCAATTAATTAGTCAAACCTGCCCATACAGTCACCTCTATTAAGCAGTCACCTGTATTAAAAGGTCACTTTTTACTTGTCCTCTCACAGAAAATTTCATATAAATTGAACCTCTTTTAAGAGGTCACCTGTCTTAAAAGACCACTTTTTCTTTGTCGTCCCAAAGGTGACCTCTGAATACAGGTTAGACACAGAACATGTCGCGGGTCTGATCATCATTTGTAGCTGATTTCCCACTGACCGATAATTATCCATAAAAATTTATCCAAAGAAAAAAAATTAATCTGATGATAATTATTCAACAAATTATGCGGATTGGAAAAATGTCCGATCATTGTATTGCGCATGTTGTTTGACATCCTCATTATCATCAGTATTCTAGAATTATTGATTTTGATAGGAAGATGGGAATCATAAGACCAATGAATGTCTATCTCATTCGTTATGTCTACTACGTGGTGATCAAGAATTAGGCCAGTAATGATGTCAGAAGGCATGCGCAATACAATGGCCGGATTTGAGTTCACAGCGTTCAGTAAGCTATAATCCTGATTGTACTGTAACCCCTTTTCACCTTTTCATACCGTAACCCATTTACACCAATGGAATCGTTACCTATCACAACTTATGAGCTCTAAAGTGGAGCCGTATCGAATAGTAAATGTCCATTGTTTCTTGCTCTCACGTCTGAGAACAAGGAACGATAACTCTAGATGGATGAGATTGAAATTTTGTCAGTGACTTGTTTTGGATGGTTTCCCCCGTATAGTCCTGTTTCTTACACCAATGAAAGTAACCGCCATCATGACACGACTGAAATATTATTTAAATTGGAGTTAAACAACCATAACTCTAACTCATATTAGGAATCATTTGTAATTACAGTATGATAAATTTTACATGGATTATATGGAAGTAAATATCGTTTTTATTCATGTCTTCTTCGATTTTTATTCAAATAGACGTTTCATTTTGTATACTCTATAGTATCCTTAATTAGAAATAATTACTCGTAACTCTGAATCCCGTAAGTATACGTTAATACCCTGTGAGATAGCCAATAAATCACCGCAAGTACGTAAACAGAAAGTATAAATAAAGGATGCTTGCGATCATATGCAGTGTTTATTTCAATACACATTGTTGATGACAAACAGACATACAAGAAACTTACAAGTGGCAAGATAAAAAGCCACACTCAAGCAGACTCATAAAAATACGAATCAAACATGTTTCTCGAAATTGTTTCAAATACAGGATAAAACCAGACATGTCACAAGTAAAATCCGAACATGGGACAAATATTCGCATATTATGAAACAATGCCACATGGAGAACATATAGGACTTCTAATTCGCTGAATATTTAACCTATAATATAAGAATTGCATACAAACAAATTACATGTATTTGAGATCCGAATGCACAATGGTGGCTTAACATGTGACCCACAATTTAATCATAAAATAAATAGCAGCTCCATGAGCGCGCGATACGCTCGTTCTCAAACTGTTATAATTTGTCCATTAATGAAGAAATTTTATTGATTCACGAACGACAAACATGAAAATCGTCATCATCTAACTATGTCCAATCTTTACATTGAATAAAAAAATGGATGATATTTGGTCAAAGTAATGTTATTATATTATTATAATATCTTTATTTCTGATAACCTTTGTTAATACCAATGGTATACAGATAACATCTTTACGTACAACAATATATCATAACAAAACAAAACAAAATGTTAAAGAAGTTATCGTACGAAATGTGTAAAAAGTCCCATTACTAGTGCCGGATTTAGATAAAGAGAGGCCCTAGGCTATTCCATTGGTGAGGCCCCTCCCTATTCCCCACCTTCACGACTGGAGGAATATGGAAGTGTGTCTATAATCAATTTCAATAAAGGCGAAGATGATGAGGGGTGTTTAAAATTCAGCAATATTCTGAAATGGAGTGCAACTGTGTAAGGAAAATTACTGAAAGGTTGTTTAGAAAGTACAGTACGTTATGCTAACTTATGGCAGCATAAGTGTGAAATTCAAATAACAGTGTTAAAGATATTATACATCTTGGCCTGGAGGTCCCCTAAATGTTGAGGCCCTAGGCTTCAACCTATCGAGCCTATAAGTAAATCTGACACTGCCCATTACTCTAGAACTGTGTAAATGCGTATTCAAAATGGAAAGGTACTATATCGTTATCACATCTAAGGTTGTGTAAAAGAAATATACAATGTATGAAATTTGGCCAAAATAATCGTCAGACAAATGATGAAATGTATATTTTCAACGAACAAAGTTCCATAACTCTGCAACAGCTACACAATTATGTCCATTTTATTTTTGCAATTGCTTTGTCCTTCTTCGATTTACTGCTTCTGATTACCCTTTTAGTATCTTCAAACTTTTCTTTCACTCTCCTTGACAGTCCTAAGCTATTTTGTCTCTGTATATATCCAAGATGACTACCATCATATGGAGTCCGATATAAAACCCCACACCCGATAGTTTGACGGCCCGTTAGTCAATCAAACAAATCTTTTAACAAACCTTTGATAGTTGTCGAATTTTAGAACTTATGGCCGTGGATGTTTAGTTCAATGTTACCCATGTATGACTGTATCTTGTGAGAATAAAGATCATACGTTCAGTGGCGATAACATTAAAAAAAAATCAGGCTATGTATGGGGAATTTTTTATTCTAAATTTGTGAAATGCAAATACATGAATGAAACCGTATATCTTTTATGGTCATGACACGGAATCTAGGATGCAGGTTCTGTTGCGCACAATGTTCGAACTAGTGGTTCGGGACTCCAAAAGTCCTACCCAAAGCATATGTATTTTTAACTGGTTCATTTCGCATGTGCTCGTAACAGTTTTGAACACACGAGAAACTTTCACATCAGGTATATTAAAGGGAAACTTCGCAAAAAAAAATTTTTTTTATATGTATTTCCTGATGTATAAATATGGATGTTTATATGTATAATAGCGTTTTATTATGTTGGATAAGGGAATGAAATCGATTTTAAAATTCGGTCAACGATAGATGGATGTCGCCATTTTGATAGCATCTCGATACCAATTATCACGTGATGTCTAAATACCACCACGCCCCAAAACAAACGTGACAAACCGGGGTCCTCATTCAGTGTCGATATGGCTTGTCAGGCGTAATTCTTTTTATTTTTCTTATTATTCTAAATACATGTATATGAATTTATTACACAATCACTTTTTGCAGATTTACGTTTTGTTTCTATATACTTATGGCAAAACAAACGAATCGGAGAAAACGATCCGTCTTTAATGAGACACATTTACAAAAGATTGTTTTCGAAAATTGAAGAACTACGAAATTATGTGGAAAAAAAGAACGCACATCGGAACAATGCCATGAATTCGTAAAGAAATAAAAATAGGCCTATACTACGGGACAAAATTGTTTTAATGATATTATTTATAATATCGCACTTTGTAATCGATCGTTCATGCACTACAATAAAGCTACACATAAGCTCTGCTTTTCAGCTAAAAGCACAGAAATTTACAGGGTAGGAAGCCATACAATTGAGAGGATTATGTAAACATATAATTTGTAATAGTTTTCATTTGACAATTACAGACGAAGAGTATTATAAATATTTTTAAAGTTTATTATACAAAACTTCAGGGTACATCTCTTACGTAATATAATAATTTGTTTATGGTAATACAATATTCGTATTCGCCAACAGTAAAAAGATTAATCTGTTTTCATAACGGTTATTTCTGATTTGAACAAAGCGTAACATATAATATGTCTCTGCGTAAAGAAAACATTTTTTGTTTATTTTAATCACGTCTTTCGAACTGGCGAACCCTTCTGATTAATCTCAGAATAGTCATAACAAAACTGTTCTTCACAATTATTGATATTTCACCGCGAATATTTAGTTTGATGCATTGTTGATGTGTATCAATCATAATTGTTATTTGTATATGCCCTCCTGGGGCCCTGATTTGGATAATAAACTTATTTCTATTTCTATTTCTGTAAGGAAAAATTGCATACGAATGGTTTTTTGTCTATTTTGCAAGAATAATTTCTACCCTGCCCTGTTCACCCTGCTTTATTTCATAATTTTGGTTGTTGCTACATCATTCTGATGCCAGGCTCTTGTTTGCCAATTTTTACCCAATTTATGCACGAATTTTACTAAATTGTCGAACACCCCCTTGATCCGGCAGTGTACATTAATATGCACCCATTCCTAATGTATACTTCAACGTAATCAGGGTCGTGTATTTTGATCACCTATTAGAACCTTTAAACTGTGTATTGCATCTGCTATTCTAGTCACGGGTAGCGTAATTTGTTTTCATTTTATTTTCTGTTCTTATTATGTTTTTGTCTATTTGATTTGTGAACGTTATTTGTATATATTCCTTGTACATGCCTTCAACCCTTAGGGGTAAAATTGAGCATTAATATAGTTAGTTTGTTAACGGGTCACAAAATGTGCATTGCGTTTCTGATTATTGCCAAATAATGTGACACATGTATTCAGGTATTCGGATAAAAATAAGTAAATCCCGCATTTCACTTCTTACTTCAGGAATTATTTGCCTTAATTTATTGAAGAATAAAATATTTAAAATTAAAATATGGTCTCTCGCTTCTGAAAATACATGAAAAATATAAGAAATATATTTTTCGCATAATATTTTACGTTTCGCTCATCAAAAATGACAAACAAAAAAAGGAAAAGAAATTAACATTTTTAAATCACTTGTTGGCTCTGGACAACGTTTTTAGCACAAAATCCGAAGAACAAGAAGTAAATCTGATGTGGCCTAATCTCTTTTTAATTTTTGACTGCCCTTCATCTGTTAATACCGCTCATGATCATGATCTCTTCCGAACTTTGTCTAAATGAATATCAGTGGATATCAAAATTATAGGTCAAGTTTGCTTACGGTGTTCCGAGCTGAAAAAAATCATATATTTAGGTTTTGTGCCTTCTGGGGGTCACTGAGCAAAGAAGTTCTTTAATTAAAATTAAAACATCTTTTATGAACATCGATCGTAAAAATTGTGAATACATATTAATTATGATGAGACAGCTATATATAGTTAGGCCAATTGGGCGCCTCTAATAATGAAAATTTATCATTTCAAGGATGGTGTATACTTTTTTATCATCTAAAACATGATTACAATTATAATTGTTCCTGTTATTTCAACATTATATTTATTCTAATGTTTTAAAAATATTTTATCTTTAATAAATAATAAACGATCTACCAACTCGTCTTGGAAAACAAATAGTGTGTATTCAACTTCCCATTTTATTAATCCGATCAATACACAAGTTACGCGTTGTCAAAATTATCCATTATATCAAGGACTAACTTGAATAATACTGCGCCCTCTACCGACACTTTCGCTGGCAGCGACTGGTGGGAGAGTAATATAACGACTGGATTATTCGGGTTAATCAAGGACGTATATATACGTCCTTGATTATATTTTTCAGCACATTAGCAGTAAAACAAAATGAACATAATTGTAAAAGGGATCCTACATATAGTTAATATAGGTGACTGTTGTAAAACACTCTTTCCGTTGTAAATATAAAGGAAATGAAACATTTTGTTCATTTAAAATAGTTGTTTGTCAAAAAGGTACATAGCTGTTCACTTCAGTATTTAATTTTCCAACGGTTATTAGATTTAAATTACAGTCCTCTGAGCGCTTTAAATGAAGCGAATTTAACATCAGTGACCCAGACTTGAAATTTCAATCCCACAATGCATTATCAGGTTAAAACGTCACAGCCTGGTTGAAAAATTAGAAATTAAAATTACAAATTTGCGATTTGCTTCGTTATTTGTGGAAATATGTCAATAAAACTTTGTGAATATGTATTTTATATCACCAGGAACATATTTAGCTAACATGCAAAAAATCGCGAAGTTTCCCTTTAACACTGCACACAAATTATTGAAGAAATCATAAATTGAGTTCGGATATCGTGTATGCGAATATAACACCACTTACAAAGATGTGATATAAGTAAATTCTGGTTCTCAGTATTACCTCTTACATTCATCAAGGCAACACTATCCAACTATTTTACATTATTTGAAACAGATTATCTCCCCTTGATCAAATCAAATATATTATAATTATCGATATTTCAGTTCAGAAGAATACATATCTACAAAAACCACGAACATGCACTGATTATTTTTGAGTTGAAAAACGATTCGTTACAGGTATTTATTACTTGTTGGGGCCATCGTGGTCGTGATCGTATGGTATTTGGATTTACAACTACCTATGCAATCAGTACCTATCACCACTATAGTTGTGAGTTCGAATCCCACTCATGCGAGGTGTGCTCGCTACAACATTATGTGATAAAGTTTGTCAGTGACTTGAGACAGGTCGGTGGTTTTCTCCGGGTATCCCAGTTTCCTCCACCAACAAAACTGATCGCCACGATATAACTGAAATGTTGTTGAAAGTGGCGTTAAACACCCTCTAAACCTAAACCATTATGACTTGTTTGTACCTGTTTGAACCATCAGCCAGGTAGTCTAGTTATCAAGAGTGGAGTATTATATTGCATCGGGCAGAATACCAATCAAATTATTTTGACAGTTTCTAGATATCCACCAGTTGGTCATTAGTGCTGTGGTAGGTTGTTTATTAATGTTTAATCATATTTGGTGTAGATGTTGATTAATCAGTGTTAAATCATGTGTACTCTGATTGGTCTGTAATCAGCGTTCAATCTTATTTCTAGTAGTTGATTGATAATAAATGTTTTTCTTGTGTACTCTTGTGAAATATCAATTTGTTTAAACATATTTTATTTGCCAATTAAACAGTCAAAATGGATTAGACACAAGTTAAACAAACTTATGAAGTCTTCTCCAAATTACAATATGTTACAATAAAGAAGTACATAAAAGGCATGCATTACTATATGTAGCACTAATAACGAATCAATGATAAATATTCACAAACAGAAAGAAAAAGAAAATTAAGATGGATTCATATGATGTGCATGTTCACCCAATTCAATTCCAGTTATACAATAAGGAATTATATTGATAGGTAATATCAACAGGGTTACAACTTGCTACACTCTAGATATTGAATTTCTGACATGTGGCAGTGTTAATTTAACTTGTGAACAAAATTGTATTATATTTAAATATGTTTTTGATTATATTAAATGTTCAAAAAGATTCCTTATTGTATAACTGGAATTGAAATATCAATGTGTTGTCATGTGTTCTTTGGCTGATGAATAAATAATGTTGGCTCATGTGTACTTTGTCTGGTGGATAATAAATGTTTGCTCATGTGTATTCTGATTGGTGGATCATCAATGTTTGATCATGTGTACTCTATCTAGTGGATAATTAAAGTTGGCTCATGTGTACTCTGTCTGGTGGATAATCAATGTTTGATCATGTGTACTCTGTCTGGTGGATAATCAATGTTTGATCATGTGTACTCTGATTAACATTTTATACCCTTCTCATGTAGTGTACACATTGAGGTTTCCGTACAGCTCACCTACTGTCTAGGGCGTACCAAGCTATGAAAAGTGAGTAATCCTTATCGCTGAAAGATCCCACAATGACTATGATGAAAAACAACAATAAAATAATTGAAAATGTATAGTTTACATTAGTTTCAATTTATAAAATAGTGTTCTCTTAAATCCAAATCATTCAGTGCTAAAATTAAACCACGAAACATGTAGTAAAAAACAGATAAATTAAATGGATGTTTTTGTAGTGAGTGAATGATTGTTGTTTAGCGCCAATTCAGCAATGCTTCAGCTATATCATGGCGAGAACAAGTTAATTTTCAATGAAATGTTGATGATGTCCGCTATGTACTAGACCAACACGCTCAGTTGGATTGTTTTAGTGCTAGCTCACTGAAACAACATTCCACGGATAGACATGTCGTCCCATTCGGACACATTATCCTGATTCCGAGCCAACCGGTCTTTACTCTTTCTCCTTAATGCTGCATGCTTAGCCGAGAAGCAACACATACCAATGTTATAGTCTTTGGTTTGACCCGATTGGGTCTCGAACCCACGATCTACCAAACTCGAGGCGAGCTCGCTAACCATTATACCACCGATGCGGTTCGGACGTTTTTGTATCATATTTAGAAAAATATACAATCTGCAAATACAAATTGCTTTTACAGTTATTTTTATTTAGAGCAGACAACACAAGTAAGTGGATAATTGTTAATATATGGTGGACACTGTAATGACCCACATTTGGCAATTACAGGGTAAAACAATTTACCATTAAGATCGCCAACTCCAGCATTTAGGTATTGTGGATGGATATCTACACAAACATACGAGGAAGCAGCTGCGTGATAATGAGCACCAGATGCCAAATATCCATAGTATTCCCTAGTCCAACCAGAGTAGCAGGTGTTTTTCCCGGGAATCATAATGCTGGTAGTCGCCATGACGATTCTACATACAGCACATGGTACATCTTCATCGAGGGAGTTAGAACTCCAATCGTTTGTATGACCCTCGTATTCTGCACCATACATTCGTCCTGAATCAAAAGCACTGGTCTTTCCAAAGTCAGGATCGGGTGGAAGACAAACATAGTCTGCTGCAGCACCTGATTCGGTATACATACCACCCCCTGCAAAACCTGAGATGATAAATTATAAATCAGTTTCTCTTATATGCCGGTATATATTCATCAGTTATTTATTATATCCAAAGATAGCAAAACATAATATCTCTTTTATTTGCCAATTCTCTTATCCGAATATCCGGGAATTTAATAACTGAATGCGGTGAAGCCAGGAGGAATCCTCGGGATATTACATAGATTTCAGTGGAAAATTTGAGTTGTTATTTTCCTAAATCAAAATAAACCTATGTTATATAAATTGATGAAAATCAAGCTCGATGTCTGGTTTAGTGTCCACAAGGTTCAGGGTGATATTAATTAAAATATTAACCTTCTGTTGGTTGATATCGAATAAATTAATATACATTTGGGCCTCTGTAGAATCCCGAGGATTTTGCTTGGCTTCACCTCAAGTTATTTTCTTCATATCAGAAATTGATTGGTCAATTTCACAGTGTGATGTCACTCCGGATTCGAGAATTAGGATGCGCCTAAATAGAGACATTACAAACATTAATCAATTTAACATCAACATTAAAATGTTGGAGTTCTAACCCTGTCATTTAATGCTTTGTTTTAAATACATGTAAGTTTTAATGTTAAAGCAATTTGCCACTAATGACCAACCGGAATGTGTCAATGATTTCTTATTGTTTGTATAAATAAACGTTAGAGAATATCGAATGGGCAAACAAACTAGAGGCTCAGTGGGCTGAGCCTGTGTTGCTCACCTTTCATTCTGTTCGGAGGAAACTTATTACAGAACCTTCCATAGGTGCTTCCCACCAAATTTCGGTTCATTTGGCCAAGCAGTTTCAGAGAAGAAATTTTTTAGAAATCGACCAACCAGAAACAAGAATTGCCTATGGCAGCCATGTTTGTTAGCGAATCGGAACGAAATTAGCCATCTTTATAGAGGACCGTCCATAGATACCTCCTACCAAGTTTAGGTTCATTTGGCTATGCAGTTTCAGAGAAGAAGATTTTTAGAAATCGACCAATCTGAAACAAGAATCGCCTCTGGCAGCCACATTTACTAACGGATAAAAACGAAATGAACAATGTCTATAGAAGACTTTCCACAGATGCTTCCTATAAAGTTTCGGTGCATTTGGCAAAGTGGTTTCAGAGGGGAAGATTTTTAGAAATCGACCAATCAGAAACAAGAATTGCCGGTGGCAGCCATGTTTGTTAACCAATCGGAACAACATGCGCAATCTTTATAGAGGACCTTCCATAAATGCTTCCTACCAAGTTTCAGTAGTGATAAATGTATAAAGATAAGGAAGCCAACAAAAATGCAAAAAAATATTTTCTATCAATGTGTGACGTAAGAGTGTTTTTGACATTTACTTTCGTAGTTAAAATACTTCAGGTGACTCGGGGTTGTTGATGGAGATGGTTCACGATAGATGTTCCACCTCCTCACTGAATTTGGTACTACTTTGACAACTATTTTACCTATTTTGTTCCAGTATTGTTATAAATACTGCTATAGTGACAGCTGGAACCTTTGAGCCGTAATGAAAGCGGGAGGTTTGGCGCTTTAAAATCTGATTCAGCCCACCATTTCTTTAGAAATGCCTGTACCAAGTCAGGGTCAATACGGTTTTCACAGTTTTCCGGTTGTTGACTGATTTTGTCTGTTTATATACTTATGAGTTTTGACTTTCCCTTTGGAAGATTGTTCGGAGTTCGGTAATTTTGTTATTACCCTTATTCATTTGGCTACGCGGTTTCAGAGGAGAATTTAATTTTGTTTTTAGAAATGAACCAATGAGAAACAAGAATTGTGTGTGGTGGCCATGTTTGTTAAGGGATCAGGACGAAATGAGCAATCTTTATAGAGGACCTTCCATAGATGGTTTCTACCAAGTTTCGGTTCATTTGGCTATTCAGTTTCAGAGAAGAAAATTTTTAGAAATCGACCAATCTGAAACAAGAATTGCCTGTGGCAGCCATGTCTTTTAACGGATCAAAACGAAATAGGCAAACGCTATAGAGGACCTTCCATAGATTCTTCCTACCATTTCATTTCATTTGGCTAAGCGGTTTCAGAGGAAAAGATTTTTCTTAGAAATCGACCAATCAGAAACAATAATTGCCTGTGGCGGCCATGTTTGTTAACGGATCAAAACGATATGAGCAATCTCTATAGAGGAATTTACATTGATGCTTCCTACTAAGTTTCGATCCATTTGGCCTAGCTGTTTCAGAGGAGAATATTCTTAGAAATCGATCAATCTGAAACAAGAATTGCCTGTGGCCGCCATGTTTGTTATTGGATCGAGACGAAATGAGCGATCTTTATAGAGGACCTTCCATAGATGCTTTCTACTAAGTTTCGGTTCACTTGGCAGTGGTTTCAGAGAAGAAGATTTTTAGAAATCGACCAATCAGAAACAAGAATTGCCTGTGGCGGCCATGTTTGCTAATGGATCGGGACAAAATGAGCAATCTTTATTGAAGACCTTCCATAGATGCTTCCTACCAAGTTTCGGCTCATTTGGCTAAACAGTTTCAGAGGAGAAGATTAAAACAAATCGGCCAATCAGAAACAAGAATTGTCTGTGGCGGCCATGTTTGCTAATGGATCGGGACAAAATGAGCAATCTTTATTGAAGACCTTCCATAGATGCTTCCTACCAAGTTTCGGCTCATTTGGCTAAACAGTTTCAGAGGAGAAGATTAAAACAAATCGGCCAATCAGAAACAAGAATTGTCTGTGGCGGCCATGTTTGTTAATGGTTAGGGACAAAATGTGCATGTCTAGAGAGGACCTTCCATAAATGCTTCCTAGCAAGTTTCAGATCATTTGGTTGAGGGGTGTCAGAGGAGAAGATTAAAATGTGAAACGTTAACGGACGACAGACGACAGACGACGGATGACAAAAGCTCACGTTGACTTTGGCAAAGTGAGCTAAAAAGGGCAATCCAGAGAAACTGGAAACATAGGGTACGCAAAATGAAGAAAGTTAAGACAAGCACTTACTTCTAAATACACATACGGAGGTGATTTTAAGAGGCAATGTATGAATGACTTAATTGTAATCCCTGTTGATATGAACGATATATCTGCGTATCGATACACTATGTTCATCCAAATAATTTTCTATCGATTACAACCATAAAATAAAATGTCTGTTTATCAATATACAAGCCTCAATTATCTGTCAACCAATAACACGCATCAACGCAAATATCTATATATCATTAGAAAACTATCATATCAAATATCAATATATCGATAGGCAACTATCATATCATATATCGATAGACAACTATCATATCAAATATTTATATATCGATACACAACTATCATATCAAATATCAATATATCGATAGACAACTATCATATCAAATATTTATATATCGATACATAACTATCATATCAAATGTCTATGGATAAATAGATATCAAATATATATCGATTTATAGACAATCTTAAATTGAGCATCTGTCTATGGATATACAAACATCCAACCGAACATCTGGCTATCGATATACAAACATCCCATCGAAAATCTGTCTATCGATATACAAAAATCCAATCGAACATCGGTCTATCGATATATAAACATTCAACCGAACATCCGTTTATCGATATACAAACATCCAATCGAACATGTCTATCGATATACAAACATTCCATCGAACATCTGTCTATATACAAGCATTCAACCGAACATCTGTCTATATACAAACATTCAACCGAACAACTGTCTATCGATATACCAACATCCAATTGAACATCTGTCTATCGATATACAAACATTCAATCGAACATATGTCTATCGATATACAAACATCCAATTGAACATCTGTCTATCGATATGTGAACATTCAATCGAACATCTGTCTATCGATATACAACCATGCAATCGAACATCGGTCTATCGATATACAAACATTAAACCGAACATCTGTCTTTCGATATACAAACATTCAACCGAACAACTGTCTATCGATATACAAACATCCAATTGAACATCTGTCTATCGATATGTGAACATTCAATCGAACATCTGTCTATCGATATACAGACATTCAACCGAACACATGTCTATCGATATATAAACATTCAACCGAACATATGTCTATCGATATACAAACATTCAACCGAACATCTGTCTATAGATATACAAACATTCAATCGAACATCTGTCTATCTATATACAAACATTCAATCGAACATCTGTCTATCGATATACACACATTCAATCGAACATCTTTCTATCTATATACAAACATTCAATCGAACATCTGTCTATCGATATACAAACATTCAATCGAACATCTGTCTATCGATAAGTAGTTTTCAAATGAATGAAAGATGTTCCTTTATTCGTATGAGGCAGACTTCATACAGGGGCTTCTCAAGAAAAACGAAAAGAAGCTAACCCGATCTTTTAATTTCACGTTCCGCTATATAGATGATGTCCTTTCACTAACTAATTCTAGGTTTGGTGATTTTGTTGAGCTTGAAATAAAGGATACCACAGATACAGATAGGTCTGCTTCATACCTTGACCTACACCTGGAAATGGACAGTGAGGGTCGGTTAAGAACGAAAATGTTCCCATTGTGAACTTTCCATTTATATGTACATGTAGCAACATTCCAGCAGCATCTGCATATGGAGTATATATCTCTTAGATGATACGATATTCCAGAGCTTGTGATTCCTATCAGGATTTCCTTGATAGGGGGTTGCTGCTAACAAGGAAGCTACTGAACCAAGGGTTTCTTTTGGTAAAGTTGAAGTATTTACTTCGAAAATTTTACGGTCGCCACCATGACTTGGTTGACCGTTATGGAATATCTGTGTTAAAAATGACCACGGATATGTTCCACTTGTCGTAAACCCTTCCCGGTTCTTTCCTCATTCACGACTTATTACCGGGTTTGTAACTAGATTAACACGACGGGTGCCACTAGTGGAGCAGGAACTGCTTACCCTTCCGGAACATCTGAGTTCACCCCCGGTTTTTAGTGGGGTTCATGTTACTCGATCTTTCGTTTTATATGTATGTTTTGTAGATCGTTGTTTGTCCTTTTGTACTTTTTCTTTTGGCCATTGTGTATAGGGATTCTGATTGCCCATTTGGTATCTTCAAACTCTTCTTGGTTTAATTTGGCAATTGGTTACTGAGAAAATGACATTGAACGATTTTTTTATTGAATTTGGACTAATTTACATATTGGCCAAAAAAAAGTCCCAAACATTACGGATAATCCTGAATATTATATTAAACACATCTAGTCTAAATTTCTGTCCAATCAAGTGTAATAGTATACTTTACTTTCACTATCAATTATCAGGGGTCGTCGTGGTCGTGATCGTATGGCAGTTGGATTTACAACTACCTCTACAATCAGTGCTTATCACCACAATAGTTGTGAGTTCGAACTCCGTTCATGTCGTGATGTTCTCGATACAACATTATGTGATACTGTGTTGTCAGTGACTTGCGACAGGTCGGTGGTTTTCTCCGGATTATACTCCGGTTTCCTCCACCAATAAAACTGACAGCCATGATATAACTGAAATAGTGTTGAAAGTGGCGTTAAGCACAATCAAACATCAAAATATTTACAATAATATAATACCTGAGTAAACTTGTTCTGTATAATTATTGGGCGGACATTGATTCCTTCCCCAGATCACGTAGGTTGACCCAATTCCTGTTTAAAATAAGAAATGGTGATAATTAGTGGAAATATAAATTAGAATATAAATGAAACATTTAATAGTTACTTTATCTCTATATTATACTAATCTAAAACATTTTTTTGAAATTAGTGAAAAATCTTTGCAGCACTTTGCAGCCAGTGTTCGACTAGATTCTAATATTATGCGTTTAAATGACATTTTTTTATTTGAGTTATTTCCCTTACAGAGAACAAGATAGTTCCCGTACCATGCAAGTGCAACGGAAAGGATAAAGAATTTGAATATAATTTCTGAAAATTAGTAAATATTTGAACCTTGTATAATAACAATGGTGAATTTTATTGCAGATAAAAAAATTCAGAAGTTGGTACAACATTTAAATTTTATACAGTTTATGAGAAAAATATGTTTGAACATTCCATTAAATGCAATCGTAACTACTCGGCCATTCTCGCTACCCTGCAAATAACCTCGTACGTACATAGTAGAAATTCTTCTTAAATTGTTTGCCGGAAGTTAAGTTAAGCTAAGACACACAAAAATATAGTCTACGAAAATCCAATATGGAAGACATACTAAGTAAAATATAATCATGCAAAACTAATTAAAACTTTAATTGAAATATAGAAAATTGCTTAAAATATAACTTTATCAAACTTTCATATAACTGACATGTGAAAAGTAGTGCGATTTATACGCCTAATGCATACGAGGTTATTTGCAGGGTAGCGAGAATGGCCGAGTAGTTACGATTGCATTAAATGGACACCTTTATCTGTCTTAAAGGGAAGCAACAACTACAAAAACTTGGAAAAAGCGGATAATTTTGGAATCAAGTCGGAAACTGGCAAATCGTCTATTATACAAGAAACACTATAAATCTAATTACAACACATATTGACGACAATCATATTAATTGGAATGACAACGGCATATTATAAGTTCTAAGCTCCCTAGTGACCGACTATGATTATTTAGACGGTAAGTAAATAGTTGAAGGGTTCGCGCTACTATGATTATTTAGACGGTCTAAATAATCATAGTCGGTCACGGGAGCTTAGAACATTTTTGTACGATGTTGCTGATCTATCACTTGAAACAGTAACTAAGTTTTTTCCACGAACTATGTTTGATGGACTTTCTTGGAAGTTCTAAGGCTAAAGACGTAATGGTCACTAGACAAAATTAAGCACCGCCCACTAACCTTCTGTAATTTTCTGTTTGCATCGTTTCGTAACTGCACGTTTATCTATCGTCTGCATCTATGTGTAACAAACTAACGTAACACAATGGAGAAAAGTTGTGTTTAATTATGCTAAATCAAAATACACACACATATATATAGTGAGCCTGGTCAAGTACACTTGGCATACGTCGTCTCAGTTATCGATTACAATATTTCTTTATTTCGGACAGCGTCAAGGTCAAATTATGCAATAATAGATTTCCTCATTCTGCAGACACCTGGCATATGGAATTTTCCACTGGCCAGTTAAGCGTATTAATCTTATTCTCTAGATTTCCATATATGGCTCCGCCTTCTATCGTTCGTTTTAGGAATGATTTTATCCAATCATAGGTCGTCAAATAAATGCAACATCGTACAAAATCGAATAGTGTCCGTTTTAATTTCAAACAGTAGTGTTCATAATAATGATGTATGATTAATTTACTTTGTTACCTTTAGAAGAGCTCACAAATGACTGCAACTTCTTTATTTCAGCCGCCTGTTGTTGAATTAAACGTTCCTGTTGTTGAATTTTCGAATCCTGTTGTTGAATTTTCGATTCCTGTTGTTGAATTTTCAAATCCTGTTGTTGAATTTTCGAATTCTGTTGTTGGTGTTTCGAATCCTGTCGTTGCATTGTCACGGCCTGTTGGTTAACAGTATTATTTAGTATCGCCAACATGCTTTCCAATCGATTTAAACGATCCTGAAATATGGTAGGATCATTCAGTAATAGACGTTTTGAATCCGTTCCATCTGAAGCACACATGAGTCCAGAACAAAACAAAAACAACACACTCAACTGCATTTTAATGCAATCGTGAATTGAATTCTGTTCCAGATGACACAAACAGACACATTATATAATATTATCTTCGAAAATAGAACAACGAATCAGATTTACAACGTTCGGTCTGTAATTCTTATCTTGTAAGAGGGTTTTGACATTCAAATCACTTTACAAAAGCATGCACGAAATATTATGATAACAGAGGCCCACATGATCACATAATAATAATTAATCGATTTATTCTCCAATGAGCATATATGTACAGCTGGTTGGATTCAATGAGTTTCTTATTCTTTATAAATTGCCAGTTGTGGTGGTCATTTTGGATCACCCCACGCTCAAAAAAAAAAAAAAAAAAAAAAATGAAAAAAAAACTTTGAAGAGGACAATCTGAAGGAATGTTCTGTATTTATTGGTTCCCTGTTTCAAGATAATGTTAATAAAGCATATAAAATAAAATTAATATATCTTACAGGAAAAAAAATCTTAAAGTTCTGAAGAGGACACTACACGAACAATTCCAGATTTTCCATATTTCCTTTTTACACAAAGCATAAAAAAAAAAAAAAAAACAAAAACAAAAACAAAAACAAAAGAAAAAGAAAAACAAGTAAAGTAAAATGTCGAAGAGGACAACACAATAATATAATTTCTACTATTCCAAGCGTGTTTAACTAGTTGAATTATTTTTTTTCGTAATATTTCTAATGATAATTCAGCAAGAATTTTCATTCCCATCAATTTTCTATCGACACTCATTAATGACTTAATTTAATAGCTTAAGCATATTTTTGACGTTTTGGTCATAGGAGAAACAGATTTTCCTTCTGCTACTACAGTACTAGTGAATTACAATATTTCTCCACTCTCGATAATTGAATTAATTTTTTTTAAATGTAAATATCTCCAGAGTAGAACTATCGTACATTTAATCCACTGGTAGCAGGAGACTATATATATATACATGTTGAAAAATTGATGAGCTGGCGCTAAACAACAATCACTCACTCACGATAGTATATATATAGTTGTACATTATGTTAATATATCAGTGCATATGTAAATGAAGATCGATAGTCAACTATGACGTTGTAACTAATTTTACATCAATGTATTATTTTTACGCTCAATTTAAGTGTAGCTAAGATTAACATACACAAACCAGAAGATAGTTACAAAAGGATGATCCGGAAACACAAATAAAAAAGAACAGTAACTGCAGCCTACCCTTCCGGAGCACCAGAGTTCATCCTGGATTTTTAGTGGGATTCGTGTTACTCGATCTTTAGTTTTCTGTGTGGTGTTTTGTAGATCGTTATTTGTCCTTTTGTACTTTTTCTTTTGACCATTGTGTTGTCTGTTCTTCGATAGACGGATTCTGATTACCCTTTTGGTATCTTCAAACTCTTCTTAGATGCTTTAATAATCCTGGTTTGTGATAACACATCTCTTGTATGTCCTGACACCTACAGTTCTTCGTCATTTTCATACTTGATTGTTCTTTTGTTGAGAATAACGGCTTGGAACAAATAACATCTTCTAAATACAGAATTCCATGATAACATGATATCTTAACAATTTCCTACTTTGAAAGCAAATTCTAAATTTTCTAAGGTTCCATCATCACGACTATTACATACCAGATAAAAAAAAAGATAATTATGTCATGGTCTATTGCTAATAAATGTTTCAATACCGAAAGTAATTATCGGCTGTATTTATTTGTCTTCGTCTTCCTTGTTCAATGATATATTTGAACCGGTGCCGTCGTGGTCGTGATTGTATTGTAGTTGGAATTACAACTACCTATCCTATCAGTGCATATCACCACTGACATTATGAATTCGAATATCGCTCATGGCGAGGTGTACTAGATACAACATTATGTGATAAAAGTTGTCAGTAAATTGTGGAAGGTCGATGGTTTTCTCTGGTTTCAACTACCAATAAAACTGACCGCCACGATATATCTGAAATATTGTTGAAAGTGGCGCTAAACACCATATTCCCTATATTTGAACCGTAACCACGCGTGTTACTAATATACACGTGAATACAAATAAAACACGTACAAACAAAAAGTACGACTTTCAAGAGCTCTTGTAATTTTGGATTGTAAAAGACACATTCGTCTATTTTCTTACTTCAAAATGACTTGTTTATTTATACATTGTTGATTTTGTTCTTGTCCTGAACACGCATGAAATATTTGTCACTGGATGTTAAACAACCAACAAACAATCATAAAATAAAATGTGCAATGCTTGAGGGAATGTCCAAAAATATTAGCAGTTTTTTTTAGGAAATTTGAATCAAATTATTCCTTGACTGTGTCATCAAGAAAAAGTGACATAGTGACGTCAGCCAGCATTGTCTAACATCGTATTTGTTTCCCGTCATCGACACTAAATCCTGTATTATTCAGTTTTTTCCCCGTAAATTATTTGTTACCTAGGCAGTATTTCATCTTTATTTATGATAAGAAAAGGCTTACAAGCAATTAATCATTAAGGTTGCATTTTCCATCAAGATGTACGGACATAACATTTTGATTGTCACAAGGGATGTGACGATCGTAGAATGGGACGTAAGAAAACATTGCCTTGCAACGGAACATGATAATAAAGGAGACAGAAGCCTTGAATGTTTTCATTGAGTGACTCGTAACTTGGCGCTGTTCTAGTCATATAGAACTGGTTTCATAAATTGGCATAAACTTCCTCAACAGTATCTAAAACCTCCCTTATTGACATAACTAGACTTATTAGTGGTCAAAACAAATAAGCAACCTGCAGAGATCCATTATGATATGAATTCGGTCATGTATTTTGAGTGAGTGGGTGATTGTTGTCTAACGCCAACTCAGCAATTATTCAGCTATATCATGGCGAGAAGAAGTTAATTTTCTATGAGATGATGATGCAATCTGCCTGGTACTACGCTTAGTTGGAATTTTATAGTGCTAGCTTACTGAAACAACATTCCGCGGATAGACATGTCGCCCCACTCGGACACATTCTCCTGATTCAGAGCTAACCAGTCTTTCTCCTTAATGCTGCGTGCCTAGCGGAGAAACAACAAATACCACTTTTATAGTCTTTGGTTTGACCCCATCGGGGCTCGAACTCACGATCTACAACACTCGGACAAGCACACTTATCATCACAACACCGATTCGGTTCGGACGTTTTTGTATCACACTTAGAAAAATATACAATCTGCAAACATAAATTGCTTAACAGTTATTTTTATTTAGAACAGACAACACAAGTAAGTGGATAATTGTTTATATATGGTGGACACTGTAATGACCCACATTTGGCAACTACAGGGTAAAACAATTTCCCCTCATCATTGCCTACTCCAGCATTTAGGTATTGTGGATGGATATCTACACAAACATACGAGGAAGCGGCAGTGTGATCATAAGAACCAGATGCCAAATATCCATAGTATTCCCTAGTCCAACCAGAGTAGCAGGTATTTTTCCCTGGAATCATAATGCTGGTAGTCGCCATGGCGATTCTACATACAGCACATGGTACATCTTCATTGATGGAGTTAGAACCCCATTCATTTGTACTACCCTGGTATTCTGCACCATACATTCGTCCTGAATCTAAAGCACTGGTTTTCCCAAAGTCCGGATCGGGTGGGAGACAAACATATTCTGCTGCAGCACCTGATTGGCTATACATACCACCCCCTGCAAAACCTGAGATGATAAACGATTAATTAATCTCCCTGATCAACCTGTATATACTCATCAACTTCATATTCTGGCTTGGCAGGATGATATTTTGGGTATCAACAAATTCACATCCAAATAACATATACTTACCAACCGGTATATACTCATCCGTTATTTATCATATCCATTAAGATGGCAAAACAAAACATATCTTTTATTTGCCAATTTAAAGTGCGCCCAAATAGAGACATTACAAACATTAATCAATTTGGCATCAACACTAAAATGTTGGACGTGCCTAGCCTGTCATTTAATGTTGTGTTTTAAATACGTCTTTATGTTAAAGCAATGCGCCGCTAAAGATCAACCGGAATGTGTCATTGGTTTCGTATTGTTAGTGTAATATATTTAGAATAAATTAAGACAGTAAGTACGGAGATGATTTTGAGAGGCAATGCATGGATGACTTATTGAAATCCCTGTTGACATGAACGATATATATGCATATCGATACGCTAGGCTCATCCAAAATAAAATATCTGTTTATCGATATACAAACCTCAATGATCTGTCTATCAATAACACGCCTCAAAGCAAATATCGATATATCTTTCGATATACAACTATCATATCAAATATATATCCATCTATAGACAATCTTAAATTGAGCATCTGTCTATGGATATACAAACATTCAATAGATCATCTGTCTATCGATATACAAGCATCCAACAGAACATCTGTCTATCGATATACAAACATTTAACCGACCATCTGTCTATCGATATACAAGCATTCGACCAAATATATATCTATTGATATACAAACATTCAACCCAAAATCTGTCTATCGATATACAAACATTCGACCGAATATCTGTCTATCGATATACAAACATTCGACCGAACATCTCTCTATCGATATACAAACATTCAATCGAACATCTGTTTATCGATATATAAACATCCAACTGAAAATTTGTCTATCGATATACAAACATTCAACCGAATATATGTCTATCGATATACAAACATTCAACCGAAATCTGTCTACCGATATGCAAACATTTAACCGAACATCTGTCTATCGATATACAAACATCTAACTGAACATATGTCTATCGATATACAAACATCCAATCAAACATCTGTCTATCGATATACAAACGTTCAATCGAACATATGTCTATCGATATACAAACATTCAACCGACCATCTGTCTATCGATATGCAAACATTCGACAAAAATCTGTCTATCGATAAACAAACATTCGATCGAACATATTTCTATCGATATACAAACATTCAACCGACCATCTGTCTATCGATATACAAACATTCGACCGAATATATGTCTATTGATATACAAACATTCGACCGAATATCTGTTTATCGATATGCAAACATTCGATCGAACATCTGTCTATCGATATACAAACATTCAATCGAACATCTGTTTATCAATATATAAACATCCAACTGAAAATCTGTCTATCGATATACAAACATTCAACCGAATATATGTCTATCGATATACAAACATTCAACCGAAATCTGTCTACCGATATACAAACATTCAACCGAACATCTGTCTATCGATATACAAACATCTAACTGAACATATGTCTATCGATGTACAAACATCTAATCAAACATCTGTCTATCGATATACAAACATTCAATCGAACATATGTCTATCGATATACAAACATTCAACCGATCATCTGTCTATCGATATACAAACTTTCGATCGAATATATGTCTATCGATATACAAACATTCAACCGAAATCTGTCTATCGATAAACAAACATTCGATCGAACATATTTCTATCGATATGCAAATATTCAACCGACCATCTGTCTATCGATATACAAACATTCGACCGAATATATGTCTATCGATATACAAACATTCAACCGAAATCTGTCTATCGATACACAAACATTCGATCGAACATATGTCTATCGATATACAAACATTCAACCGATCACCTTTCTATCGATATACAAACATTCGACCGAATATATGTCTATCGATACACAAACATTCAACCGAAATCTGTCTATCGATATACAAACATTCGATCGAACATATGTCTATCGATATACAAACATCCAATCGAACATCTCTCTATTGAAATACAAACATTCAATCGAACATCTGTCTATCGATATATAAACATCCAAAATCGAACATCTGTCTATCGAAATACAAACATTCAGCCGAACATCTGTCTATCGATATACAAACAACCAAGAACATATACTAGTAATTCAAATTTCATCCAATTCCAGTAAAAATGGAAAACTTTCGCTTATTTCAAGAAATTCATATTTTTAGTAACAGCGACCATCTTTGATTTGGCACAGGACCGCCAGATAAAATTTGGCAAGGGAACATTCAAGCCACTTTTTGTTTAATTTGGCAAATGGTTTCAGAGAAAATGTCATTGAACGAATTCTATTGAATTTTGGCCTTGATATTCGGCAAAAAAATGTTACGGATAACCTCGAATATTATGCTAAACGCATCCGGTCTAAATTTCGACTCATTCAAGAGTAAATAGTAGACTTTACTTTCACTATCAATTATCAGGGGGTCGTCGTAGTCGTGATCGCATGGTAGTTGGATTTACAACTACCTGTGCAATCAATGCCTATCACCACTAACCGCATCGGTGGCGTAATGGTTAGCGTGCTCGCCTCGAGTGCGGTAGATCCTGGGTTCGAGCCCCGGTCGGGTCAAACCAAAGACTATGAAATTGGTATTTGTCGCTTCTCCGCTAAGCACGCAGCATTAAGGAGAAATCGGAATAATGTTTCCGAGTGGAGCGACATTCTTACCCTCGAACTGTTGTTTCAGTGACATAGCAATCAGTGAGCTAGCAATAAAAAATCCAACTCAGCATTTTGGTCTAGTCCAAATGGACTTCATTATCAACTTTGAAAAATTTGCTCCTCCCATTTCGCTCGTACAATCAATATTTACACATGTAAACATGATGAATGTAAAAATAACGTTTTTTTCTTTACCTCGGAAAATCGTAAAAATTTTTTGTCGCGTATGTTTCCACTTTTTGCATCTGACAGAATAAAGTTCCCGTGGAGGGAAAAATTAAAAAACTGGTTCCTTGGACAGAATAATATCTACACTTCATCGGGTAAAAGGGAATTTACATCACTCGTAACAGTTTAAGAAAAATAATCAATATTCCAACGTCACCCAAACAGAGTCAAGGTTGAAAAATTTGCTCCTCCCATTTTGCTCGTGCAATCGATATTTACACATGTAAACAATGGAATAACGGTAGGCATGTGAGGTAAAACACACTGTTTTGATGTACAGTGCAAATTGTCTAGAAATTCGATGCATTTATCCCATTCTGTCAATCTCGTGGATTCACAACTACAACCCGAACTTGGTTATATGCACCCCCCTTTTCTGAAATATGCCACCAAAGTCAATCTGTCAACGGGTGCAGCCTTTTCGTTTTAGTCAGGGATAGTACCAGGTACCCACTTAAAATGGCAATTGGTACCTTCTAATTTCAAAGAATGTTGTACAGCATGTTTATTTGCTCATTTGTTTATATGTCTGAGTGGTTTTTATTTGTAGATAATTTAACCAGGATTGTTAATTTTTAGGATTTATTTTTAGTTGAAAAATCAAAGTCAATTTTTATTTGTTATATTTAAATTATGTACAAATAAAAACCACTCATATAAACATAATGAGCAAATAAACAGTCAAAATATAGACAATTCTGAATGTTTTGGTGTAAAATTTGTTAAAATCTATCCAGAAATGACTTCACAATAATATTTTGAAAAAATACGGTTTTGGTTGATTATATAGGGATTTTTTTTACATGTGGCAATACTTTTGGCCACATACTCTATAAGATATTCATGAAAAATGTTCAATTTTTAAGAAAAAGTACTGCCTGTAAATAGTAAAGTACTGGTACATTTGAAAAATTTTGAAAGACCTGCAGGGTGCATGAAGCCAGTCCACCAAGCCCTTGCATAAACTGTAAACGAGAAGATGTGACTAAGCACTGCTGGCACCTCTCACAGGGGCGAAATCAACCACTGTTTTATACTTTTGTCAAAAATGCATATGCATTCAAAGATGATGACTGTATTTGTAGAATGTGTGAGGCTTGATTTAGAAAATCACTCGAAATGTCCCACGATACAGAAGCAACATCAAGCAAAAGAAAATATGATTCAGCCATAGATACAAGCTGTGCATTTGAAACAAATGATTTAAATTTAACAACAGCAAACTTTGACAGCTATGGTAATGTGTCATTTGACCCATGCGAATTTACACTCCATACTGCGGCTAATGCAGAAAATAATGACTGTAGTAAAAAACTTGTATGCTTTTTGCAACACGTGAACATGTGTGAAAAAAATGGTGACCATTCGACATCAGTTAATGTTGACTTATTCCAGTCATGCTTTCAGATTTAGCTAGATCAGAATAACAACGAAGCATGTACATCTAATAATTTTTTCCTCTATTGATCACTACAAGAAATATAGAAATTTCAAACCCCAACTAGAATGTTGCTTTTGTGACAAAAGTATATACAGTCAAAGAAAGACCATTTAATTTAAGGGAAAGGATCTTCTAGAAAGAATAAAGTTAATTTTAAGTTCTGATACATTTGTGTATGCAAATTTTCTATGGTAATGGCATCAGCATATTCAGTTAGAATTTTAAATTATAGCCCCATCCGGTTTTCTCCTATTATTCACATGTTTTATTATTTTTAATAAAAAAATTTAGTTGAAGTTTTTGTGAATTTTATTTTGTAAAAAGTTATCAAATAATGGATCTTAGTACAGTATGATCTGCTTTTGTTTAAAAAAAAAGGTTAAAAACATTACACCCCCTCGCCCCTTTTAATAAAGAAACATCTATAAAATATAACACGAGTTCTGCTCAAGAGTCATTACGAGGATGTACCGGTACTATGCATGTGATAAAATTTTATATTTTTTTCATTATCATCATTTTCTTTCATTTGTCTTTTATAAGGTCATTTACATTGAAAAAAGTATCACTTGTATCAAGTACATTGACATCAACATGCTCGTGGTGGGTTGCTAGGGGGCGCTATACATGATTTGTATGGTGAAGCCACCAATAAAACTGGTGGACGTGTTTGAATAGCCTTATATGTTAAAAAACAGTTGAAAGTAATTTTTAATATTCCAAGATTTACCATTGCATATGAAAATATGACTGTTTTTTTTTCTCAAATTCATTCGATAAATTTAGTAGACCATTACAGTTTATTCTTGTTTTGTTATACCTTCATGGAACAACTTTACATGTATTTCGACCGAAAAGTCAGCTTACCAGGATTACTTTTACAGTAATATAATTGCTCCTTACTAATAATACTGTTATGGTTCCATAAAATCTCAAATTTGGACTCATCTGTTAAATTATATTTGATCAATTTAATAGCTGTAGATATAATAAACAATTATTCTGACTAATTTCAACATTTTTAATACAAAATAATATTTGTTTTATTGAGAAAACGCATTTACTTACACTCGTTCTATAAATAGAATGTTAAAAATTACGGAGTATGCGATGATTCTAGTTACCTCCCTTGAATCCAACCAAAATGTGACACGATCCATCTGACAGAAAAAAGTTCTATTGTACGTTTAATTACAGAAAATGTTTCTTTGAAATACGAATATAGAAATCTATGGAACTATATATATGATTTTCCATCACCCTTTCGGCAAATATTTTAATTTTTAATTTTTCGTGTTTCTTTAAACAACTTCCGCCATTTCCGTGTCGTTTTAATTTCTGCATTACTCCTTTGTTACAAGAAGTTCAAGCACGGGGCCTCAAATTTATATGAAAGAAACAATTTTCTATGTTTTTCTCGCTTCTTCGGTTATATTTGACGCTCGCAACGATTAAAACGAGTGAATTTTCAACACTTGGTCGATGTATTCTAAAACGTGTCCGATTCCGGTAAAAAATGTAAATGTACGTGACAAATTAATTGAAACGACGCCATTATCGAGTCTGCTCTCCGACTGAATATATAATACCTGAATAAACTTGTTCTGTATAATTATTGGGCGGACATTGTTTCCTTCCCCAGATCACGTATGTTGATCCAGAACCTGCTTAAAATAAGAAAAGATGATAATTAGTACAAATATAAATTATAATATAATAATGTTTTTCACTTAGGATAAACAGGTTTAATGAAAGCGACAAAACCCGGAAAAAAGTCCGAGCAGTTCCGTCGCACTGTAACCTTTTTATGTGTGTACGTCACAACTTCCGTTGTATCAGTTTTATGCTAGCCGCCAGACATCACACGTGTTTGAACCCACCCCCCTCTCCCTAAATTCCTAGATAGAAAGATTCTGTTGCTGTTTTTTTTAAAATATTTTTTGAGGATTTGTACTATTACTTGCCTGGAGCTGCAATTGAGATATCAGATGTGAAGTGTACAGACTTGATATACATCTGGACTTTGCCCGTAGTACATGTGCAGCTCTTCCGGACAGTGTACAGTATTTTTGTGAATAGTTTCCGTGATTTAAGAATTATAAAAAAGAATTAAAAAAAAAATTAAAAAAATTGCGAGTTTATGTGGGAGATTCAGAAACTGTAACTAAGCACTGTTTAATTACTTATAATGTTTGATTTGTTTTAATATGTATCCTACAATTGTACGTGAGCACATATTTTGGTATCCTTTCTTGTGGTACCACAAGTAGGTAAGGTGTATATATAATTTAGTCAATTGGCATTCTCATGTTTACCGGAGAGGACAGTTCCTGAACTGGTACCAGTTTGGAACTCAGGTTGGACTCCTTTGAAAAAACCAGGGAGTAGGTTGTAAATGTGTGCTTCGTATCGGGGTTTATGACCTTCTTTAACTCTCTACTAAGGTGACGTGGAGGTTTTTAGCATTCATTGGTACCAGTGAGGCACAGGCTTGCCCAAACGATTACTGGCGGTCTGTTCGTCTTGTCAGATCCAGTCTTTGTTATTTTAACTGGCCGTATTATCCACTTAAATGTTTGTTTCATCTATATCTCTGCGTAAATTATACTAGTAATTAATTAGATATGAAGTGATTTCGTAATCACGTCCGTCCGTCTGTCCGTCTCTTGTTACAAGTCTTTCATTAAATGAAACATTTAGTAGTCACTTTACAACTATACCATAGTAATTTAAAACATTTGTTTAATATCAGTGAAAAATCTTTGCAAACCATTTGCCAGTTTTCAACTAGATTCTATACCGCATCTGTGTGGTAATGGTTAACGTGCTCGTCTCTAGTGCAGTAGATCGTGGGTTCGAGCCCCGGCCGAGGCAAACCAAAGGCTTTAAAATTGGTCTGGTACAAATCGGACCTCATCATCATTATCTCATTGAAAATTCTCTTATTCTCGCCATGATATAGCTGAAAAATTGCTGAATTGGCGGCGTTAAACAACAATCACTCACTCACTCGAATAGATTCTAAAAGTATCCGCTCATGACATTTTCTTATTTGAGTTATTTCCCTTACAGAGGACAACATGGTTCCCGTTCCATGCAAGAGCAACGGAAAAAACAAACAATTTGAGTATAATTTTCCTAAATTTTATAGATATTTGAACCTTGAATAATAACAGAGGTCAATTTGTTAGGAAATAAAATAAATCACTAGTCTTTACAATATTTAAATTTTATAGAGTATGATGAAATATGCTATTTTGTTTGAACATTCCTTTGTCTGGTTTAAAGGGAAGCAACTACTACTACTACTACAAAAAAACAAAAAAAAATAATATGCAAAAAGCGTATAATTTTAGAATCAAGTAGGAAATTGGGAAATCGTCTATTATACAAGAAACGCCATAAATCAGATTAAAACAAACATTGACGGCAATCCTATTAATTGGAATGACAACGGCATATTTAATCTAATAGTTTCCGTGTTAATTTCAGACATTAGTCTTCCTAATAATGGTGTATGAATAATTTAATTTGTTACCTTTAGAAGAGCTTGTAAATGACTGCAACTGCTTTATTTCAGTCGCCTGTTGTTGAATTAAACGTTCCTGCTGTTGCATTTTCGAATCCTGTTGTTGTATTGTCACGGCCTGTTGGTTAACAGTATTATTTAGTATCGCCCACATGCTTTCCATTCGATTTAAACGATCCTGAAATATGTTAGGATCATTCAGTAATAGACGCTTTGAATTCGTTCCATCTGAAGCACAAATGAGTCCAGAACAAAACAAAAACAACAAAATAAACTGCATTTTAATGCAATCGTGAATTGAATTCTGTTCCAGATTACACAAACACACACATTATATATTATTATCTTCGAAAATAGAACAACGAATCAGATTTACAACGTTCGGTCTGTAATTCTTATCTTGTATGTGGGTTTTGACATTCAAATCACTTTGCAAAAGCATGCACGACATATTATGATACCAGAGGCCCACATGATCACATAATAATAATTAATCGATTTATTCTCCAATGAGCATATATGTACAGCTTGTTGGATTCTATGAGTTTCTAACTAGCTATTACTTATAAATTGCCATTTGTGGTGGTCATCTTGGAGCAACCCGCCACACCCCACAAAAAAAACCCCAACAACTTTGAAGAGGATAATCTGAAGGAACGTCCTGTATTTATTGGTTCCTTGCTGTAAGATAATGTTAATAAAGCATATAGCATTCCCTATAAAATAATAAAAAAAAAAATGTACAGGAAATAAAATCTTAAAGTTCTGAAGAGAACAATACACCAACAATTCAGACCTCCCAGATTTCCTTTCCACACAAGAATATAAGGATTAAAAGGATTAAGTTAAGAGATGATCATTCGCGTACAGTGTGATTCCAATCAAAAGTGTAAATTTTGAGAAGAATCTTGCTATAATATTCTATTTAGGGTTCTATGTGCAAATTTAACCCACACTACGATATAAGCTACCATGGACTTCTCTTCACAGTTATGAAATATCCATATTTTTATCTGATCTTGTGTAGATGGTGTTTCCTCTAGTTCTTACATCTGCTGGTATAAGTAATGTTGATGGCCTCTATCACAGTTTTTAAGCCTTATACACATAAACTTATATTTTATGAAACTGCACTAATATTGTGCATATATAGACATAGTTTATAATTAAAATCTGTAAAAATAATGATATTTTCTTACCCCTTTCAGAAATTTCAAACACATTAAATTGCAACCTTAAATGGTTGATCACGTGATCAATATCAAGATTTTTTTTGGGTATAAATTAATATAATCCGTTTCTCGATGTCAATAATTGTGGAAAGTCATATAATACATTCATAAAATATATTGGCCATGTTTGTTTTTACCAAATAATATTTTCGTGCCGTTTGTTGATTATTCGTCAAAAATACAAGATTCATTCACTCTGTTCAAAGCGAAGTAACTCTCGTTAAATTTTGAGGATTTCCTAAGTGAGGAATAGGACAAGTGTAAGCTGCGATAGTCACGACCTATCAAATATCTATATAGCTATAGTAATTTGCATAAGACGGAAATAATATTAATTTATGTATGTATACATTTTTGTTCTGCTGAAAATATTAAAAAATGACCATGTTAAATTTGTTATCAACATTGGACAAGAATCTATTAAAATGTCAACAAAGAAAAACGTATTTCATAAATGACGAGTTTATTGATGTTTCACACACTGTTCGTACGCATGCATATTGTTTTTGCATATTGATTATAAAATATTGCAAATTCTAGATCTGAAAAAGTTTAATAGCAACAATACTGTCCACTTCCGTATAAAAATTTGGTAACTTGATGGTTTCTGGTGTTTATTGCCGCTTACAACAATAATTCAGTTATATCGTGGCGGTCAGTTTTATTGGTGGAGGAAACCGGAATACCCGGAGAAAACCACCGACCTGTCGCAAGTCACTGACAAACTTTATCACATAATGTTGTATCGCGTACATCTCGCCATGAACGGGGTTCGAACTCACAACATCAGTGGTGATAGACACTGATTGCACAGGAAATTGTAAACCAACTACCATGCGATCTTTACCATAACGACCCAATTTGAAAATTGAATGCAGATAAAGAACGTACACAATTCCCCCCCCCCCCCCCCCCCCCCCTCCCCACGGAAGCTTATGGAAAAAAGATGATGTAAACTGGCAAAAGCTTCCAGGTTGATATATAAAATCATTATGAACATCTAAAATTTTTCACTATTTCAGGGAATATTTGCATGTGTTACGTGCAATTACTTAATTTTTTTATTTAGTTTTAAAGGCTTTTAGCGATATTTTGTTTTTCAAGAGACAAATCAATCAGACTGACCGGGCCCTCTGATTCAATATTTACAATAGCAACAAAAAATACAATAACAAGAACAAAAGGAGAACTGAACAACTTCAATACAAACTTTAAAAAACAAAATACAACTTGATAAAATGTGATGTAAAAAAACAACACAAAAGAACAATATATAAAGATAACACACAACCTGTAACCCATCAACAACAATACATACATGATATAAATAGTATGATTTAAAATCAGTTTGCTAACAGGTCACATTTTGCAGCTATTTGATGAAACAATACCCCACAATCCTGTCTAAACTTCCGGTCAATGACCCCATAAATAAATGGGGTTCCCTGCAGTTCATACAGTCTACTCAGAAAAATGACGGTTTGAATATACAAGATGTTCAGTTTACAGGACATGGCATGATGTGCATTCAAAACAGTACTTGGACAACCACAAAAGCACACAAATAGCTATTACAATAACTGTATTATTTCTATTCAGCTATATTCCAAATTACTATCAGGAATCTATGGAGACACTCATCTCTCAACTTATGTTTCGTTATCAGTTCTGCATATTGCACAACGAACGTACGCCATTAATTACATGATGTTGTCTTTTAAAGAAAGTGACTTTGAGTTGACATCTTTATCTGCAACTGTACCGGAGGGCCATTTCACGCTTTGTTTCAGATTTTGCACAAATTTAAAATGCTTATAAACAACTTTTCCGATACACACATACATTACTATTAAAACTGAGATAAAGCACACACATACAATCAGTGACGTCACACTATAAATCGTTGGAATGTCGCTGTTTATATAATCATCAGATGTTGAACATTCATGTACAGTCCTACTACCATTAAATTCCTTTTATGTATTCCGCGGATGAATATATTTGTTGTAGTGTAAACAAACGAGAAAATAAAGATCCCAAGGATACACATTCTTCCCACTCCTGTTGACATTTGAACTTTCAGTGGGCAGCATACTCTCCTAAATCTCTCTATTGCCATGAGCTGCAGAACCAACACGGAATTATGAACAAATAAATAATTGAGGAAGCGAAATGCCTTGCAGGTCCATTTACCTCTAAACGAGAAATGGTAGTTCAAATAATAGAATTCAAAAGGAAGTGTTATACCACAAACTAATAGATAATTTATTACCAAGACTACGATAATTCTCCTATAAACAGATAGTTTATGTTTTAGATATAAAACTATCAACACCAAAGAATTTCCTGGAATTCCAACAATCATTAAACATCCAACAAATATCAAAGGCGCTAATAAGTCTACATGTTCAAATTCCACATCATGTCGGATTTCATAGTTCTGTGAATTTTCCAACTTACTTTTTGTTATATTCATTGCAACACAATAAGTAATTATATCCGTGAATTATTTTATAAATAAACGAAAGGAATTGTGGATAGACAAGATAGTAATAGTATAATAAACAAATGGTCACGATTTTGCTCATGACATAATATTGCTAAAAACAAAATAATGGGCTGTAGTGCTCCAATATTCAGAACAGTAATTTCCTCTCAAGTACAATTAAGGTCTGTTGCTTATATATTATGAGGAAAAACGATCACAATACATGTAATTAAATACAAAAAGCTCATAAAATCTGTCTTTCAGTTTTCAATATCCTGCACAATTCAATTCAGTATTAAATTCTATTTATTGATTAGGTGAACTTCCAAATACGAACAAGGAAAAGACATTTTTGAAGAAAAAAATTCATGACCATATCACTAGCTTCTATTTTATATAATTTTCGACGGATTGTTTGAAATAAAAATAAAAATTGAATGATTTGAACACCTTCGTTTTTTTTTACTGCAACGATAATGAACTATGCCAACACGCGGAGTTGCGAAAAAGGCCAGGAAAGATCGCACAATGCCTGCTTTTCCTCCTGTTTCTAAAGCCCGTACAATGAAATTTTATATTCAGTCAACCCTGTATTAAGAGGTCACCTTTGGAACAAAGACAACGTGGCCTTATAAGACAGATGACCTCTTAATAGAGGTTTAATTCATATGAACTTTTCTTTGACAGGACACGAAAAAGGAGACCTTTTAATACAGGTGGCTGCTTAATAGAGGTGGACAGGTTTGACTGTACATGTATATTGTAAATATCTATCATGCACTAGTTTTATTCGAGTAGTGAAATTGCACTGACTGGATACATATTTGTTATGTAAGCTCACAGACCAAAATACAGCTTTTTGTGGTGCCTGATTCATGTAAAGAAAGTGCTGACTTCGCAGAGGACACTATCTAAAACCAGTAGAACGACGCTTGTTTCAGCTATGTTCAGACGTTTCTCATCCGGAATTCATCATATCATTTCGTTTTCACTTTCATGATTTTGGACAGATGAATCTCCCATCTTGTCAACTTAATGGAAAATTACATTGATGACCGCTGGTTGGATATTTGCATTTGGAGTTTTCTTCTTTTTTTTAGATTTTCTGATTTTTTTGTCACTCAACACTAATTATACTGACGCTTTGCGCTGATCGTGTGCCAACAAGTATTACAGCGAATTTAGGCCTATGTGATAGCATGGAGGTAACATGTTGTGTCCAGCGCCGATACTACCATTGAGACAACCACATCAACTTCCTGGGTACCTATAAAGTGCGAAACGAAATAGAAACGAAACGAAACGAAACGAAATCAACAAAAACGAAACGAAACGAAACGAAATCAACGAAATGAAAACGAAACCAAGTCGGGAAAATCCAGTAGACAAATAGTGCCAAGAATCTGAAACTCAAGACCATCCCGTATGATTTGCGAATAGGCAAATTTATGAAGAATACAAACGAAAAACGTAATAAAATCAGTCGAAAAATGAACCCTCAATATCCCAATCTATGAAAATACCCCCTCATATCCCCCCTTTTTTCTATATGCCCACTCCAGAAACTTTATAATTCATAAATACTGACACACACTCAAACACAAATAAAAATATGACATTTGAACTTCTGAAAGTTTGTCGGCAAGCAAACCCGGCTTGAATTGAGTTGCGGGTAATGTACGTGAGGAGTACTGTAACGAACAGACATGCAAGATGGGTTTCCCGGTTATAATTAATCAAAATTATTGTATTTAAAAAATCGAATTATCTTTTTTTTTTAATTTCTTTATGTCGTTTTGTATTTTATTTTTTTCCTTCCATTTTCTTCATATCAGTCTATTTCGTTTTGTTTTCGTTGATTTCGTTTTGCTTTCGTTGGTTTCGTTTTATTTCGTTTTCATTTCGTTGATTTCGTTTCGTTTCGTTTTTGTTGATTTCGTTTCGTTTCGTTTCGTTTTCGTTGATTTCGTTTCGTTTCGTTTCTAATTCGTTTCGCACTTTATAGGTACCCTCAACTTCCTCGGTTAAAAATTTGTTAAGTTGGCAATGACATATTTATACTATTGATATTAAAACCACATAATGTTTATTTTGTCTTGTCATGGCTTCGTATTAGTTAAAACTTTAAAAGTGTTTTCAAGCGTGGAGACAAACATAGGTTTATGTGTTACAGATCTTCTGCATCGGGGAATGCAGAAGTGAGTTTGAATCGCTCAATGTAAGTTACAGGAAGTGTAACTAGTTGTTCACGTGAGCTTGAATCACTCAATGTAAGGCACAGGAAGTATAACTAGTTGTTCAAGTGAGCTTGAATTGCTCATCTGCCAAAGAAGATTTCTTTATGATATATTTGTATATCTTAGCATTTGTTAAATGTTTATTCAAATATTTTGAAATGCCATTGTTCCATGTAAGATCTATTGTTCTTCTGGTTCCAGAATTGTACGGTTGCTATGTACTTTCTTAAAACAATTTACATGAGATTCTTCCATGATATAAAGTTGGAAATAAAATATTTGGACAATTCGTGAATTTAAATAATAATAATAATAATATGTTTATTAGCAAAGCACATAAATGCTATAGCAGTTACATAGATAATATAAACAGAAAACAGCATAACAGGAAAATATAGCATTAAGCATAACATTAAAGTCACTGATTGAATTTGGCCATTGTGTTGTCTCTCCTACATCGATTTACAGCATCTGATTACCTCTTTAGTATCTTCAAACTTTTCTAAGCAAGTAACAACCGTACAATATCCCCCACTTGACTTCGAAATTACTTGAAATACAATGTTAATACTAAATATGATCATAATATAATTAACCGATTAATTACAATATGTGATACGGGCTCATGTGGGCCTCTGGTATCATAATATTTCGTTCACGCTTTTGAAAAGTGATTTGAATGTCAAACCCCACTTACAAGATAAGAACCGCAGACCGATTGTTGTAAATCTAAATCGTTGTTCCATTTTCGAAGATAA
Organism: Bathymodiolus septemdierum; assembly: GCA_963383655.1. Lineage (NCBI taxonomy): Eukaryota > Metazoa > Mollusca > Bivalvia > Mytilida > Modiolidae > Bathymodiolus > Bathymodiolus septemdierum. Next base: position 38,321,310 of record OY726524.1, on the reverse strand, counting down.
TATTATAAGTGTGTGTGTGTGTGTGTGTGTGTGTGTGTGTAATCTGGGACAGAATTCAAGTCACGATTGTAGTACAAATGAAAATGCAGTTGATTTTGTTGTTCTTGTTTTGTTCTGGACTCATTGGTGTTTCAGATGGGACTGATTCAAAACGCCTATTACTCAATGATCCTACCATATTTCAGGATCGTTTAAATAGGATGGAAAGCATGTTGACTATACTAAACAATACCGTTAAACAACAAGCCATAACAATACAACAACAGGATTCGAAACATCAACAACAAGATTTGAAAATTCAACAACAGGTGGCTAAGATAAAGCAGCTACAGTCACTTATGAGCTCTTATAAAGGTAACAAACTAAATTAAACATGCAGCATTATTAGGAAGACTAATGTTTGAAATTAATAGGGAAACTATTAGATTATATGCCTTTACCATTCCAATTAATATAAGTGTCGCTTATATTTGTTTTAATTAGATTTATGGTATTTGGTGTATAATTGTTCTGTGAAATGTTTTCAACACTGAATAATGCTAAGATTTTCAATAATATAAACATTTTTGTTTTATATTACTATATTATAGTTGTAAAGTAACTATTAAATGTTTCATTTATATTATTATTTACATTTACACTAAGTATCACATTTTCTTATTTTTTAGCAGGTTCTGGGTCAACCTACGTGATCTGGGGAAGGAAACAATGTCCGTCCAATAATTATACAGAACAAGTTTACTCAGGTATTATATATTATTGTTACCTTTAAATGTAGAAACGTGTGGAACATGGTGGGATATCAATGTAGATATATCATCGAGAATGAAAAAAAATGGGCTTGATCTTTGTTTATATTTAAACAAAATCTGACAATATTATTATGAAATTATTCAGAGAGGGTCAACCATTCAACCACTATAAAAACCGAATAACTACTAATGACCAAAATTGAACACAAAAGAACCCCACGATATATTCCACAGGAAATCCAGATCCTGACTTTGGACAGACAGTTATCTACGAATCTCTCCATGTGCATTGGAGTTTATGCCACCAATAAGCGCTTCTGTATACCCTGAGGCTAATCACGGTATGTACAAAAGTGCTAAGGCGTGGAACAACCTAAATGCCAACAGGTATCGCGGCTTGAAAACAACACATGCGGTTTTCTTTGGTTTGTTGTGTTCTTTAAGGACGTGAGCATAACGTTTTTGAACTTGTCGACTAAAAAACTGTAGCTCAAGTGAAAATTTTGATGCATTTTGGTGGCAAAGTGTAGGAAAATACCTTTGGTAACATAGCAAACCAGCGTTTTTCAGTCTTGATTTTATCTGATTTAATGTTTTTATTTGCTCGTATTGTCACGCAGATAACGTCAAAATATTCATGACGTCATCAGTAAGATGGGAAATAATTCCATTGATATAATTTTGTCGTACATAATTGTAGTGAGTTGGTGGCATGATAAAACAAAGGATGAATTTAGATCGCCTTTTTCAAGAATTTCATCCTCCCGTTCCCGTGTAGTGTGCTTTGAGATTGATTGAGCTTGACGTCATCTACACGTGTATAGTTACGTAAAAACCGTCATGACGCTACATAATTACCAGTGGATGCAAGGGTTTTGCACGCAGGGGACATTAACCAATCACCAGCCAACATGTTTATCAAGCTGAAGATAACATATTAGATATCAACGTTTTCATTGGTTGTTTTGACAAGGGAAATGGGTCATTAAATTAACTGAATGTCAATTAAAATTAATTGTTATCAACTTTTTGTAAGGGAGGAGTTTTCGGGAGGAGTTTTATGTCAGATCTGAGAAACAAGTCCTATATTTACTCCTTTTTTTTCGTTGTGGCGATTTGTATTTAAATCGAGAAAGACAATACCGACTGAAAAATAAACTAAAACAGAAATACAAGGACGAAAAGTTTGAATTCAAAATGACAGACGATACAATTACTAAAAGTTTGAATTCAGAATGACAGACGATACAATTACTAAAAGAAAAAGGAAAGACAAGGATACACAAAACACTACACAGAAAACTAATGATTGAAGAACAAGAACCCCACTATAAACGGGGGAGAACTCAGGTGCTCCGGAATGGTATACAGTTTCTGTAACCCCACTATAAACGGGGGAGAACTCATGTGTTCCGGAATGGTTTACAGTTTCTGTAACCCCACTATAAACGGGGGAGAACTCAGGTGCTCCGGAAGGGTATACAGTTTCTGTAACCACACTATAAACGGGGAAGAACTCAGGTGCTCCAGAATGGTATACAGTTTCTGTAACCCCACTATAAACGGAGGAGAACTCAGGTGCTCCGGAAGGGTATACAGTTTCTGTAACCTCACTATAAACGGGGGAGAGCTCAGGTGTTCCGGAAGGGTATACAGTTTCTGTAACCTCACTATAAACGGGGGAGAACTCAGGTGCTCCGGACGGGTATACAGTTTCTGTAACCCCATTATAAACGGGGGAGAACTCAGGTGCTCCGGAAGGGTATACAGTTTCTGTAACCCCACTATAAACGTGGGTGACCTCAGGTGTTCCGGAAGAGTTTACAGTTTCTGTAACCCCACTATAAACGGAGGAGAACTCAGGTGGTCCAGAATGGTATACAGTTTCTGTTCACTAGTGGCACCCGTTGTATTACTCTCGTTTCAAGTCCAGTGATAAGGTTCTGAATTATCTTTATAAGAATGAAACGCACATGGTAACTTACAAAACAAATAATACATTTGTATCTGAACACTCAAATAAAATAAAGTGTTGCCACACTTAAACACAATTTGTATATATTATATAAGAGGAAAGGACAATTTGACGAAGACTGGTAGTCTACGATTATCTACAGAGATGACTGCTATGTATAATCCATAATAAATTAATTGGCAGGCTTTGCTGGTGGAGGAGGTTTTGATCAGTCAGGGTCTGCTTCGGACTATGTTTGTCTTTCTCCGGATCCCAAATTTGTAAAGACTAGCGGCCCTGATTTCGGACGTATGTATGGCGCAGAATATGAAACCAACTTTTGGGCAGCAAATTCTTTTAACAAAGATGTGCCGTGTGCATTGTGTAGAACAACACAAGCTACAACAGTAATGATCCCTGGGACCAACGTTTGTAATAATGGTTGGAATAGAGAATATTATGGATACCTAGCATCAGGATACTTTGTTCATATAGCCGCATCATCATTTGTATGTGTAGATGTAAATCTACAGTATCTTGATTCTGGTGTGGGTGACCAGAATGGGAAATTATTGTATGGTGTTTTGGCAAAATGTGGATCCCTGCGTTGTCCGCCTTATAAAAATAATCACCCACTGACTTGTGTTGTGTGTTCCAAATAAAGATTGCTTATATTCTGTTATCAAAGTCAAAGTTTATTCAATGGTTAAAGGAAAGTCAAGTGAACTTTGGGGGCCGTCGTGGCCGTGATTGTATGGTAATCGGCTTTACAACTAGCTGTGCAATCAGTGTCTATCACCACTAACGTTGTGAGTTCCAATCCCGCTAAAGCGAGGTGTACCCAATACAACATTATATGATAAGGTGCTTTTCTCAGGTCACTACGGTTTCCTCCACCAATAAAACACAACAGACATTATCGTAACTGTAATTAAAACGTAGATATCTAACGACGTGTTTCTGATATAATCTTCATCAGGTACACTCAATGTCAAAAAATTGGAAAATAAAATAAGTTAAAAGTTTTTTGGAGCTAGAAAACCAAAAGAGCTTACACTGGTTAGCCAAAATCTGCCAAGGTCACATACGCTTAAAGGAGGAACATCTTCGTTTTATTAATAATTATAATACTTAGCAACTGCAACTTGCAATAATAAACATATCTAATAAGCCATGTTAGTACCGAACGAATCCAATGCTTACTGGGCGGGTGACACCTCCGGGGACTAAAAGTCCTCCTACAGTGGTATCAAGCAATTAGTCGATAGTAGTGAAAACGTAGATGCCTAGATTAGTGCGCACGACGCCCTTCTGGAATATTTTTCATCAGGTAAGATCATAATCGATAGATTGGAAAGCCAACTGATTTAAACATTTTTGGGAGCTACAAAACCAGGATATCAGCAGGATCACATATACCTGCGGGAGGAGAACCTTAGTTTTAATAATCATAATTTATTATCGTAAGGTCAACAAAGCATTGTAGACGAATCATGTTAATTGGCTGATGTAGACATATCCCTTTCTCAAGGTAATTAAAAAAAAATACAACAGCATAAACGATTTCTTCCCTATGTTGTTTTCTCTCACTTTTTTGGATGGCGACGTTCCCTTGACTTTGGTCCCATCATGCGTCATTTACACAGGCTGTATTTCTCAGTTAGCTCCATATTCACGTAATTGTATTTATATTTCGGACTTTCATGATCGTGAACTCGTGATAATGGAAATAAACTCGGCAACTAAAGATATCATTTTCACGACTTATGAAAACTTTCACTATATTTTATAAGCGATTTAAATTAAATTTAATTTGCTTTATTGTGTTTAACGCCACTTTCAGCAATATTTCAGCTTATATCATGTTGACCACTTTTAGTGGTGGAAGAAGCCGGAATACCCGGAGAGAACGCACCCATTTTTGCAATTTACAAAGCCGTGCGCGAACCCACGCTGTATTGGTGATAGGCTTGTATGAGTTGTCAGGTAATCCAACTACCTAACTCATTGAGCCACCCGGACCCTAAAAAACGATTTAAAGATCTAACTACAAATATGATTATAGAAATCTAATAAAAAAGGGTTTCCTATTCTTATTATTTTATTGTTATATAACTACGTAATAAACAAAGATAATAAGAACAAATATGACACAATCATTGAAAAATATTATTCATATAAACTATAATTAGCAATTATAGTGATTATTTCAGACAGGGATATCAGAGAAAACGCCAGAGTTTGATAAAACTGTATTTAGAAATTGAAAAAAAAAAACAAAATAAAACGCAGTGAGCGAAAAATCGGGGATATGTAATAGTCATGCTAATTCGGCGAGACTTAGATCCACGAGAGAAAACGCTGAAATGTTTCATCCGTTGCCAACTTATTGTTATGTAATCTTAAGTGGACAATTCCAAATCATTCTATATATTTATATTTTGTACAAATGTTTGTGAATAATGCTTGGGATTTATGTTTTTACAAGGAAAGTGTCCTAAATATGATATTGGACAGTCAGTCGAATTAACTGGTTGAAGACATTGTGTTTTTATTTATTTTTTCTTGACTTTAACTAGTGCTGATCCAGATGACCAAATCTGTCATTGCCGTCGCTTTTCATTAAATGTCTGTCTTTTGTTGATTCGCTTTTAACATATAATTCCAGATAAGCTGAAATATGACATGTGTCTTTTGTCATTTTGGATCTCCTGTAGTCTAAGTTTTCACAATTGTCCGGGAAGGATCACACCAACCAACGACAAGCGGTTCCCCTCTCTCAGGCGCGTCGCCGATCGAGCAATCTGCGCTCCAGGTCGAGACGTTGGCATGATCTGAATCGGTTAGTATACAAGCCTAGTTACGGCCCTGGTGTCGAACACTTTCAACACCCCTCATTTTGCTGTCTGTTTGTTGGTTTCGCTTCATGGTACAGATATACACATGTATATATTTATTACTATTGTATTGGGCAGTTGTTTTTTCTATTTTATATTTACCAGAATGTAAGTTACAGGGAACATAATTAGTTGCTTACATGAGCTTGAAGCGCTCAATGTAAGCTACAGGAAGCATAGCTTGATTGAATTTGACCATTGTGTTGTCTGTCCTTCTACGATTGACGGATTCTGATTACCTCTTTGGTCTCTTCAATTTTTTCTAAGCAAGTAACAACCATACAATATCCCCCACTTGATTTCGAAGTTACTTGAAATACAATGTTAATACTAAATATGATCATAATATAATCAACCGATTAATTCGAATAGATGATACGGGAACACGTGGGCCTCTGGTATCATAATATGTCGTACATGCCTTTAAAAAGTGATTTGAATGTCAAAACCCACTTACAAGATAAGAATTACAGACCGCCCAGTGCAAATCTGATTCGTTGTTCTATTTTCGAAGATAATATTATATAATGTATGTGTTTGTGCCATCTGTGACATAATTCAATTCACGATTGTAGTAGACATGCAAATGCAGTTTGTTTTGTTGTTCTTGTTGTGTTCTGAACTCATTGGTGTTTCAGATGGAAATGATTCAAAGCGTCTATTACTGAATGATCCTACCATATTTCAGGATCGTTTAAATCGGATGGAAAGTGTGCTGACGGTCCTACAGAATACTGTTAAACAACAAACCGTGACAATGCAACAACAGGATTCGAAAAATCAAAGACAGGATTCGAAAATGCAACAACAGGAACTTATAATTCAACAACAGGCGACTGAAATAAAGCTGTTACAGTCATTTATGAGCTCTTCTAAAGGTAAGAAATTAAATTAATCATACAGCATTATTAGGAAGACTAGTGTTTGAAATTAACGCGGAAACATTCAAATTACATGCCGTTGTCATTTCGCTAATATTTGCTTTCATCAGGCGTTTCTTGTATAATAGGCAATTTGCTAGTTTCCGATTTGAATATAACATTATACGCTTCTTCGAAGTTTTTCATTATCTTTAAGCCGGACAAAGGTGTCCATTTCATTTAATGTTCAACCAAAACAACATATATTTTTCTCATACTCTGTATTAAATTTAAATGTTGTAACAGCTAGTATTATTTTCCTATAAAATTAAGAAGAGTTTGAAGATACCAAAGGGGTAATCAGAATCCGCAAATCGAAGAACAGACAACACAATGGCTAAATATCTATAAATTTTAAGAAAATTATACTGTTAAATTGTTTTCCCTTTCCGTTGCTCTTGCAAGGAACGGGAACCATATTGTCCATTGTAAGGGAAATAACTCAAATAAGAAAATATCATCAGCGTATAATATTAGAATCAAGTCGAAAACTGGCAAATGGTCTGCAATGATTTTTCAATGATATAAAAGAAATGTTTAAGATTAGTATAATATAGTAGTAAAATAACTATTAAATGTTTCATATATATTATAATGTATATTTACACTAAAGTAATAATTTTTTGATTAGAAAACGGAAAATTTGAGTTTTCTCGAAAACAATACATTTTTTTAAAACACAGTAAACGAGAGTTTTGTGCAGAATTTTACTACCATTTTTAAAATATGCATTTCATCTAACAATAACCTTTCATTATTGCTGCACTCATCTGAAATTTGACATTTTCCCCGATTTTTACCGCCAAAATAGAGGTGGGAGTAAACTAACTAGAGGTAGCAGCCAGGTAAATCTTACCTTGATAGAGACAGAGACACGTGGACAGGCATATTTTGACACTCCATTTTTAAACTTTAAAATCTTTCTAAAAGTTCACATAAAATTTCTTCATAAACCTATTTTTTGACATCTTAACATATATATAAACATCGCAAGAATGGGTAAAACAAAGGACTTGTCAAAAGATTGTAAAAACATTGTGTTAAATCTATTCAAGTTTTTTCAGCTTGAGAAAGCCAGGGGAAGACCATTTTATTCCCCAGATAATTTGATTAAAAGAACATGCAAGGCTGCTGGCATATCTTACAGTTCTGTGTATAGAGTTGTAAACGGTAAAAGTCCTCCTGAATCCAACAGACCGAAAGAAAGAAAACTCTTGATGATTTTGACCGTTGCACGCTGGTAATCGTGAGGAGGGTTTGATTGATAGGTGTGATTTGGTTTTTCTTGCCAAAGCTAAAGATGGGGATTATAACCAAGAAACGAACGGGCCCATCTTTCTAAACTGGTTCGAAAATCAGCTTATGCCAGTATTAAAAAGCCCAAGTGTTATCGTTTTAGATAATGCCAGTTATCACAACATCAAGACTGAAGAAACTGTTGTGCCAAACTTTAATCAGAGAAAAGCTGTCTTACAAGATTATCTTTTCAAAACACAACAATCCTTTTCAGCCCCTTGAAACTAAAAAACAACTTTATGAAAAAATCAAATTTAAGAAACTCCTTTCCGTTTTTAAAACTGATAAAATTGCCAGCCTACACGGTCACGAAGTTCTAAGAACCCCTGTTCGCCATTGCGAATTGAACCCCATAGAACTTATTTGGGCACAGGTTAAAGGGTTTGTTGCAGAAAACAATACAACTTTTCGTTTGAAGGATGTGAAAGAACTTGTTTATGGGGGGTTTGGCAGAATTACAAAGGAAGTTTGGGCGAAGGCAGAAGACCATGTATTAAAAATAGAAAAGGAGTATGGGAAAGAGAATTGCATTGATAGGAGTGAGATTCCCCCAATAATAATTGATTTTGATGACGACGAGTCCAGCGACGAGGAAAGCTGAATCCAGTCCAACATGATTACTGATTGAAGGGTACACCGGTTGTAAATGACAGATTGTATATAACGTTTTTACCTATAAAATTTTATTCATATCCAATAATTGTGTACTCTATGTTTAACTTCAGTGAATTTATTAGCAGAAAAAACCGTTCTTTTTCGAATTATTTCCGAAAGATTGAAATAACTTGGTCAAATTAAAAATCAGTAATTATGAAAATTTATGATTTCACTTTTTTTTTCAAAATTGTCCAGGTAAATCTCAGGTAAGCCTGTGTATAAATGTCACGTAGTCAAATGCATTAACCATGAAGGGAACAATAGCCTTCTCCGGCACTTCAACGAGAGACAATAGACCAGCTGCGGGACCACCGTCGTTCCTATTGTTATATGGGATTACGTCCACGGTGAGTTGGCTGTCACATTTAACGAGCAAACTTAGCCTATTTTGAAGAACTTGGCCTGAAATAAAGACCAAAATAACGCCAAAAATTGGTAATTTTTCAGATGAGCAGGGCCTTCAGAATAATTTCAACCGTAAATATTTATACAATTCCAAAATGGTAGTAAAATTCCTGACAAAACTCTCGTTGGATGCGTTAAAAAAAAATCTACGCTTTACGAAATATTTAGATTTTTCCGTTTTCTAATCAAAAAAATATTACTTTAATTATAATCTTTGCTTATTTTAAACAGGTTCTGGGTCAACCTACGTGATCTGGGGAAGAAAACAATGTCCGCCCAATAATTATACAGAACAAGTTTATTCAGGTATTGTATATTATTGTTACCTTTAAATGTAGAACCGTGTGGAACATGGTGGGATATCAATGTAGATATATCATCGAGAATGAAAAAAAATGGGCTTGATCTTTGTTTATATTTAAGCAAAATCTGACATTATTATTATGAAATTATTCAGAGAGGGTCAACCATTCAACCACTATAAAAACCGAATAACTACTAATGACCAAAATTGAACACAACAGAAGACCACGATATATGCCACTGAAAATCTAAATCCTGACTTGGGACAGACAATTATCTACGAATCTATCCATGTACATTGGAATATATACCACCAAGAAGCGCTTCTGTATACCCTGAGGCTTATCAGAGTACTGTACAAAAGTGCTAAAGGGTGGTACAATCTAAATACCAACAGGTATCTCGGCTTGAAAATAACGCATGCGTTTTAGTTGATTTTTTTTGTTCTTTCAGGAACGTGAGCATAACGTTTTTGACCTTTTCTACTAAATACTATATCTCAAGTGAAAATTTGGATGCATTTTGGCAAAGTGTAGGGAGATACCTTTGGCAACATAGTAAACCAGCGTTTTTCAATCTTGATTTTATCTGATTTAATGTTTTTATTTTGCTCGTATTGTCACGTGGATAACGTCACAATATTCACGACGTCACCAGTAAGATGGCCAATAATTCCATTGATATAATTGTGTCGTACATAATTTTAGTGAGCTGGTGGTAGGATAAAACAAAGGAAGAATTGTGATGGATATTTTCAAGAATTTAATCCTCCCATTCCCGTATAGTTTTCTGTGAGATTCTTTGAGCTTGACATATCCAGAAATTGATGGTACTTTCCTCATAAATATTCATCATATATAAATTAGATTTTGATTACGTGACTGCAGTTTCAAGCTTGATGGATTGTTTATTAGATTAGTCAAATAATAGCATACAGTACGAACATTCGATGTGTCCGTCAATGATTCGAAAATTATAAGTTATTGTTGGCTTCCGCAAAGTTTTTTCTGTCTGTCAAAATTCAAATCTTTTTGTTTTGTAACGATTTTAGACATTTCATTGATGTCGCGAGCATGCAAACGTGTTCATATTATATTTAGTGTCAGAACCCCGAGTTTAGAAGCTAAAATATAAGGTTAGTCAATATAACTACATCTATTATTGAGGAATCTAAATTAATTTCAGAAAATATGTCGCCAAATGTAATTCATTGTTAAATTTTGTGTCAAACACCACCAGTTTCATGTATTTGAGACATTTTTACATAGACTCTTTAAGGCAAAATAAGGGTTCATCACCTCGAATTTTCATTTAGTCCAGGAACCCCGAATATTTAATTGTTTTCATTAATTTTTATTTCATTTAATTCAGCTTGATTCAATATATTATTTCCAAGTTCAGAAAATGACACACATGCAATTAGGAATGATATCGTCTATATAGATCATATGAAAATTGCAGACGTCCCGGCGTCGCCATCTTAGATATGCAAATGAGCAAATTACACATAATTTCTGGCTATGACGTCATATACACGTATACTGTTACGTAAAAACTGTCATAATGTTACATAATACGCTTGTTTCGAATCATTTCCATTCAGTCAAAAGTTTATTATTTTCGTCTGCCAGACCACGTGATCTTGATGGAATGTTATGCACTGGGCTTCCGGTGTGAATGCACACAATGAAAACTCCAATCGATATGTGGCGTTTTAACGTTCCTCAACTTAAAGAATTCTTAACATTCTCTGTAAAAGACAGATATCAATTAAAATATTTTATTTGTATCAAATACTTCAATGCATAGACAATTACTTCTTTCAAATTAAATTTGTTTTATTTCTCTATTTACTGCCGTCACTGGCGTCAGCATCATGAAAGAAAAACGATCTGTCTTGATATATTGTTGTTATTAGACAGACAGGTCGTACCAAACCCCAGCATTTACTCTACCATTTTCTTGGGATCTCCATATTACAATTACTTATAATCTATCGCATCTACGACTATGATATGTTGACGTTGTCACAGTAATAACGTATACACCGGAAGTCGTCTGCCTAACATTTCAGACGTCAAGAAACGAAAAAGACGGAACATGGTGACGGAAATGACATGATTCGAAGCAAACGTATTATAAGTGGATACATGGGTTTTGCACGCACTGGTCATTTACCAATCAATAGCCAAAAGGTTTATCAAGTGGAGATAACACATTAGATATCTACGTTTTTATTTATTGTTTTGACAAGGGAAATGGGGCATTAAACTGACTGAATGTCAATTAAAAATTAAATGTTATTAGCTTTTTGTAAGGGAGGAGTTTTATGTCACATCTGAGAAACAAGTCCTATATGTATTCCCTTTTTTGTCGTTGTGGGGATTTGTATTTAACTCGAGAAAGACAATAACGGCTGAAAAATAAAATAAAACAGAAATACAAGGACGAAAAGTTTGATAAACAAGGACAAACAATGATATACGAAGCACTGCACAGAAAACTAAAGATTGAGCAACACGAACCCGACTATAAAGTGGGTGAACCCAGGTGCTCCAGAATGGTAAGTTTGATTAATTGATTTATTTATTTGTGCTTAACGCCACTTTCAGCAATATTTCAACTATTTCATGGAGACCAGTTTTAGTGGTGGAAGAAGCCGGAGTACCCGGAGAGAACCACCGACCATGGGCAAGCAACTGGTAAACTTGATCACTTGCGGCTGCGAGTCGAGTGCACCATTTTTGTAATTTACAAAGCCGGGCGCGAACTCACGCCGTATTGGTGATAGGCTTGTATGAGTTGTTAGGTAATCTAACTACCTTACACATTGAGCCATTCGGACCATCAGAATGGTAAGCAGTTTCTGTTCACTAGTGGAACCCGTCGTATTACTCTCGTTTCAAGTCCGGTGATAAGGTTCTGCATTATCTTTATAAGAATGAAACGCACAAGGTAAATTACAAATCAAACTAATACATGTGTATCTGAACACTCAAATAAAGTGTAGCAAAACTTAAACCCAAAATGTATATGTAATTTAAGAGAGAAGGTTTACGATTATCTACAGAGATGACGGCTATGTATAATCGATAATACATTAATTTGCAGGCTTTGCTGGAGGAGGAAGTTATGATAAGTCAGGGTCTGCTTCGGACTATGTTTGTCTTTCTCCAGACCCTATATTTCCAAAGACTAGCGGCTATGATTATGGACGTATATATGGCGCCGAATATGAAACCAACTTTTGGGCAGCAAATTCTAAAGACGAAGATGTGCCTTGTGCTTTGTGTAGAACAGCACATGCTACAACAGTAATGATCCCTGGCACTAACGTGTGTAATAATGGTTGGAATAGACAATATTATGGATACCTAGCAACAGGATACTATGATCATGCAGCCGCATGATCATTTGTCTGTGTAGATGTAAATCCAGAGTATCTTAATTCTGGTGTGGGTGACCAGAATGGGAAATTATTTGAAAATGTCTTGGCAAAATGTGGATCCCTGCCTTGTCCACCTTATATAAATGACCATCCACTAACTTGTGTTGTGTGTTCCAAATAAAGATTATTTATATTCTGTTATCAAAGTTAAAGTTTATTCAATGGTTAATGGAAAGCCAGGTCGTGATCGTATGATAGTTGGAAGTCGAGATGTACCAAATACATTATCTGATAAAGTTTGTCAGTGACTTGCGACAGGTTGGTGGTTTTCTCATGGCACTCCGGTTTCTCCCACCAATAGAACCGACCGCTACGATATAATTGGAATACTGTTGAAAGTGACGTTAAACACTATAACCCTAACCCTCTGTATCGAAAGTAAATCTCTATCAATCGACAGACATTATCGGAACTGTAATGAAAACGTAGATATCTAACTTAGTGTACACGACGTGTTTCTGATATAACTTTCATCAGGTACTTCAATGTCAAAAGATTGAAAAACACAATAAGTTAAAAGTTTTTTTGAGCTAGAAAACCAAAAGAGCTTACACAGGTTATCTACAATCAGCCAAGGTCACATGTGCGACTCTTAGCTTACTAATATAGCTACTTATGCCAAAATAAAAATACATATGTATAAGTCATATGTAATACTCTCTTTAAACAATGAAGCAAATGCTAACAGGTATGACTCCCTTCTTTTAAATTGTAGAAGGTTGTTTTGATTGATATGTCAGATAATTTGATGTGTAATGTTTGCTGCAGTCTGGAAACCAGTACCACTGTCATACTGAAAAAAAACCCCGTAGATATCTAAATTAGTACGCACGACGCATTTCTTGAACAACCTTCATCAATTACGCTCAATGTCAAATAACTTAAAAGTCATAGTGTGGTATTTAAAAGAAATATTTATTGGAAATAATATATGTAAAATCCTCCTTTAAGTGTTTATTGATGTAAATATACTGCTCTGTTAAACTGGTATGTTTCATAAATGCTACAAAATATACATCAATATATATATATATATATATATATATATATATATATGATCATCGTTTTTCTTACATAGCGATGTTTGCTACCAATAGAAGTAGGAATAGAATAATGTGCTTTATATAATGACTGTCCGTTTTATAGGAAGAGGAATCCAGTGTGTCCCGAGAAATATACTGACCTGCCTCAACTAAATAACCAGAATTTGCACAAATGTGTACCCAGAACATAATATCACCAAAAGGGGAGTGGAACGAGAGTCGACCTTTTGTATTGGTAGCAGTTGTAAATCTAAATATCATACCATGCTATAAACTCAATAGACTAATCATTTATGGTTATTGCAACGAGTTTGCAAATCAGTTCAATACATTCATCTATTTTTGAAACAGTATGTGGTATTTTTGAATGGAGCAGGTTATTTTATTGCTTGTTTATATCTGTATTCAGGCTGGAGACACAATAATCAAGATATGGTGGTAGGGATGCCATTAACCGGTTTAGCCTCGCCACATTGTTGTGCCTGTTCCAAGCAAGGACATGGATTTTCAACGCCTTATGTCGTTTTCCTTTTTATGTTCAATGAATTGAGATGAGAGATAAGTGTTCGTTTTGTTGATATTGGTGTAATTGTTAACAATCACTGTTTTATAATTGGTAGGTACGGTTTAAATACAGGTAATACCTCAACTGGTTCTAAGCCACAGGGTATGTTTAAATGAAAGCACTCTAACTTTATGTAGTATCGCTTGAAGTGCTACAACATTCATTTGAATTATTTAATGTTGATTGTTAAATGTATTTATAGGTACATGTAGAAAAATTCAACAATGCATTTAATTAATGGATCTTTATTGCAAAGAATATGAACGAATTAAAATAACTGGTTACTTAAATTATCGCAATAATTAACTGACTATAGCTATTATAGACCTTTTTATTCTTAAAAACATGGGCGCGGCCATTATCGACTTCCGAGTGTGTCCGCCATTAGAAAAGTGTAAAAATCTTATGTTCTCGGGGTTTATCGATACGCTAATGTATGGTTTCTCTAGTACAGGTGTCACAATATACTGTTATTTCGGCTTGAAATTCAATGATAACACCTGCTGTGAAGTGATTTGATGATAATGATATAATGACAACAAATAAATTACCCAGTATGTATTATTTTATTTTTTTTAATTACCGTTATTTTCCCCATACAAAATCAGTATAGATCCTACTTGATAAAAAACTGCATGCACTTTTTTGTTTTTTTCTTTGTTGCTTTTCAAGCATAAGAAAAAAAGGGGTAATCAAATTGATATTTTGTATGAAATTAAAAAGTAAATATATAAATTATAATATACGCTTTTTGAAATTATTACTATACGATTTAAAGTGAAGTAATAATGATAAAAAGTGTGCCTAACTTATAAGAAAGATCTTAACTTTTAATGTGACTGACATCTTAAGGTGCATTTTTCAATTCTGTTTTATTTTATTTATTTTTTGTTTGTTAAATTGTAAAACAAATTAAAACTTTTTGTCGGTCAATTTCTTTATAGGGATCTGTAGTGAAGATGAAAAGGAATTTTAGTTTTATCAAATTAAAACATCTGAATATCTGAATTTCTTTATCTGAAAAAAAAAAGTTTCATGAGGAACCTAATATAACTATTTGCTCCCAGGTTTCAGATACGTGAACCGGACGGGCATTTTTCACCCCATTTGTCTTCTTTTTTATATTTCTTTGTTAGGATTTCATAGTTTTATATTGATTTATTCTTAAATTTTGTATGTTTTTGAAGATTAATCAAAATTTAATATTGACGTGTTAAGGAAGTGGTAGCGCTTTCTAGACTTGTAGTCTGCTGAAGGTCGACCGTGTCAACAGCGATGCGATGCTTCCCGGGTTTGGCACTTAGGGGAATAGACAGTCGTGTCATTTTGCAACAAAGGTGTTAAATTCATATTGTAGAAAGATAACTATCATTATAACTGATAGTTACCTGTGTATTGCATAACAAGTTATAGCAAAGACATCACTAAAACACAAAAAATTAATTTATGTATTGGGTTTATTCTTAAATATATTTGATTTGCAATATGACAGTTAAACTCTACCCCCTTCCCACAAAGGGTTAAAAATAATAAAAATATATATAACTGAATTATAATGACAAAAAACTAAAAGAAAAAAAAATCGCCGAATTTTGTTGCAGGACATCATGTCGTTCATTTTTACTTCTTACAGAATCAAGATTTATTTCAAGATTTATCTACAGAAATGTGATACCTCTTTGTAAATTGTTAATTACTTTATGCGGCTTCTACATGAAAAACAATAATTCTTACACTTCTCACTTTGTTCCCGTTTCCTTTGTTTATAGTATTTAAACTTTCATTTAAGACAACATTTAACTCAGTTTTTTTTCTATGTTATCCTCTACCGCATACGGAAGGAACATTATTCCTCCACATATTTGCTACTCTATCATTGTGCAAATGATTGATTTTTTGGTCAATTGCATAAGTGCTCCCTACATCATAAAAATATGCGACTTTGTGGCTTTGTGAAGTGAAGACAATATTCGAAGGGAACTTAGTTCTTTTGTACAAAATTTAGTAAAAAAATGTGTGTTGAGGGTTTCCATACCGACCGTTTTTTTTGTTTTTTTTTGCGCACCCTGTTTTGTATTGAAATTATGCCACATAAGCAAGGTTAAAATTAACTCGAATAATACTGCGCCCTCTATCGGCACTATCGCTATAATGTAGCGACCAGCGAGAGCGTAATATAACGACTGGATTATTCGGGTTAGGTTAAACAGATCGATCTGTTAACCCACATCTGGCAAAATTTCTTATAATTATTTCGACAGTTTACTATTGTACAGTTTTTACCAGAACCACGGGAATAAGCCAAAAAATATAAACTGAAGCGTGTTTATCTAATCCAATTATGAATACTGATTAATCGTAACTAGTGTAAACAAACGATTGTTACACTTTCTTAATGGCGGACGATAGTAACGCCACCTAGCATCCACGAACGATAACTAGGTAATCACCGATTTCTGAAAACGTCTAGAGAATGTTTACTATGTATAGTGATTCAATAACAGTACGTATGTCCTTTATTAAATGATAAGAATAATCATACACAATAGTTCACATTTGACATATCGTGTCTGTACAACTACGTATTGACATGCTTCTCAATTTGTTATTATTCTGTTTTATACAATATGTGTTTTCTAGCGAAAGATCCGAGCGACTTCTTCTGAACGACCCATCATTAATCATGGACAGACTCACACAGTTAGAGAATACTGTAATACAGCAATCAGCTACAATCCAAACTCAGTCAGCAGAGATTCGTCAACTACAGAAAGCCATGAACAGTACTGTAGGTAGGTCACTGATAAAACAAAGCTTATATAATAAATAAGTCATGATACAGCATATACAATAAACGAGAAATGGTACAGTATATACAATAAACGAGACATGATAAAGAGAGTTTATGCAAAATACAATGTCTGAAAAAGCCAGTTAATGCCAAAAGAAAAAGAAAAAATAGAAAAGAAACGAAAACACCAGAGAAAACCGCGGGGCATTACAATTGAACCTAGTTTCGCTTTGCAGAGTACACCCCATCAAAAAGGGGCTATTACTGACTGACGAATAAAAATCTGCATGATACATCAAAATCACCAATAGGACGGGACGTAAATGAATATCTAATGTCTAGGTAATGCCGTGTTCCCTGTACAACAGCTTCTCATGAACAGCGCTTTGCCATAAATGATTGTTAAAAAACAAATTATTCTTACTCTAGCCTTCATTGCGACAATTAAAAGATCCATCCACAGTTGAACCCCAGAGCCACCTTCTGTATACATCAATAATTTGTAAATATGTTCTCGTGATGAATACAACTTAGATATCTCCTCACTTGGGATTAAACAACCATTATTCAATTAAATAGAAGAAATATAATATAATAAAATCCAACAATAGACAAGACCTACTATACACATAACTGTATACAATAGATTAGACCTGATTTAGACAGACACTACTGTAGACATAACTGTATACAATAGATTAGACCTGATTTAGACAGACACTACTATACACATAACTGTATACAATAGATTAGACCTGATTTAGACAGACACTACTATACACATGACTGTATACAATAGATTAGACCTGATTTAGACAGACACTACTATACACATGACTGTATACAATAGATTAGACCTGATTTAGACAGACACTACTATACACATGACTGTATACAATAGATTAGACCTGATTTAGACAGACACTACTATACACATAACTGTATACAATAGATTATACCTGATTTAGACAGACACTACTATACACATAACTGTATACAATAGATTATACCTGATTTAGACAGACACTACTGTAGACATGACTGTATACAATAGATTAGACCTGATTTAGACAGACACTACTATACACATAACTGTATACAATAGATTATACCTGATTTAGACAGACACTACTGTAGACATGACTGTATACAATAGATTAGACCTGATTTAGACAGACACTACCGTAGACATGACTGTATACAATAGATTATACCTGATTTAGACAGACACTACAATACACATAACTGTATACAATAGATTATACCTGATTTAGACAGACACTACTATACACATAACTATATACAATAGATTATACCTGATTTAGACAGACACTACTATACACATAACTGTATACAATAGATTATACCTGATTTAGACAGACACTACTATACACATAACTATATACAATAGATTATACCTGATTTAGACAGACACTACTATACACATAACTGTATGCAATAGATTATACCTGATTTAGACAGACACTACTGTAGACATGACTGTATACAATAGATTATACCTGATTTAGACAGACACTACTGTAGACATGACTGTATACAATAGATTATGCCTGATTTAGACAGACACTACTATACACATAACTGTATACAATAGATTATACCTGATTTAGACAGACACTACTATACACATAACTGTATACAATAGATTATACCTGATTTAGACAGACACTACTATACACATAACTGTATACAATAGATTATACCTGATTTAGACAGACACTACTATACACATAACTATATACAATAGATTATACCTGATTTAGACAGACACTACTATACACATAACTGTATGCAATAGATTATACCTGATTTAGACAGACATTACTGTAGACATGACTGTATACAATAGATTATACCTGATTTAGACAGACACTACTGTAGACATGACTGTATACAATAGATTATACCTGATTTAGACAGACACTACTATACACATAACTATATACAATAGATTATACCTGATTTAGACAGACACTACTGTAGACATGACTGTATACAATAGATTATACCTGATTTAGACAGACACTACTGTAGACATGACTGTATACAATAGATTATGCCTGATTTAGACAGACACTACTATACACATAACTGTATACAATAGACTATACCTGATTTAGACAGACACTACTGTAGACATAACTGTGTACAATAGATTATACCTGATTTAGACAGACACTACTATACACATAACTGTATACAATAGATTATACCTGATTTAGACAGACACTACTATACACATAACTATATACAATAGATTATACCTGATTTAGACAGACACTACTATACACATAACTGTATGCAATAGATTATACCTGATTTAGACAGACATTACTGTAGACATGACTGTATACAATAGATTATACCTGATTTAGACAGACACTACTGTAGACATGACTGTATACAATAGATTATACCTGATTTAGACAGACACTACTATACACATAACTATATACAATAGATTATACCTGATTTAGACAGACACTACTATACACATAACTGTATGCAATAGATTATACCTGATTTAGACAGACATTACTGTAGACATGACTGTATACAATAGATTATACCTGATTTAGACAGACACTACTGTAGACATAACTGTATACAATAGATTATACCTGATTTAGACAGACACTACTATACACATAACTGTATACAATAGATTATACCTGATTTAGACAGACACTACTATACACATAACTATATACAATAGATTATACCTGATTTAGACAGACACTACTATACACATAACTGTATACAATAGATTATACCTGATTTAGACAGACACTACTATACACATGACTGTATACAATAGATTATGCCTGATTTAGACAGACACTACTATACACATAACTGTATACAATAGATTATACCTGATTTAGACAGACACTACTATACACATAACTGTATACAATAGATTAGACCTGATTTAGACAGACACTACCGTAAACATGACTGTATACAATAGATTATACCTGATTTAGACAGACACTACTATACACATAACTGTATACAATAGATTATACCTGATTTAGACAGACACTACTATACACATGACTGTATACAATAGATTAGACCTGATTTAGACAGACACTACTATACACATGACTGTATACAATAGATTATACCTGATTTAGACATACACTACTATACACATAACTGTATACAATAGATTATACCTGATTTAGACAGACACTACTATACACATAACTGTATACAATAGATTATACCTGATTTAGACAGACACTACTATACACATGACTGTATACAATAGATTAGACCTGATTTAGACAGACACTACTGTACACATAACTGTATACAATAGATTATACCTGATTTAGACAGACACTACCGTAGACATGACTGTATACAATAGATTATACCTGATTTAGACAGACACTACTATACACATAACTGTATACAATAGATTATACCTGATTTAGACAGACATTACTGTAGACATGACTGTATACAATAGATTATACCTGATTTAGACAGACACTACTGTAGACATAACTGTATACAATAGATTAGACCTGATTTAGACAGACACTACTATACACATAACTGTACACAATAGATTATACCTGATTTAGACAGACACTACTGTAGACATGACTGTATACAATAGATTAGACCTGATTTAGATAGACACTACTATACACATAACTGTATACAATAGATTAGACCTGATTTAGACAGACACTACTATACACATGACTGTATACAATAGATTAGACCTGATTTAGACAGACACTACTGTAGACATGACCTGATACAGATATAATTTCTTATGAATTCCGTGAGGAAACATTTTGGGAATCAACTTATTATCTCCCCTTTCAGTACTCTTCGCTGTATGGCAGCATTGTATAACGAATAAAAATTATCAAAGATCATGATTTCTATTTGAAAATTGGCGTCTTTCCCAATGATTGATTTTAGTATACTTTTTATATGTTGTTTTTGCCATTTCTCTACAGGATTGTAGAAAAATAAATTATAATGCAATGTTTTTAGGTTCAATGTTAATTTGACTAGGTTAAAATACGAAATCAATCGCCATTCCTCGCTTAATTTGTCATAGTAGATAAACGTGTTTTTATCGGGATGGGAGAGTGGGGGTGGGTTAGAGAAACATTGACATCGACAAAAGAGACAAACAATTCTATCTGTACGATCAAATAATCGTGGCTCCTTTCCAAAAAACACTTTTTTGTGTCTCATTAGTAAAAATCAGGTTGATCTGCAATTATCACTTAATTACAAAATTCGTCTTACTTCATAAGAGATGTGTACATTAATTTAGAACTGCATGACAAAATGGGGCCGTCGTGGTCGTGATCGTATGGTAGTTGGATTTTCAAATACCTGTGCAATCAGTGCCTATCACCACTGAAGTTGTGAGTTGGAACCCCGTTCATGGCGAGGTCTACTCGATGCAACATTATATGATGAAGTTTGTCAGTGACTTGCGACAGGTCGGTGGTTTTCTCCGGGTACTCCGGTTTCCTCCACCAATAAAACTGACCGCCACGATATAACTAAAATATTGTTGAAAGTGGCGTTAAACGCCATAAGCCTAAACTGGCATGACAAAATAGAGCTTTATCAATAGAACATATCATATTGGTCGTTCAGATATAGTGGCAATAAATCAGCAAATTTCCTTCTGAAACAATTAATTTAGTGTATAAAATTGTATATGAAAGCCGAAACAACTGGTATCTACATAGTCTTTTACAGGGAAAAAGTAATATTTATGGCAGCACTTATTTCATACTATGTTACCTAATTTTTTCCCGATATCTCACGATTTTTTTTTTTTAGAAAATAGGAATCAGAAAAATCAAAATACATTCATATTCCCTAAATATGTCTATAGTTGCATATGTAAATAAAAACTTTCTAGATGAAGACATTTATAAAAGCAAGTTTTATGTTTAAACAGCAATTTTGGGATAAGAGCTTAACATGTGAACGCAGCATAAAACATAGAAAAAAATAATAATAACACGAACGGACTATTAAAATACATGTATGTACCAAAAGAAGAAATAGGAAGCAACAAGCCAACTACCGTTTTTACGCAGAAAATCATACTTTACATAAATATATATCATAGCACATGTATGTGGACAATCGAAGTAAGAAAGAAAGTGTGTGGACAGATATGTTAACCCATATTCGTATTATTGTTTACATAATGCTTTTATTTATCTTTGTAGAAATGAAACCTGCCTTTTTTGCTATTCTGGGATCTACTGGCTCTATTGGGAATAGCGAAATCTTAAAGTTTAACGTCGTGAAAACAAACACAGGTAGCGGTTACGACGCCATCACTGGAGTATTTGTTGTTCCTAAGCGTGGTACCTACCATTTTACCAGCGTGGTATACACCTATCTCGCCGATGACGCCGTAGTACAGATGAACAAGAATACGGCTATTGTGGTGAGAGGCTATTCAACTGGAACAACTCATGCCACATCGCACGTAATGAATGTTGTCCTAATTCTTGAAAAAGGGGACCACATTTACGTACAGCATCGTGGAGGAGCCTCTGATTCAATTCTAGGAGACCTCCACTCTTCATTTTCGGGATTTATGATTTCTGAATAAAATTTGATCAATTCATTGAATATTATTTTTAATTACACACGAACTAATTAATTAAATTAAGATTGATATGTTTCTGTAATTTTGATTTAAAACAATGCACATTTTCTGAAACGGGATCAGA
This sequence comes from Bathymodiolus septemdierum, assembly GCA_963383655.1. Taxonomy (NCBI): domain Eukaryota; kingdom Metazoa; phylum Mollusca; class Bivalvia; order Mytilida; family Modiolidae; genus Bathymodiolus; species Bathymodiolus septemdierum. Next base: position 38,298,514 of record OY726524.1, on the reverse strand, counting down.
GTCGGAATATTGTGTTGCGTGGATGTGATTTTTAAAGCTAGGGGGGTATGGTTATGGTGTTTAACGCCACTTTCAACAATATTTTAGCTATATCGCGGTGGTCAGTTTTATTGGCGGAGGAAGCCGGAGTACCCGGAGAAAACCACCGACCTACCACATGTCACTTATAATTATAGATTATTATATGGCATTTTTCATATCACATGTCATATCCACTCGTCGCAACTTCGGCTGATTCCGTACCGTCATCATACCTCGTCCGTATTACGATAGCTCCCATTGGAACTACTTTCGGAAATCTTCAATGAAAGGAGGTATTAAAATAATTTCACTTTCGAATATTCGTCCAATAATAATATATTTTCATTCGTCGCAATGTCGGCTGATTCCGTACCTTCATCAAAGACCAATATTTTTCAAAACAAACTCATCTATTGTCGCCATGTTATAACTTATTCGCGGTGCGCAATGTTTGATTGAAGTGATACGGTCTTCTGGCGAAGAAATGTGACGCGTAGATGCATATCAAATACCGTATTACAGCCGAGGTATTGAGGGAGAGAAGCGGACTCACCCGAGGTTTGCCGATTTATGTCATATCAACCCGAGACACCCATATTAGCCCAAGGGTCGAGGGCTAATATGGGTCGAGAGTTGATATGGCATGTGATATGAAAAATGCCATATCATAACCTATTTATCATATATTTCAATGCGCCTTTCTTCATTTTTGTGAGAGCTGATCGTTTTCAGAAACCATGTAGCTTGATTTGGGATATGATGCAATAATGTCATATTATATCTACGTTTTTATTATATGTATTTAGAGACATAATCCTTAAGGCCCGTTGTCACTATCAAAGTTTTCTTTGTCAAAGAAAACTTTGACAAAGTTTTTGATGAAACTTTGATAGTGACAACGGTCAAAGAAATCTTTGATCAAAAACTTTGACCAACTTTGATGGAATAGAACTCCATCCTATTTTTCTTCAAACTTTGATGGACTTTGATGGAAATCAACCAATCAGAATACTGTTTGGAATAATGAGATGATGTTTACAAACATGATAATAAAAAGGTAGGAAAGGGAAAATCAGTAAGATGAGTAAGAAATTAATATGGACAAATGAAATCATAGAAGAATTGATTGAATTGTTGTTTTGTCCATTCTAAAATAATTTCGGAACTCGTTCGGGTCTTTAGTGTGAAATTCTTTAAGAAGTGTATTGTATGCGCTTCTTTGTTTCCTTCTCAGCAACCAATATCTAGTTGCCCTCCTTCTCACCCTTGCACGGTCCCGGAGTCTCCTTCTAAGGATTGCAATGCTCACTAGACATAAAGTGACAGCAATGTTTTCATAATTTGTGAGAGTTGGAGCCATTTTGTCGTGTTTACAAGATTTCCCTCCAATTCTTTGACAAACATGATAAAAAAACTTTGATAGTGACAACAGACACTTTGTCCAAGTTTTCTTTGTCCAAGTTATCTTTGACAAAGTTTTTGATGGAAAACTTTGATATTGACAACGGGCCTTTATACAGATGATTCAATCTTTGGTTCATAAAGGAGTGTCATCATTCGTTGCATAACGAGCATTTTCCATGTTTTCTTCGTAATCCATTTTGACAGTAACAGACGACGGAAGTAAACAATGATACATTAATAACGAAAACTGATCGGACCGGAAAACGTGAATTTCGGAAGAATTTTTTTTTTCCAAAAAAGATTAAATAATTTTTTTGGTGAAAAACTAAATACTCGATTTCATGCAATATTTCAAGCCGCCATTTTGAAGAAAAAAAAACATATTACAACCCCTCCCCAATGTAATACGGCACACTATTACCCCCCCCCCCCCCCCCCCCCCCTGTAATACGGATCAGGTTATTATACCCCTGGGAGATATGACTTGTTGCATTTCGAATTTATCACATATGCAAAATTAAACATTATCACATAAAGTTGCATCGAGTACACCTCATCATGAGCAGGATTGGAATTCACAACGTTAGTGGTAACAGGCAGGGATTCCATAGGCACTGGTAAATACAACTACAATACGATCACGATCACGACCACGACGACCACCTTTTAAAGGTTATTTCGATTCTGATATATCTAAGAGTACACATACGGTAGTATACTTTGATTGGAAGACTGTGATTTATATTTACGTTTGCGGCACAGGCACTTGTTTATGGTAAGAAACAAGTGCCTATGGTTTGCGGAAAATATCGCACACAATTTATGCTGCCAATGGAAAAGTCAGTCACATTTACCGGCGCATTTGCGAATGAGATTATACCATCGATAAATCGCGCGTGTGTCTACAAAGCGAAAGAAGGACGTCATGTTAGAATATTGAACACTATATTTCATTTGAAACATCAGTGACTCGAATAATTGACATAATATGTTATTATATGATGATGAACATTCGCTGAAAATAGACAGGTTTGCAAAAATAAATATCATACAATTGATAACGCTATTATTCCATGGTTCAATGATTTCACTAAACACCAACTGTCGTATTATATAATATTTTGCGGCTTGTTTATTTGACTAATATAAAATATAGGCATAATTAACCTTGTACAAAGTTAACTTAAACTAGAGAAATGTCAAGACTGGGTTACACAAATTTCAATGAAATCTAAGTGTCGATTAGAACATAATTAACACTTAAATTTACTTGCACAGAGATGGGCATATTTTTCAAGTGGTTATAGTAGTCAGTGAGTTCTTCTTGGATCTTTGTTTCGTCCTGAAAACGAATGGAATATTTGCTGCTGAAAGCCTAGTAACCAACAAACAACAACAAAAACAGCACATTGTATATCCTAGTTTTAAATATTAATTATACTCTAATTAATTGACAAATTTCATTACCAAAAAAAAAAAAAAAAATCAAAATCACGAATGACCAAATATGGCAGTAACTCACCAAGGCACAATTAGTCATAGCGAGCACAGAGAGCTCTACAGCAACATGGGCATGCGCATTGAATACACAATCTTCCTTATGATGAGATTGAAATCCTTTCGTCCGGAAGTTGATAAAAGAGAGGGCATGTGCCCCTTGCCACCGGCTCATATGTCTCTGATAAGAAAAGATAGTGGTGAACATTAACATTTTTCATTTTGTGGTGAACATTAACATTTTTCATTTTTATACAATTTTTGCATTTATTATTTCTTTGGCTATTTTCTAACCATGATGTGCTTGCAAGGAACAAGGAACGCATGACTTTTTCCTTATTTCTGTTAGTGTTAATTATTTCTATCAGTACCCATTTGTTTATTCATCTTAAGTTTTCCGTCAGTCTGATCCTACAAAATATTTGAATACTACCAACATCTGCCGACAATGGTTTAGAATAGTAAGACACAATGAATTTTATTTATTTAACCATCAATTATGCCGTTCATACTATATGTATATCTGTTATTATTTATTAAACTCAATCTTTCTAAAATAAATGCTATAAAATTATTAACCAGCTTGTTGTTGAAACTTTAAAAGGTATTAACATTACACTTTTATATAAACTTGGCAAATATGGCATTAAAGGGGATCTGCTTTGTTGGTTAAACAGTTATCTTTCTAAACGTACTCAAAGGGTAATGATAAAAGATGCTTTATCCGGGATTGGTCATTTGCATGCAGGTGTGCCTCAGGGGTCAGTATTGGACCCTTTAATGTTCTTGATCTTCATAAACGATATTACTGATGAGATAGTAGGTCTAAGTCGTCTTTTTGCTGATGACACGTCTATTGGACATATAGCACAAGATGAAAGCACACTAAGAAATATGATTAATACAGATCTGAATCACCCGAAACAATGGTCAAACAAGTGGTTATTAAAGTTTAATCCCACCAAAACTGAAATTATTATTTTTAATGTCAATAGCGTTGAATGTAATTTAACATTTAATTTTGACCAAACAACTATTGATCCAGTACATACACACAAACATTTAGGGATTGTATTCAGCAGCGACTGTAAGTGGACTAAGCACATAGACAAATTAATTGAATCAGCTTCGAAACAACTTAATGTACTCAGAAAATTAAAATACCGTCTTAACAGAAATTACTTAGAAAAAATTTACTTAACATTTATTAGACCTGTATTGGAATATGCATCTGAAGTGTGGGATAATTGTGGACAAATAAATTCGGACAGATTAGAAAAAGTTCAACTTGAAGCTGCGCGTATTGTTACGGGATTACCATCGTTTGCCAGTATAAATTCTATTTATATCGAGACGGGGTGGGAAAAGTTGAAAACTAGAAGGGAGGTAAGAAAATTGGTCCTATTTCATAAAATCGTTAACGGTCAAGTACCTGATTATTTAACAGAATTGGTACCACCTACAGTCGGTGACACTAATAACTATAATTTAAGGAACAGACTAAATATTTCACAACCATCATACCGATTATCTACATATCAACAGTCTTATTTTCCAAGTACGATTAAATCATGGAACACTCTAGATCTGAGCCTTCTTCAACTGCCAACACTTCCGTCTTTTAAATCCAAATTGCAACAAAAATATTTTCAACCGAAAACTGTACCTTCTTACTTTTCTTTTGGAGACCGATATCTTAGTGTATTGCATGCTAGGCTTAGAAATAAATGTAGTTCTCTAAACAGCGATTTATTTAAATCGAATTTGGTGCCTAGTGCTTCTTGTTCGTGTGGATATAAAAACGAATGTTCCGAACATTTTCTATTATATTGTAATAAATTCAATTTACTTAGAAATAACATGCTAATTGAATTCAATATGCTTGATATGAGGGGTCTACCGGTAAATATCGATATTTTGTTATTTGGAAATGATGACCTGTCTGTAGAAATAAACACGTTTATATTTTCATGTGTACAAAATACATAAAAGATACACGGCGTTTCTCTTGAACTAACAAGTCAACATGCAACATTATTGACAATTGTCAACATTGTGTACTTCTACATGTACGTATATTGACGTGTCACAAGTCGATGAAATATACACGTGTTATTTAGTTCAAAATGTACTTACCTAGGTATGCAAGATCCCAAATCCCAACATATAAACTATGCCTAATCGTAATACGATCCAAGTATGCAACACACATACACCACGTGTTTAAGAATTGTCTTTTGAGGTGTGCTCGATTTGCCATATATTATACCTGTTTCATCGACTTTTGAAATTTGCATCTTTCGTTCTATTGTATGTTTTTTTTTTCTTCTTCTTCTTCTTCTTCTTCTTCTTCTTCGTCTTCATATTCTGAACAAATATTTTATTATTATGTATTTAATGCTGTTCTGATTATATGTAAATTGATGTAACTAGCGGAGAAGACATTTCTAAGTTGTAAAACTTGTGTCTGATCCATTTGTTGTTATTATGAACAATAAAATAAGTTTAAATCATTAACATTACACAAGAAGGAATATATGTCTGTATAATCTTGTCACAGATCATTTTAAAGAGTATGATTTCAATACTGAATATTGCCTTAATATATATATCACGCCTCTACTGTGCTTTTTCCAATAAAAAAAATATTGAATATTGATAAATATTTTGTATGTGAAAGCAGAGACATGTCTGATGAAAGCGGTACCTATATAATTCTTTTAAAATTAAAAACTATTTTGTTCACTTGGAGATAGCATAATATTGGCCCAAATACACATACTTTAAAATGTCGAAATGAAGATTATCAGTATTAAAGTAACCGTACGCAGTGCGGTCTTATGTATGGGCACAATGGACAGTTGCCCGGTGGTCACACAAGCAAATGAACCCCATGCTAATCTATGTATGTTGTATATGGCATAATTTTTAATTTTTAAACACTGATTTTGTTGGAAGTATCAATACAAGAAATATATGTTTAATTTTATCGACCATTTATAATTTTATTTCTGTGAGTGTTTGTATAGATATGGGCCTCAGTGCACTGCTTTGACCGGGGCCTATATTGCTGACAAGACGGCCCTGACCGTACGTCATTCATCATTTACACTTCATGAATATATATCGACTGTACATAGCATGGTATAGGCCAATATTGCTTATGCATGTTGATTGCATTAATTGATATTTTCGTAATAAAACTCTTTTCTTATGACTTAAAACACCATACTTTCATTTTACAGACACCGGCGTCTACTACCCCCTTTAGGCTTTATAATGGTTGATACCACCCGCGTACTAGTACTAGTTAGTCTTCAATGTTTGCACTGTCCCTAGTCCAACAATAAAAGATTCCATACTTTTTTCTCATACTTTTCTATTCTACTTCATTTAACTTTCCAATGGATGTCATATGGGATATAATTTAATTTCAAATACTAATGTCCTCTCTATAGGCCATGCCTACTCATATTATTTTGTGATATTCAACTTTCACTCAAATATATACACACTGGCCAGACAGAAATGCTGTGCTCGCATCTAGGCAATGCTTACTCCATATTAGTATTGATTATATAGATAAAACATGTTTCGATTGGATTTCCGTTGAAAGTTTAGTAACGAACAACCAAAACAACACATTGTATATCCTAGCCTTAAATATTACTTATACTCTAACTAATTAACGAATTTCATTTCCAAAAATGTATCCCGAATGACGTCGTATCTCACTCACGAAGGCGCAATTAATCATAGTATTTATTATATAGATAAAACTTGTTTGGATTCGAAGTGTACAGTCACAAACTTTATTCTGATTCGGAGTCACTGAATGTTAAAGGTAGGCTTCTTTTTTATTTTTATTATAATGACAATAGTCGTGGTGCCATTTCGGCGTTTGCAGTTGGTTTATTTACGTTGGAAACGGTCAAATGTACTTAACTGTAAAACTTACAGAAAAGTAGTCCCGACAACGAAATGGCGGGAAATATAGTGTGGGTGGAGAAAAAACGATAATTTCACTGTGAAATTATCGTTTTATTTAATTCGGAAAATTTTGTATTTCACAGTTATCTATATAATACATGTAAAATAAAATAACTGTTATCTGGGCACTTGTTTAACATTACAATAAATACTACCATTATAATACAATATTAACATACTTATAACATGATGCAACGCTCACGGAACCCTCATTTTTAGCAACATTAAAAAAAGTCTTGATATGAATAAATGTTAGAGAAAACCGATTGAGACATGCCAGGATGTGGTGTGATCGTTTACTGATGAAATATTAGATGGGTCGTTGTATGAAATGGCTATTTGATTATTGATTATAATCTGTTTTTACTTTTTAGATACTAATTTCAGAAATAAAGATAACCAAACAAACTGATATAATGTGAGAAAAATCCCCACAATTGCAAAGTAAAATTTGTCTTTAGCAAAACAAAAATATCTGTGTTTCAAATGAGATTTTTAAAAATTAAATTTGTTCAAGGATTTAACTATTCATTTTGTCGGGATGCCATACATCATGTTCATAATGTGTAATTACAAAGGTACTTGTGGCTACCATCTTACGGTGTACGTATCTTGTGATGCATCTACACATACAATTATTGCCAGTTCGAGTTCCCTACATAACATTAGGTAATAACATGCATGAGTGACTTACGGTAAGGCCGGTGGCTTTTCCCATCTACTCTGGAGTCTCCAAATGACAAACCTGACCGCCACGATATAACTGAATGATCGTTAGATGTGGTGTTGAAACCAAACTCTAAATCCTAATATAACATTGAATTTGTCGCGCATATTGAAATAAAAACAAATATCATCATCTGAAAGCATCCTGCTTTATACTGAAGTAGATATACACTAAATCGGGTAGATCAGAATAAAAAAAAAGATTTAAGAAGAGTTTGAAATACCAAAGGGGTAATCAGAATCCGTAAATCGAAGAAGGACAGGCAAACAACACAATGGCCAAAAGAAAAAGAGGACAAAATGACAAACAACGATCTACTAGGCATACATATAAAACTAAACATCGAGTATTACAAACTCCAATAAAACCGGGGGTGAACTCATGTGCTCCGGAAGGGTAAGCAGTTCCTGCTCCACTATTGACACCCGTCGTTTTAAACTAGTTACACAGTCGTGATAAGTCGTTATCAAGTGAATGCTAATATTATGCCTTCGTTCTTCTTATTATTTTAATAGAGAAAGAAAGCCCATATACATGTATATGTGTTCCATATAAACATTATTTATCAATTATGACTAACAGATAAGACAGTGTAACAGAGTACAGTTCTAAATCAACAATGGAAGAACACCTATTTATTATGTTATGTTTGTGTCTAGTTAAAAGTGTTCTTATGTCAAATAATAAACGTTTGTTACTGAACGATCCTGCTGCTATAATGAATCGACTGGACCATCTAGAGAGCAGGCTTCAACAGCAAGAGTTGGAAATTAGGCAATTGAGGAATTCTATTAATGGTAAGAGAGCAACTATTACCTTTTTTCGCCTCCGAATCGAGTTTTAAAACGAAAGGGATATGGAGGCATTAGAAACATCATTGTTTCTTACCACTGAACATATTGTATTTTTGTCACTTGCTTAGAAAAGTTTGAAGATACCAAAGGGGTAATCAGAAGCCGTAATTCGAAGGACAGACAATGTAATGGCCAAAAGAAAAAGAACAAAAGTGCAAACGTTGATGTATAAATGTTACATAGGAAGCTAAAGATCGAGCAACACGAACTCACTAAAACTCAGGTGCCCCGGAAAGGTAAGCAGTTCCTGCTCCACATGTGGCACCCGTCATGTTACTCTCTTTACAAACCCTGTAATAAGTCAATAATGAGGAACAGACCGGATTGTGATTACAACTCTTTTCTTCGTTGTACCTTGTCCAACGTTGTAATCTTACATAAAGATATTTAACTTCTGAGATATGGACAAAATATCGTAAAAGAAAGAAGTGTAGTTCAAAGTAAATAGGAATTGAGAAAAACAAACTTTCTATTTATAAAAACCCGATTTGATTTTATTTTTGGTGTCTTAACGCCACTTTCAGCAATATTTCAGCTTTATCATGGCGACCAGTTTTATTGGTGGAAGAAGCCGGAGAGAACCACCGACCATGGACAAGCAACTGGTAAACTTTATCACTTGCGGCTGCGAGTCGAGTGCACCCTTTTTGTAATTTACAAAGCCGGACGCGAACCCACGCCGTATTGGTGATAGGCTTGTATGAGTTGTTAGGTAATCCAACTACCTAACTCATTGAGCCACCCGGGCCCTATATATATAAACCCGATATACATGCAATTTAACATTGAATATAGATAAATCTCATCTATATTTCAGACACGAAACCTGCGTTTTTTGCTGTATTGTCAGTCGGTGGAGTAGATATAGGAAGCGACCAGATAGTGAAGTTTGACAGCGTAAAAACTAACATTGGAGGTGGATATGATCCAATCACGGGTGTTTTCATCGCTCCAAATCCTGGCACTTTCCAGTTTGTTAGTGTAATCTATTCTAATGGCAATGATGATGTTGAAGCTCAGATGAATAAGAACAACGAGTTACTGTTAAGAGGTTATTCGTCGGCTGCTTCACACGCAGAGTCGCATGTAATGAATGCGGTTGTTAATCTGCAACAAGGGGATCACATTTACATACGTCACAGAGAAAGTAAAGCTCAACATGTTCGCGGAGCACTCCATTCCTCATTTTCTGGTTTTCAAATTATCTGATAAAATTCTGAATATAATAAAGTAGATTTTAACAATATATTGGATAGTTCTATATATGACGACGGATAGGTTACGTGTGTTATCACAATCCCGTCCATTTCTGTTTCATGACTTACAACCGGATCTTTAACAAGGGTAACACGGATGGTGACACTAGTCGAAAAAAATGCTTGCACTTCCGGAGTACGTTCTTTGTGGGGTTCGTGTTGACCATTATTGTCTGTTGTTCTTTTTCTCTCTCGCCATTTTGTTGTTCTTCTTCAATTTACAACTTCTGATTTCCCTTTGCAAGGAGTTATGGTGTTTAATGCCACTTTCAACAATAATTCCGCTGTATAGTGGTGGACAGTTTTATTGGTGGAGGAAACCGGAGTACCAGGAGTAAACCACTGACATGTTGCAAGTCACTTTATCACATAATATTGTATCGCGTACATCTCTGCCTGAGCGGAGCGAAATTCGAACTCACCACAACAGTGGTGACATGCACTGCTTGCATAATTAATTGTAAATCCAACTACCATACGATCACGACCACGATGCTCCCGTTAAAGAGTAAACTTTAACGGTATATATATGGTCATTGTAACGGGAGAAAACATTATACCAGCAGCTACAATGAGCTATTCATCAACGGAAAACAGACAACAAAGTAGCGGACAATACAAAAAAACATATTTATTATCATTTATTATTTTGAAAACTTACATTTCGTTTTGATGTTCTAAATGATACTAACCTTTTGAAAGTGCAATTTTGTTGGAACGGTTAGCACTTGCAAATTGTTCCGCGCACAATATTGGAAATCATGTAAAGTATATAGACAGCTTACGCTCTTATTAATGCAAAATTTATCAGAAAACTTTCAAAATCGACAGAACGCCAAATCTTTTTGGAGATTTAAGAATACGTCAGGTACCTTAGGCTCCAGACATGTGTATCAAAGCTAGCACAATGGATACTGGTTGTAGACATTGAAAGCTGTACCGCCTCCAACGTCGGTTTCAGCACAGTTTTTATCCAAGAGTTCGTCCTCGTATTTTTGGCGACAAAAGGCGGATGACATTTCTTTTATACCTTTAAAGCTGAATCAAACATATTCATCTTGCTTTACTTCATACAGAAGAGTTTGAAGATATCAAAGGGTAATCGGAATCCGTATATCGAAGAAGAACAGACAACACAATGGCCAAAAGAAAAAAGTACAAAAGGACAAACAACGATCTACAAAACATACATATGAAACTAAAGATCGAGTAACACGAACCCCACTAAAAACCGGGGATGAGCTCTACTAGTGACACATAATGCAATGGACTGTTCTGTCATTTGCTAAAGAAGAATGAAGAACCAGATTTGTCGTAATCACTTCCCTCCCGGTCCTTTTCTCATTCATTACTTAGCACCGGGTTTATAACTAGAGGAACACGATGGGTACCACTAGTGGAGCAGGAACTGCTTACCCTTACAGGCGCCTGAGTTTACCCTCATGTTTTAGTGAGGTTCGTGTTGCTTAATCTTTAGTTTTCTGTGTAGTGTTTTGTAGATGGTTGTTTGCCTTTTTTCTTTTGGCCATTATGTTGTCCATCCTTCTTCAATTTACAAATTTCAATTTCTCTTCTGGGATCTTCAAACTCTTTTTGTACTTGTAAGCAAGTCCAAGCCAAAACTTTAAGAGAATACATGAAACTATCCAATCATATAAACTTCATTAAAATAAATATATCAATGGGTGATACCAAGCATATAGGGTATTATTACAAGAGTATCTATTAAACCTTTCTATTCTGATTACATATTCTGTTCTAATCCGGTCTTAGGCTAGGTTTGTATTATTACCAAAGAGGAGTGTGTTAGATGTTACGATGTCTGCTGTGATGACAAACATGGTTTCATGTTGTATATTACAAGAAGTAGCACGTGTACTCAGTTTAACTTGGAACAACAATTAAAAAAGTTAATGTTTGTAATACACAATTTGCAGTTAACCTGGTACTTTATATTGAAAACACAACGCATGTTAACATGTCCACCAAGTGCGACAAAACACTACACAGAAAACTAAAGCATGAGCAACACGAACCAAAATCAAACTCTGGTCTTACGGAAGGGTAGGCAGTTTCTACTACACTACACCAGTCGTGTTACTGTTTTGTTCCTAATCTGATATGAAGATCGTGTTCGATACTGCTATGCATAAATAAATACAAGTAAAACATTATTAAATTAGGTCAGGGGGTCGTCGTGGTCGTGATCGCATTGTAGTTCGATTTAAAACTACCTATGCAATCAGTGCATATCACCACCAACGTTATTAGTTCGAATCCTGCTCAGGCGAGGTGTACTCTATACAACATTATGTGATAAAGTTTGTAAGTAGCTTTTACCAGGTACTCCGATTTCCTCCACCAATAAAACTGACCGCCACGATATAACTGAAATATTGTTGAAAGTGGCGTTAAACACCATAACCATAACCATAAATTAGGACAAACAGCACACGTTAGTATTATCAACTTTATTTTGAACACACAACACATGTCAATGGATAGTTTTCCTTGTAAGGTGGACATTGAAGAGATCCACATTTTGCAAGAACATTATGGAAAAGTTTACCATTGTTATCGTTCTTTCCACCTGTCAAAAACTCTGGCTGGATATCTATGCACTCATATGTACCAGCAGCTTTTGACAAGTAATGATTTGAAGAAAGATATCCATAATATTCCATCTGCCAGCCTGGATAACATTTATTTTTGCCAGGAATCATGATCACGCTTGATGCATGCATGGTTCTGCATACAGCACACGGTACATCTTCAGCGTTACTGTCTGGGGCAAAAAAGTTATCGTCAAATTCAGCACCGTAGATGCGACCATGGTCAGGTCCACTCGTCTTTCCAAAATCGGGATCAGGTGGTAGACACACAGGTTCCGCAGATGCACCGTTTTCAGAGTGAAAACCTCCTGCAGCAAAACCTATTATTAGAAAAAAAATTGTGTTAACTTAATTGATTCAATCGACTTTATTTTTAGATCTTATGCAATACTATATTTGTACACTAAATAACGAACCGATCTGCTTTTAAACTAGCAATAAATATTTTTCTGTCATATCATAGAAAAAAATAAATACATAAATGAATTAATTTTGGATGGGTAAAGGACCTACCAGTTTGTTTTGTAACATTCAGATGGATGCAACAATCACAGTGATAATGATTATCATCACGGCAACAATACCAATGTCGATATCTTTAGTCACAACATTCACGAAAAATGAGGATTTTATTCCCACATGCAACAACAACAAGAAAATACTTCAACATCAAATTAGTTAACATTCAATCCATGTCGGTGGTTTTTTCCAATAACATCTGTTTCTTGGATTTGGATTTTTAACAATAGTAACAAGACGGTTGCCACAGGAACTGGTTATCACCCTGAACCACCGTCCTCGTTTTCATAGAGATAGAATTGTCCATGCAATCATTAGTTTTTGGTGTAGTATTTTGTGGATCATTGTTTTGGTCTTATTTCTATTTGCCATATTATTTTCATTCCTTCTTCAATTTGTGTCATTTTGGTTGAACCTTTGTCATCTGCAAACTGTTCAATCTAAGCACCAACAATGTATTTGAACTATTGTAGAAAGTGGCGTTAAATACCAATTATCTTAAAAATCCAACTTGTTTGGACATTACTTACCAGAGTATACAAGTTCAGTGTTATTATTTGGACATTGTTTTCTGGCCCATCTAACGTACGTTGTTCCATGGACTATAAACAAAATCAAGAATATATAATACATAGCTAATATAATAAACATAGCACTTATCAAATTATATTCTAAAACAAGCGTTAATTCATACAAATTGTAAATAAATACTCAAAACGATCAAAATGACTGACATTAGCAAATAAAATAGCGTTTGTATACGTAATAATGTGACTTTATTATAATTCCAATGTACAACCACAATACCAATTGTAATGTACATGTATATGATTTACTTTATATATAGGTCATATTGGTTGGTAATGCTATGCGGATGACACCACAATAAGACATTCACAATATAAGCCTTATATTTTGGTTATGCTAAGCAGATGATATTATACTAAAATAGACATCTGAATCCTACTTTGTTGGTCATTCTATGCAGATGACACAAGCCTATATTTTTGGTTATGTTATACAAATGATACTATTATTCTATTATTGTCTTCTCTTGAGGGAACTGTTTTCTAATAGTGTTATCTGCTGGGGTATGCCTCACCAGACAACACTATAAGAAACATGTTCACGACAATAATATGCTAAGTACATAACATCTCATTCTGGACATAAAAGGAAAAAAAAACCACACTGAAATTCAACATTGTTAAACCTCGCCATGTTGACAATAAACGATGAACAGATTACAGCGCCGTCTATTTTAAGGGAGGTAAATTTTGCCAAAAATATATAAAAATAACGAGGGAGAATCTATTACATTGGTATAGTTCCCGTCGCCTAGGTATAGTCACCTGTTGCCAAGATGAAGCATGAACTGTTAAAAAAATTGTAAATCATACAATCAAAAAAGAGCATTTTAATATGTTATGTACTAATAATATATATCACCAAAAAAAAAACACGAACGAAATAAACAATAACATAACAACAGGAGATAATATTTAATGTTTAATGTGCGTTTTTACTATAGTGTTTTAGCATCCGGATCGTTCCTTTATTACGAAATTTACGTTGAATTGGATACTTTTTGATATTTGTACTTTAATTTCCAGTACGATATTGTGTGCGCTAGTCTTGATAGCATCACAACATCTGCCGAACTTGTCAAGTAATTTATGGTATACTGGGTAACAGCATACGATAAATTGCTTGACAAGTTAGGCATTTGTCATGATGTCATTTAAGATCATTAAAATCTGACAAAATGAACCGTAACATATAACTGAAGCTAGTATGCTAATACACAAACAATGTATTATCTTTCACAGATATAAGCAGAATCGGTAAATCGAAGAAGGACAGCCAACACAATGGCCAAAAGAAAAAGGGACAAACGGAACAATTTTGGTTTTATCTGAATGTTCTTACCGTGACTAATAACAGAGTTCAGCAGTTGTTGAATATCACTTGTATGGTGTTGATTTTGTATTGACAGTTTCGTATTTTCCTGCTCCAATGCTTGAATGGTTGTCTTTTGTATTTGAAGTTCAGCATTCTGTGTTGCAACGGTCTGCTTTAAGATTGCTACACTATTTTCCAGTCGGCCTAAGCGATCGGCTAAGACGAATGGGTCATTAAGCAATAATCTCTCCGATTTGGACTTCCCGAAAATTCCACTTAAATTAGAATATAATAACAGCACTATTAAATAATTCATGTTGTTAGATCGTTATTACAAGTGTAAAGGTAAGTGAGGACTTTCAGATATCAACTAGCTATTGTCTGTCCCAATGAAAGATAAGATGTTTTAAACCGACTTCATCAAATAGAGCACTAAGTCATTCAAGGTAAATATATATTGTCATGTTTTATTGCGCAATCATGTCTAAGAGCCTTGCGATTTTACAACCAATCATGTTTTCGTGTGGTGCTGTCTTCACATGGACCAAAATATTATTTTAACTGAATATAATTACAATTAGATGTGGTATTTTGGATCTTTTTTTTTTGCGACCCACTAACATCTAACAACATCCCGTATAAGGTCATGTCATTCGCTTTTGACTGTCCAATCTTATTCAAGACTAACCGAATCGGAGGTGCAATGGTTAGTCTGGTTGATTCGACTTCTGTCTACGATTTTTCTATTGGATTTTGGAACTATTCCGACAGTGTTATATTTTTTGTTTTGATTTTTTTATTTATATATTTTGACCCATTTAATGTTAGAGCTCCGATGACTGCACATAAAAAGTAAAGGTGTTATATTTGTTGAACACAACGAGACGCATTAAAACAACGGTGTGGATGAACGTGTCGTTAGTACGTATCTAGATATCTTAAAACTTTAAGCTTATACATTACTGAACTGAATCACCAACAGTCAAAAACGAAAATCACGTTATTCAATTTCTCCGACTGATAGTATCAAATACTTTCCAAAAATTAATCTTTGTCCTCTATAAATCTGCAAATTGTGTCAGACTTTTCATAAGGTAGTCTCTTTATCTTTTTGTTATGATTTTATTTAATGTGAGTACAATTTGTAGTCACGGATATTACATAATATGATTTTGTAGAGGATTTGCTTAAATATGTACCCTAATGGTCATACAGTGATGATATAACACAACGAAAAATAAAAGTTATGCGTCTGAGTTAAGAAAATCTAGATTCTGCCTTTCATATGGTTAAAAGAAATTTTTGAAGACACTAAAGGAGTAATCTGAAACTGTAAATTGAAGGACAGGCAATGCCATTGCCAAAAGAATAGAAAAGACAAAAGGACAAACAATGATCACATATAACTTTAGATTGACCAACACTTACCCAGTTATAAGCCGGGATCAACTCAGGTGCATTATGATAAGCTTATAAACCGTGTTTTGAATGCCACGGGTTGAAGGGGAGATAGTGAAAAGGTCCACGATAATTTTCCTCAAACAAGGCACCACCGGCCATATTGGGTAGCGTCAGTGGCAACATTTTCAAACTACCAATCAACGACAAGCCTACGCAATCTTTAGGTATTGAATGGCATGCTGTGTTATGAAGGCGTAAATAACTTCCGAATAATAATGAAAGGGTTTTTAACATGACCCTATAATTGATTCTGTGCGCTTGAGTGGATAACCGGATTTTGGGGTATGAGATATTCTCATTGTTGAAGGCCTTACTGTAACTGTGAAATGTAGAACAGCAATAAAAACGCTGTTCCTTTACTTTAATTTGTGTCTAAGTGCAATGTTGGATCGTCTCGAATGTTCATTTACATCCACATCCATATGCGCATTTATTTATATCAATTTTGAAAGGAGTCCATTAACACGAAAGGATAAAGTATACATGACCAGTGAGGGGTTCAACGGTATTCGTTATTCTGATTTGATGTATATTGCTACACATATTAGTACCCAATACATTTTAAAAGTTGTTGACGATAATATGTTCGAGTTATTCCCCTTGGTCTATATTACAAAAAGATTATCGATTAAATATGAGTACCGTAAAATAAAGCGAATTATAAATTATTATTGTGTGTATGACGGAAAAAATATTATTATGAATTATTTTCTTATCTGCTTGTACTAATCCAGTACTCTGAAGTGATATATTACCCCGGTTAAACTCAAATTAAAACACGACAGCAAGTGGCGTTAAACAATAAACACCATAAACTAACCAACCTTAAACACGACATACAAAAGACAGTTGTCCAATTTCCAATCTTGACAATCAATTCTTACATACTGAATAGGATAGGAGAAAATACAATTTCTTTCATTTTTCAACCGACACCTAGCGTGAATGCATCATCAATCATTACCCACCTGACGCATAAAAGTTAGAAAATGAATTAAAATCGATCTTAAAACGTACGAGTTGTCCCTCTTTATCTATTTCATTTACTATTGACAAACAACGTATGAAACAATCCTCTTTCTACATTGAATTACTATAATTGATCATTTACTAATTATCATATTCAAATTATCATAATGTTATTGAAATGAAATTTTGAATATTTATAACACAGAATAATCATCATATGCATGTTTCTTAAAATAAACGTGAAAAGAAAAATTATCATTTTGATTATCTTTTCTTTTAATGACGGATATTGTTTATGACATAATAACAGAAAATTTGTATTTTGATATAAAATATGTTGGTGGTCTGTATGACTATCAATTTCATTGTTGTGGTCAATGATCTGAAACTTAATTGAGTCAAACTGAAGGTTTTCTAAGATTTCCTAATATCATTATATGTATATCGGGGGCGTAGTGGTCATGATCGTATGGTAGTTGGATTTACAACTGCCTGTTCAATCAGTGCCTATCACCACTAAAGTTATGAGTTCGAATTCCGCTCATGGCTAGGTATATTCGATACCACATTATGTGATAACGTATATCAGTGACTTGCGACAGGTCGGTGGTTTTTTTCCGATTACTCCGGTTTCCTGCAACAATAAACTGATACAACTGAAATATTGTTGAGAGAGGCGTTAAACACCATATCACCCTGCCCCATAATCCATACCACGTTGTGTATTTATTGGGTATTACTTATATCGTGAAGCAAGCAGTAATTATGGTTTGTTAAGGGCGAAAACAAGTTCAACAATATATATATATATATATATATACGTCTGAAAATTAAACCAAACAGTGTTAGAATTAGATTTTAGAGCTGTCAAATGTTTTTTGTTCTTCCCTCGACGGGATTTGAACCCACACCATTGATACATTGCAGCACCCTTCGCTTAGCCTTACGTCCAGCGCCCTAGACCACTCGACCACATAAAACTATACAGAAATTAGGAAGGGGGTGCGACAACCAGTGCTATGACATTTTACTGCCACTAGAAAATAATGGAGAGTTTGATAAGGTCGAACAATCTAATATTTTGTTAGCGGCTACAATGTGTCTACTCTTTTTTGATATCTGCAACGAAAGATCTATACGTGCAAGGATGTGGCACTCTCAAAATACGTTATCCATTATGGTTCACAGTCGAGCTTTCCTTACTATGATCTAACAAACCCCTATCGAGAGGAAAAACCTTTATTAACCATCTGGGGGACGCGTGGCACAACTCGATAGATTAGGTTATGGGAACCTTCACCAACACTCAGACCACGATGTGTATCTATTAAAGACACTTACATGACAAGACGTGTTTTGTTTTATTTTGTTCTATATGTCTGTGTTGTTACTTTGTATGTTGGTTGTTCATGGCGTTCAATGATTTCTTTAACTGTTTGTTCTGTGTATACATTCATTCCGTTTCTTCAAAATATGGTCGCCATGACTAAAAAAATAGAATAAAAACGTAGATATCAAATTATGTGCGCACGTCACGTTTCTGGAATAACCCTCACCAGGTACGCTCAAGATCGAAAGATTGGAAAGCCAAATTATTTTTTTTTAAAGGTTTTGGGAGCAATACAACCAAAGGGCATAAACATGAGATCTATAATATAAGTAATATAAATGGCTATATTTACCTTCAATGACTATTGTCAGAAATATTGTGCTCAACAAAATAAGTAGATCATTGGCCTGTTGTGAGCGCATTCTCACGAGATAGTTCACAACTGTAATTTCACAATGCCATTTTTCAGAAACATCTATTATATTCTTTATGATGTTCTTCCTAAAATAAATCAGTACACTAAATCGAATTAAAATGTGAAGAGAACAACACACAGAACACACTCTATATAAAAATATTATTTGTGACAAATCGGCTGTGTATGGTTTGTAATAATGAACTTCACGATAACATGTACATATTTATATTAATTATAATTTTAAAATAGGGTCGTCGTGATCGTGACAGTATGGTAGGTAGATTTATAACTACCTATGCAATCAGTGCCTATCACCACTAACGTTGTGAGTTCGAATATCACTCAGGCGATGAGTACTCGATATAACATTATGTGATAAAGTTTGTCAGTGACTTGCAGCAGGTCGGGGGTTTTCTCCGGGTACTCCTGTTTCCTCTATCAATAAAACTGACAGCCACGATATAACTGAAATATTGTTGAAAGTGGCGTTAAACACCATATCACTAATCCTATAATTTTAAAACAACACAAAGCAGAAAATTATATGACGTTAGTCAATTTTATTTTCCTACCATATTTTATTCACCACATTTATATATAGGAAAACTATATTGTTTAACACAGTTGTAACAAAATTGAATAATTATTTGTAATTGTAAATAATGCTTGATACTATATATTCCAGAGAGTTAAGTTCCTACAATGGTTTCCCTGATAGAGGGCTGTACCTGCGGAACCGTATATCTTAAAGTATTTTTTGCGATTTATGGTCACAAAAATTTTGTGTTGGACACAAATATTCGTAAAATATGTGTTTTATGTTATCAACATAAAAAGAGGTGGCCGTACTGTTATTTATAAATTATATTTCACTTTGAAATATATAAAAAATATAATAAAACGATATACAGTATTAAACAATAAACCAACACATGTTCATTGTATGATAAGATTTATTTTGCTATGTTTAAAAATGTGCTACACTCTAGTATTCACACGTGATTATTTTTTTTTTACTTTTTATTTCAGAATAAAAAAATCATATTAGTTTCTTTTCTTCTTTTAAATAATGTTTAGATTAGATAAACACGTTTTATTGCTAAATATTTTAACAATTAGAATGGACATTATATGAACTTACAAGGGTTCCTGTCCACACAATAAATAATAACAAAAATGAAAAGAGCATGAAATTATATAATACATTTTTGTATAAGCATTTTTAAATATACTTTTATATGAAATGAAAGTAACGGGAAATTATAATAATAATGTTTCTATACGGTCTTTATAACGCCTGGTTGTTTAATATTCTATTTTAGATACGTTTTTTCTTGTCACATTTGACCTCGTGTCAACCTTATTTCACAATACAGTTATTCTCTCTTTTCACTTTCATTTCCTTCAATATCAATTTGATAGACAACGATTGGAGCAAGTACTTCTTGTAATTTAATTGTCCTTTTGTCATACCGACGGATAAAATCGACGATGAAATTAATTTTAAATTGCTGTTGGCAAACTCCGGTCACCCGTTCTTTCTTAACGTTACGTTACTTTGATGATCCCTTGAACAATAAATTGATAATGATTGGTTACACAAGGATGACGCTTCGATCGTTCGATCCACCGTCCTGTGCCATCATAACTTAACTGTGGGTGTTAACCTAGATTAAATCAAAACTTATCAAACAAAATGCTTTTTTAACAATTTAGTAATGAACATTCTATATTAATTAATATCCATTTATTATCTGTCGCTTTTTGAAGAAAATAATATTGAGACAGATGGTTTAACACAATACCGACAAAAAAGTAATAATCTAGATTTGTAATTGAATTACAAACGTACTAACAATAATGGGTAGAAACGTCAAAATATGCCACTAAAGCCTTTAAGTTTTGTAATACTAAACTCATTTGACCGTGAACACAAATTCATATTTTAAATAGTGTAATTAAAGCACTACAACTTTGTGTAAAACATTAAACATAAATAAATATGTATATTAAAACAAAAAAACAAAAACCCACAAAAAATAAACAAAGCGTCGGAATACTTCTGTATCATTGGGTTCATTTAGTTGGAATCATTAATAAATGGAGAGTTAGGGTTATGGAGTTTAACGCCACTTTCAACAATATTTCAGTTATATCATGGAGGTCAGTTTTATTGGTTGAGGAAACCGGAGTATCCGTAGAAAATCACCGACTTGCCGAAATTCACTGGCAAACTTTATCACATATTGTTGTATCGAGCTATTCTGCAGACACGATTAAAACCATATGAATCCAACTTATGGTATAAGCCATTTCTTGGGAGATGAAAGTCATAAGTTGAATAATCCACAAGAGCTTATTTCTGGATCAATTTTTAGTATTAGCAGGACAAAAAGAACGATCTCAAGGGGTAGCAACTCGATGTTTGTTGTTTATTTGGTTATTATTTGTACTATAGAAAAGTCACTGATTGCTTTATAATGTAGCTGAAGCAGAAATACTCATAGCAAAGAAACAAATAAAGAAAACAAAAAGAGAAGCAACACAAATGGATTAAAACTTTAATGAATGTCCGTTGTATGGACAATACTACCGTCCTGATAAATCAACTTATTAAAGGCAATCGTTAGTGGTCCTCCTGACGAGTCAGCTTATTAGGAGCAATCGTTAGTGGCCCGTTTGAAGGAAAATTGTATGTTCTGATTCTATCAATAATATTGTCCTTTTCTCCTGTGGCAATTTGAATTTCCGCCCAACCTTTAACTTTCAATACGAGAACATGTCCTAAGAAATGCCACCAGTGTCTAAACTGTACTGTAGAATGTGTTCCTTGTGCTGAGAGTAGTAGCCAACAGTCAGCTAACTACGTTCGTTAATATATGAATCACCATTGGAGATCCAATGATCAAAAGGGTGGGGAGATCCGATTAACAAACCTAAATTCATCACATTGTTGCCATGGCATGTCCGTAACCAGGATCTGAATATTAAACGGGATATATTGTGGTCTTTTTGTGCTTAGTGAATTCATGTTTTGTTTATTTTAGATGGCATTTTTTTGGCCATAACTATAATCTTTCTTTTTCTAAAAATTAAAAGGATAGGTGCGTATGGGGTGTTATCTACCAAAACATGTTTGTATATGTTTATTTGTATTCTGTGATGTACTTTACGATTTACGAGTATGTTCTCTGCCTTACTTTCATTTATTATGTTCACACATTATTTTTGGCTGTAGGATTGTTCATTGTTGTGTTTTTTGCCTTTGTTTTTTTTTCATTTTGTTTTCGCACTGTTATCGCATTCTGGTTAGACCCAGCAGAAATATGGATATCTGGTGATATAACTACTGGTTTATTATATCGTATAGTTAATGTTTATTGGCATAACTATTTTGCATTTCCGGTCTAAATAATTCTAATGTTTTCATAACATATTACATGCTTTATTGTACAATACTGTTTCTTGGTTTAAATCTTTGTTTAAATCGTATATTTGTTTCCAACAGAAGTCTGTATACGATTTTACTGTTATATCTCATGTGTGCTTCTGTTAGGCCATTTTGTTAAAATACAAGGTTTCAAAGCAGATTTGAATACTATTTTTTAAACCATCATATATATATATATATATATATATATATATATATATATATATATATATAAAAGTAGATATATAATTCTGTTCGTGCGTTTCTGGATTAACCTTCATCATGTATATTCTCATTCCACAAAGTCAAAAACAGGATTGACAAAAATCGACTAAAGTTCTCTATACCTATGATAAATAAAGTAACATATTAAGAGCCTCCCTTTGCGTTGTTTTTTGTTGTTGTTTTGACTTTTCTCAGGTACAGTATTTGAAGCCAGTTTCTCTGTATTTGTCTATTTATGATAGCCCCGTCGGTACTCTCTATCGCTTATTTAAGGCTACCTTGTTTTGTTGTTTTTCCTTTTTCAGGTACTATATTTTAAGACTACTTAGTCTTACGTATTGTCTGAATATCTTTAATTACTCAACTGTCAAATTTGAAATCCTATAATTAAAGGTTATAGACATGTTTTCACACGTTTTCTTAATGTCTTCTTTCATTTTTTACTTTACCATACATCTATGCCTGTATTTTATTATGATCCCAAATGAAATATGCATTAGTATTGTGAAAATCGTCAGATCCGCAGATGGCTTATCCATTAGTTATTGCTTAGATCTGTTAACTGTCAGTACTCCAGAAGACACTGCCATGATAAGACTGTAAATGTTACAACAATATCACCTTTTGTAGAATATTTTCACACCAGCATGTCAAATATACCCACACATAAGTTTAATGGCAGCCAATTTTTGTTTTTACGCTTTGGATTCATCTAAGAGTTTCAATAAAATATCTATGGTATGATCATTAAAATATTGCAGGTTTCAACACTGTGTATTTTACACTGTGATAATGATTATCGAATCTTGTGAAGCATGTTGGTATTACTTGCCGAATTTTGTCAGACCTGGCTGTAATGCTTGCCAATTTCAGTCAGACCTGGTTGTAATGTTTGCTGCGTTTTTGAAACATTCTTATAATGAATGGCGATTTTTGTCCTACCTGATTGTAAGGATAGCCGAATTTTCCTTAATCTTGCTATGATGATTTTATTGCCAAAATTTGTCAAACCCGTTTTCTAATGATTGTCATATGTATTCCATTAGTCACTGAATGAATATTCAACCGCCTACAACAAGTGCAGGTTGACAGAATCTGAAAAAACTACAACAAAATGAACCAATCTACACTACAACATGAACAACTTCACCAGTTACAACATGAACAACGATTGAGCAACTGAAGTTATCTATTAGTGTTGTATGTTCATATATACAATGCATCACCTTTATAGGAAAGATCTACATATACTGTTATATGTACAATGTGAGCAGACATATATAGTCAAAATCTTTAATGTGATACTCAAACGAACAATTTACATTTCCACATTGATATATAGCAATATTCTAGTAGTATTTGTACATGGAATATAGTACATGTATATGGATTGGTATGATAAGGGTAATAACAAAATTACCGAACTCCGAGCAATCTTACAAAGGAAAAGTCAAAAGTATATAAACAAACAAAATCAGTCAACAACCGGAAAACTGTGAAAACGGTAATGACCCTGACTTGGTACAGGCATTTCTAAAGAAATGTTTTTATCTGAAGTTAAATGATGGTTCAAATATTATACCGGTATTCTAATCGTATACATTTTACAACGTTACAACAATAACAAAAAAAAAAAAAATAGGATTTGTTAAGAAAGATCGTGACAAAATTGAAAAAAACCCAACAACAAATAAGCATTGATGAAAACCGCTCGTAGCCATTGGTTGTCGGCAATTCTCGTTAAACAAATAAAGAATTAAAATTAAATTAAATAAACATAATTCGATAGACAGCTTGGTCCACATGGTGAAGCTATAATCTTTTAGAAATATACCTGCTATCTTAAAATGAAGAAAATAGATAATATATAAGGTTATGAAATAAAAACGTAGATATCAAATTTATTGTGTACGACGCATTTCAGGTGCACTCAAAATCGAAAGATTGGAAAGCCAAATAATTTAAAGCTTTGGGGAACTTTACTTATCTTTAACAACATGTTTTTATCTGACGTTAATTTTGCAGTTTGTGCATGGGTTTAACATAATACGACGAGATAATTACAATCGTTGCATTTTTACAAATTGTGATTGTTTGGATCAGCGTTTTCTATAAATTATCATCTGATAAATAAAAAAAAATCAACATAAAAATGTGTTTTAAAGTTAATTACTTTTTTTTCAATGTCCTCAACAACATGATTTGACTCATTCTTTAAAACTTCCAGATGTTTTGACCACTAAGGAAAGCGTTTTATTTTTATAACAGGAAAAAGATGAACTCTTCGACAGCAATCAACTGTATTTTGGTGCTTTATAATTTCTGCAGATTAATCAAGGCATTAAGAGATCAATTGATCACTTCAGTTAACCACTTCTGAAGCTACTAAAAAGACGAGTGAAATCTACCAACAGAAGTTTAGCACATAAGACAATAAGAGTATCAAATTTCAACTTTTAATCATGGCCAATTTTCTGCATGTATGGACAATAATTCATAGTCACAACTAACAATAACATTTCCCCTTAGAATGTGTTGATTAACTTGTTGAGGAGGACGGGGTAGTCTTATTTATCGATAACACACTGATAAAATATCTAAGTGGGATTGATTTTAGATTAATAAAATCTGGCGGATATTAATTAAATCGTTACCATTGGGGAGAAATAATTTTTTTTTTCTTTCTATATAAATTATAAGCTGATCACATCCTTCTTTCTTTTATTTTTTTTAATTAGTTTTTTTTTACCGAAAACCATTTTGTTTCGTTTTGTTTTTAGATATGGAATAAAGAGAGATAAGAATTCCTTATATATGGCAGGTCGTTTTCTGTATCTATTTATTTCTCCACAATCAAATAATATTTAGATTTATTACTATACAAACAAATAAAATAATTCTCTGGATATATAGAAAATGTGTATTGTCTTGTTATCGTCTAACATTAATTGATGACATAACAATAAAATAATACACCGATTGCAAGTTAACCAAATTAAGGAAATAACATAGAAAGTGGGCTTCTATTTTGTTGAGCAGTCGTTGAAAAATGTCTTGAAAAATGCTTCCTGATTTTCCAAATATCACGTACATTGTATATAGCAGAAATATGTAACCGTTACTTTTTACATGAATAAATATACAAAACTAGTTTGAAGATACCAAAGGGGTAATCAGAATCCGTAAATCGAAGCACAGACAACACAATGGCCAAAAGAAAAAGTACAGAAGGACAAACAACGATCTACAAAATATTACACTACTACTTATTAACTTAAGCTGATATCTATTATTAGAAACTGAATATGAATACAAATAAATGGACATATTTATCGTTTACTCACATCAACATTCACCCCTCCCCCAGGATCTTACAATTTATTCAGCTGTTTCAGTCATTATACATTGTTGATTTTCTATTACCCTTTGTTACTGGTGGATCACAGATGTACAAAGTGTACCACTACTACTACATTTTAATATAAACAAAATACCATCAAAAAGTGATGAAATATACTATAAGATACAGTACAATTTAAACAAAAGTAGCCGTTCACATTGGATATAGCGGATTACTTCTTCCGCATGAGTACTCAGGTGAAGACCGAGGTGCATTTTCATCGTGCATGATTTTAAATCTTGGAACTCAACACCTCGCTCATTTTTAAAATGTTATTTTCTGTTGTCTCTTTATTTTCGAGTAAAACAAGAAGAATTCAGAGTACACATGTCGGAAATATATTTGTGAAATACCCCAAATAATCAACAGGATAAACATCAAGGTGAAAAAACAACAAAGAAATATATATCATGTACACGAACTCCTATAAAAACATAGAAATAATGCCATCCATCTTTAATTCTAAATCCTGAAATCCAAAACCAATTAAGGAAACAGCACTGAAATGTCACCGCCACGATATAACTGAACTATTGTTGAAAGTGGCGTTAAGCACCAACAAACCGAATTGTCAAACTTATAACCATTTCATAAATTCGACCATTGAATTTGTGAAGTGATAATATAAGCTTACATTTCTTGTAACCATAATAATTCAGTAACCTTGAAGACAAGAAAACATTTCACATAAAAGAACATGCTCAGAATAGCATACACGACAACTGGAATAAAAACATAGATATCTAACTTGGTGCGAACTACCCATGTCTGGAATAACAATTTATCTGACAAAATATCTGTCTCGTATCATATCAGTTTATAAAACAATACACATGCAAAACGGATAAACAGGGATATAAAGAAACAACAATACAAGCGAAAAAAAAGATATGTAAAATCTGGGATAAGTTAAACTTGGGTCAAAACGTCAGGTAAAATCAAGTGCGGAAGAGCAAAAATATTCTTTTCTTATAGGGTTACATGTATCTTCCGTACACACATTATACATACCCTTTTTCCACAATTAAAATTATTTTATAGCATGTTGTGTTATGAATACCAATTCACCTCTCTGGAGATCCATTATCATTTTATAAAATCTTTTAGAGATAGATAGCCCTTTTGATTACGTAATGGTCTTTCAAAATCAGCATCTTTTAGACGTTTTATATTTTAAACTACAAGATAGTAATAAGGATATCAATATTAACGTTGTTCACATGTATGATAAGATAGTGTTGTATTTATCTTCGTCAGTGGTATGCAACACCAAATTGTTAAACAGCCAATGTAAATTTACCAAACATGGAGGATAAAAAAACAAACAAAATATGTCAAAATCTACTGTCATACCCATTTGAGACCATACATGCCTGAGGATGAGAAATACTAATTTTTCAATATTTTCTCCGACGCTATGGTAGTAAATATCGTACAAATGTAGTTATATAATGTAGTGCTCACGACACATTCTGATATATCTGTCATCAGATCTGCTCAAATCAGTGAGAAGCCAAATAATATTAAAAGTATACGAAAGGGGTCTAATAAGGGAAATAACAAAATTACCGAACAATCTTACAAAGGGAAAGTCAAAACTCATAATTATATAGACAGACAAAATCAGTCAACAACCGGAAAACTGTGAAAACCGTAATGACCCTGACTTGGTACAGGCATTTCTAAAGAAATGGTGGGTTGAATCAGATTTTAAAGCGCCAAACCCCCCGTTTTCATTACGGTTCAAAGGTTCCGGCTGTCAATGATATGGGCCAATTTGATCGGCCATTGTTTTTGTTTATGTCTGATCGAGATGAACCTTAGTTTTAATAATAATGAAATTAGATAGGAAATGCAAATTTCAAAGCACTGACTTCTGGACGGATGATACCATTAGGGACTAATAACCCACCAGTGATAGTAATAAAAACACAGATATATAATGTAATGCAAAAAGATTTGAATGTGAAATAATTTTAAAACCTTTTTGGGAAAAATAAAATCAAATGTCACAAACAGGATAGTCAAATTGGGATAAGGTTACATATGGAAAATAACCAAAGTAGTGAAAGCTGGGATGGTGATATCCTCGGTGATTAATAGTCCACTCGCAGTAGTATTTATTTTGCTTTCTACTGTGATTTATATGATATATGTGTGTCTATCATGTGTGAAAGAACATAAATGTTTTTATTTTTGCCTGCCTGGTTAGCCGCTGCAATTCTTAGCATCTTGTAGATCGCGTTGAGACCCTATCAACTAGTTGAAAACCCCCGCATATTTTTCATATCAAATGTTGACCTAATAATCTCAACTACATGTATTGTTCTCTTTGTGAGTGAAGATGTTTCTAGATCTGAGTTCATCCCCACTTTTATTGTTGTTCGTGTTATTTAATATTTAGTATTTTGTGTTGTGTTTTTCGACCATTGTGTCTTTTGTTACTTTTCTTTCGACCTTTGCATTGTCTGTTCTTCTTCGACCCACGGCTTCTGATCACCCCTTTGGTATCTCCAAACTTGTCTTGTTGATGTGTGTTTTGCCGTCTCTCAAATAAAACATGTGTTCTAATAACTAAGCGCTCCTGGTACAAGTGGAATGTGCCTATTTAGGAATGGGTTAATTGGAAATAACAGTGTCTAAAAATTTCCTGATAATACCATACCATTAGGTCAGAGGTGGACGCATTATTAAGATAATCCTTATAATTGATTTTGGAGAGTATATTTATATATATATTGCTTAAATTTGAATTTAACATTCAGCGAGCAAATCTACATTTCATTGGCTGTCACATTAATCACAATGTAAAGATCTAGTCTAACAGACAAGACAGTACGTCGTGTCAACTTTAAAGGGAAACATTAAATGGTGGCAATTACTTAAAAAGATAAGATATCCAAATACGATGGAAATGGTTAAAATATGATATATGTCATATCTTAATCCATAGCAATAAATATTGAACAGAATGCACAGTTATCCAAGGACAAGAAATCAATTGAACTATTACAGCAAATAAATATGATACTTCCTGAGCCATATTTCTATTGTTCAATTTTTTACCATTCCGAAGCACCTGAATTCACCCCCAGTTTTTTTGTGAGGTTCGTGTTTCCAAATTTTTAGTTGTCCGTTGAGTATTTTGCAGTTCATTGTTTGTCTTTTTGTCCCTTTCTCTTGGCCATTGGTTTGTCTGTCCCTTTCTCTTGGCCATTGGTTTGTCTGTCCTTTTCTCTTGGCCATTGGCTTGTCTGTCCTTTTCTCTTGGCCATTGTGTTGTCTGTTCTTTTCTCTTGGCCATTGGTTTGTCTGTCCTTTTCTCTTGGCCATTGGTTTGTCTGTGCCTTTCTCTTGGCCATTGGTTTGTCTGTCCTTTTCTTTTGGCCATTGGTTTGTCTGTCCATTTCTCTTGGCCATTGGTTTGTCTGTCCTTTTCTCTTGGCCATTGGTTTGTCTGTCCTTTTCTTTTGGCCATTGGTTTGTCTGTCCCTTTCTCTTGACCATTGGTTTGTCTGTCCCTTTCTCTTGGCCATTGGTTTGTCTGTCTTTTTCTTTTGGCCATTGGTTTGTCTGTCCTTTTCTCTTGGCCATTGGTTTGTCTGTCCTTTTCTTTTGGCCATTGGCTTGTCTGTCCTTTTCTCTTGGCCATTGGTTTGTCTGTCCTTTTCTCTTGGCCATTGGTTTGTCTGTCCTTTTCTCTTGACCATTGGTTTGTCTGTCCCTTTCTCTTGGCCATTGGTTTGTCTGTCATTTTTTCTTGGCCATTGGTTTGTCTGTCCTTTTATCTTGGCCATCGGTTTGTCTGTTCTTTTCTCTTGGCCTTTGGTTTTTCTGTCCTTTTCTCTTGGCCATTGGTTTGTCTGTCATTTTCTCTTGGCCATTGGTTTGTCTGTCCTTTTCTCTTGGCCATTGTTTTGTCTGTCCTTTTCTCTTGGTCATTGGTTTGTCTGTCCTTTTCTCTTGGCCATTGGTTTGTCTGTCCTTTTCTCTTGACCATTGGTTTGTCTGTCCTTTTCTCTTGGCCATTGTTTTTTCTGTCCTTTTCTCTTGGCCATTGGTTTGTCTGTCCTTTTCTCTTGGTCATTGGTTTGTCTGTCCTTCTGTCTGACGGCTTCTGGTTGCCGCTTTGTTATCGTCAATCTTTTCTTATTCCCTTGATTTCTAGAAATAAAATACTTCTATCTTTAACTACCTATGTGATAGTCTCAAGACGAACCCTAACAATTGAAATCCACAGCTATAAGTATTACATTGATGTACGAATTATCTTTATAAAATTACGAACAAACCCATTGTATCAATTAGTTTTAATTAGTAAGAAATGATATGAATGTAAAAGAAAATGAAAAACTATCCAACATTACACTTACACACAAATTAACGTGAACGAACAAGGCTGTTATTGTTGGTTTATATTGAATTTCAAATGAAAATAAGAATGTCCTTTGCTACGACCAGATTATAGTTTTATGCATATTTCTAAATATTTTTAGCACATTTAAATAGATCTTGGTACCTTATGTAAGGAATTATTGCTGTATTGGTTTGTTATTATTCATATGGAAAACCGTTATTGATATATTGATACTATTTAAAAAAAACTTGAGAAATTGTTGTTATGCTTAGATGGTTTGGTCTGGATTTTGATGCTTAATGCCACTTTCAACAATATTTTAGTTATATCGTGGTGGAGGAAACCGGAGTACCCCGAAAAAATACCGCAAGTCGCAAGTAACTGACAAACTTTATCACATAATGTTGTATCGAGTGCCCCTCTCCATGAATTTTAGTGGTGATAGGCACTGATTGCACAGGTAGTTGTATATTCAACTCGCATACAATCACGATCACGACGGTCCCTTATTATGCTAAGATATTGCCTATTTCGGCAATACGTAGCGTTAGCAAAGGCTTAGTCAATTGGGCATACATAGGATGAGCTTGGCGTAGGATGGACTAAGATTAATTGATGGCGTGCATACATAGGCTTAGCTTAGTTTTTTTGTAGGATGAACGAAGAGTAATCGCTGCCCAACATACATAGGCTTAGCTTAGTTTTGTTGTCTGATGGTCAAAGAGTAATTGCTGCCCAGCATACACAGGTTTAGGTTAGTTTTGTTGTCTGATGGTCAAAGATTAATCGTTGCCCAGCATACATAGGCTTAGGTTAGTTTTGTTGCCGGATGGTAAAAGATTAATCGCTTCCCAGTATACATAGGCTTAGCTTAATTTTGTTGCATGATGGCCAATGTTTAATCGCTGCCGAGCATGTATATGCTTAGCTTAATTTTGTTGCATGATGGTCAAAGATTAATCACTGCCGAGCATGTATATGCTTAGCTTAATTTTGTTGCATGATGGTCAAAGATTAATCGCTGCCAAGCATACATAGGCTTAGCTTAGGTTTGTTGCTTGATGGTCAAAGATTAATCACTGCCGAGCATGTATATGCTTAGCTTAATTTTGTTGCATGATGGTCAAAGATTAATCGCTGCCAAGCATACATAGGCTTAGCTCGGTTTTGTTGTAAGATGGACTAAGATTAAACGCTGTCCATTCTTTGTTGTCCTTTCGTTTTTCTCTAACTATGCCCCGTTGTTATACATTGGCTTTATGAGAATAAAGATATATTAGCAACATTTGTTACCAATGAATAGTTACTTAATTAGATACTTAAAAAGTAATATTTCTTTTCTAATATGAACATAAATAAATACAAATGTATTGAACTTTTTGATGAATTACATAGTTCGTTTTGAACATTATGTAATGAAAATAAACACTAAAAATACCACACCGTTTTATGGGAAAAACATTTAAATAAATCAGAATCCTTTATTTTAACGATATAATCATTCTTATGATCAAATGATGTAGTACGTGCTATGTTTGAATTTGGATTAAAGGAATAAGACTTATTTGAAATGTTTAGTCTAAAATAATTTTAATATTAAGTACCGGTATTCTAATGACCACTTTAAGTTTAGTTTTACAGCTGATAATAGGAACATGTTCATTTGTAAAATTTTCCAAATGATTAGATCCATATACATAGAATATAAAAGAAATTAGGATGAAAACTATTTATATTGCGAAACTAGTATCGATCAATACTCCCCAGTGATATCTTACGCTGCTTGATCAATGCGGCACGCCTCTCTGAAGTGTGTCTCCAATGAGAAAACCGTTATTCCTAGAATATATGATTTCAGAATTATATTATAATTTAATGAACCCAGGCATAAATAAATGTCCCTGGTGTTTGTAAATTTCTCACTTTGTAAACTTCATGAATACCCATTTATTCTAATGAAAATAGATCAAACAGGACATCATTAATTTGTTAAAACATAAGTTTCGGTCGGTTCCATTTCAAGCACCTGCTCTCGTTGTGATAGCCACAATATATTACTAAGTCATAAGAAAGCGTATCGCTAAGACACCAAAAATTCAGTTATGATGGAATACTCGTATTTAGGACAAAACACTTTTGATGCTGCTAATTGTACTCTTCCTGGGATGGACAACCCCTTAGCTAGTTGCAGTATCCCATGTAGTTATGGGGATAGTAATCCCTTCGGTCAAATGGCTGCACAAGGATATCGTTATAATGGGGTGCGGACGTTCCCCCCTAATCCGGCTATGTCGTCTGCTAACTGTAGTATGGTTCCTCGACCACGAGAACACCCACAGGCTCCCGTTTTCCCTTCTGGTAAGTAAAGCAAATTTACTCATTTTATATGGCGTTGCCTGTCGGCGATGAAATAAGATTTGGGGAAAGAAAATTGTTTTAAGTTCACCTAATTTTGTTAACGGTGTCTACTTAGTCGTAATGATGAGATCTAAATTGGATTACTCAACGTAGAAATACACATTTTACATAATTTTCGCTTTAGCTGAAAATTTTCTATTTATTTATGACGCTAAATTGATATAAACAGCAAAATTATAGTAAATTGAATCAAGGGTGGTAGTTTCAAAAGCGATTTGAGCAACTGACTTAGTTATGTTTCAAGGAAACTAGACGGGTAATTCAGTTCTGGTCGCTTGAGAAGTTGAGAAAATAAGATTTGCTTCGACGTAGTTTACGTTTTGGTATCGATAATCACATTTGCTATTCAGTTTTATTGAAAATATTAAATAACCTTTCCAATACGATATTCGTCAACATTCATTTATACTTTTGTTAGGTCTCCATGGTCTTAGATTGAAGAAAAGTGATACATTGGAAAATAACTTTCTCCTACGTCCTTAATTTGACCGTTTTATTGGATATGGATGGGGCATAAATAAAGAAATTACTTGATCCTGCCATAATACATTTGAAAAATACACAAGGATTTGACATCGGAGTCCCCCCTTTTTTATACATTGTCGTTGAATTTAATAATTAGTGACAATTATATTTAACTTGACATATCATATTGTACACAATACCATAATCAAAATTTCTTATTCGATTTTGATTGATTTGTGCATTTCGTAACATAACATTCGAAACACTTCTGATAAAAATGAGAATACATTTCGATATGATATTTTTAAACTTATATCCTCACAAAATTTTTACACAAATTTTTATTGTTTTTTTTCCGACTCTTTTTCGATTTTTTGGTGTCTTCTGTTAATATTTGTGAATTTTATGCCTTTATTTATGAATTTAAATATATTGTTTTATTTAGTTCGCATTAAAGAAAAATATATACTATCTAAAGATGTTTTAATTCAGTTGAATTTCAAAACAGATTTCAAATATTTTTGCATGCAAGTTGAGCTAGAAAAACATATTTTAATTTCATAGTAATGTAATTATTATTTTATTAAAATTAAGGTAACAGGTACAGGTAACCTTAGCCCATTTTGGCTAGCCCTTTGGTTTTATTGTTTTAAATGTTTTATATTTTAATTTATTTGGCTTTCCAACCTTTCGACGTTGAGTGTACCTGATTAAGATTATTTCAGAAATGCGTCGTGCGCTTTAAATTTGATATCTACGTTTTTATATCAAATTGATTAAAATTTTACTATTCAAATATGACATTCCTAATTTGAAAATAATTGACAACAGGCTTTAGACATCATATGCATATTTTGTTTAAAATTCAAGCTTCTTCAGTTACGAATATGATCATACTGTTAAATGTTATTACTTGACGATGCCATTGTTGATTCGTTGTGCATTGAAAACTGATATTACTTATTTCTTTATAGTAAACACATATCACTTCAATAAATAAGTATGCCCCCATCTAAATATAAATGGAATTAGATAAAAACTATATTCATTTAAATATAAATACCTTACAATTGAATTAAATAAAAATACCTTACAATTGAATTAAATAAAAATATACCCATTTAAATATAAATAACTTACAATTAAATAACATAAAATACATCCATTTAAATATTTATAACCTGCAATTAAATTAAATAAAGATA
The DNA here is from genome assembly GCA_963383655.1 of Bathymodiolus septemdierum. Classification (NCBI taxonomy): domain Eukaryota; kingdom Metazoa; phylum Mollusca; class Bivalvia; order Mytilida; family Modiolidae; genus Bathymodiolus; species Bathymodiolus septemdierum. The sequence continues at coordinate 38,264,054 of OY726524.1, read as the reverse complement.
CTAAATATAAATAACTTGCAATTAAATAAAATTAAAATACATATATTTAAATATATATAACTTGCAATTAAATTACATACAAATTTATCTAATAAATAACTTACAATAAAATAAAATAAAAATACATTCATTCATTTAAATATGAATAACTTGCAATTAAATAAAATAAAATGTACTCATTTACATATATAACTTACGTCTTACAATTGTATTAACTTAAAATACATTTATTTAAATATAAGTTTACAATTAAGTTAAATAAAAACATGTCCATTTAAGAATAAATAACTTACAATTATTCATGCTAAGTAGAATAAGATATATTTCCTTTATTTTTGCGTAAAAACAGACGAATGTCATAATTATTTAAAATTATGCTAAACTTCTAATTTGTTTCAAAATAAATAAATATATTGGAAAATGTTTGTATTTTATTTGTACAAATTTGTGATCGCAAATTTTTTTTTTATCAAATAGAATGAATTAAATACAGAGGCGGATCCAGATATTTCCATAATGGGGGTCCATTTTTTTTCTTAGAAAATAAAATCGGATTTCAAAACAATTTGATTTAAGAAAAATCAAAAGATACCGAAGCGTAATTCAAAGCGAATATTACAAAACATGGTAAAAGAAAAACTGACAAAGACGTAATTGGAAATATTCTGTTAAAACACGTTTTTATCAGTCTATAACTTAGCTCGAAAAGGAGGGGGGCTGCACCACCTGGGTCCACCTATGAAATATACATTTCTATATTTTATTCCAGGACGCAATATGCTGAATCACATTTGGAAAAAAAATAATATTAAGGGGTTTTTTCAGATTAGTTTCTTAGGGAAGTTAGTATCCGAAAAGAGGTTTTGCTTAGAAATTAGAATAGGAAAATTTATTTGTATATTGAAAAAAAAAGCATAAATATTATAAATATTTCAAAGGTGAAACAATTCAACATTTATTTTATTCTATGTATGACATTTTTAGGGAAGTTTCCTAATTTCAAAAGGTAAAAACTAAGACTTAGTGCGTATAACATAAATACTATTTTTCTCTCAAATGTAGTTGTCAGAAGAACACCAATCATAAATACATGATATAACTGAAATATTGTTGTACTAACCACCAGAAACCAACCAACCAATTATAAATAAAATTAAATATGTATATTTATTGAAATTCAAAGCCTGAAAATCCGACTTGATAATATATATTCTGATTGTTCCCCATATATTTGATAATGAATATATGACCATTGAATTTTCGCTCTAAATTTTTTATTTCATATCATTTTGAAGGTTTACAATGTCTTACTGCCTTCATATAAGTTCCTCTTTACATTTTCGTCTTCCTCAACATATGTTACGATGTTTCTTATTATGAAGATGAATAAAAAGAATAATTTTTTTTTTTATTGAACTACCCTAATTGTTAACAATCCGTTTGAAACGCCAGTCCATTTCCCCAATGTGTTGTGATATTAACCATTAACAACCCCTTTAAAGCACCAGCCCTTCTCCCCATATTTGTTGATGTTAAATGAAAAGGAAATCCCCGTGATGCTCCAGCCTCTTTCGCCCGTTTGCTATTATCAAACACAGGTATCAACGTCAACAATATTGGTCAGCATATGGTAACGTGGGCACAGGTTGACCTCAGCCAATATTTGTTATACTGTTTAGACATATGTTGACCTCAGCCAATGTTATGCTGTTTAGACACTGGTTGACCTCAGCCAATATTGGTTATACTGCTTAGACATATGTTGACCTCAGCCAATGTTATACTGTTTAGACATATGTTGACCTCAGCCAGTGTTATACTGTTTAGACATATGTTGATCTCAGCCAATTTTATACTGTTTAGACACAGGTTGACCTCAGCCAATATTGGTTATACTGTTTCGACATATGTTGACCTCAGCCAATGTTATACTGTTTAGACATATGTTGACCGCAGCCAATGTTATACTGTTTAGACATATGTTGACCGCAGCCAATGTTATACTGATTAGACACAGGTTGACCTCAGCCAATGTTATACTGCTTAGACACAGGTTGACCTCAGCCAATGTTATACTGTTTAGACATATGTTGACCTCAGCCAATGCTATACTGCTTAGTCACAGGTTGACCTCAGCCAATGTTATACTGTTTAGACATATGTTGACCTCAGTCAATGTTATACTGTTTAGACATATGTTGATCTCAGTCAATGTTATACTGTTTAGACATATGTTGACCTCAGTCAATGTTATACTGTTTAGACATATGTTGACCTCAGTCAATGTTATACTGTTTAGACATATGTTGACCTCAGTCAATGTTATACTGTTTAGACATATGTTAACCTCAACCAATGTTATACTGTTTAGACATATGTTGACCTCAGTCAATGTTATACTGTTTAGACATATGTTGACCTCAGTCAATGTTATATTGTTTAGACATATGTTGACCTCAGTCAATGTTATACTGTTTAGACATATGTTGACCTCAACCAATGTTATACTGTTTAGACATATGTTGACCTCAGTCAATGTTATACTGTTTAGACATATGTTGACCTCAGTCAATGTTATACTGTTTAGACATATGTTAACCTCAGTCAATGTTATACTGTTTAGACATATGTTAACCTCAACCAATGTTATACTGTTTAGACATATGTTGACCTCAGTCAATGTTATACTGTTTAGACATATGTTAACCTCAGCCAATGTTATACTGTTTAGACATATGTTAACCTCAGCCAATGTTATACTGTTTAGACATATGTTGACCTCAGCCAATGTCATACTGTTTAGACACAGGTTGACCTCAGTCAATGTTATACTGTTTAGACATATGTTGACCTCAGTCAATGTTATACTGTTTAGACATATGTTGACCTCAGTCAATGTTATACTGTTTAGACATATGTTGACCTCAGTCAATGTTATACTGTTTAGACATATGTTAACCTCAGTCAATGTTATACTGTTTAGACATATGTTGACCTCAGTCAATGTTATACTGTTTAGACATATGTTGACCTCAGTCAATGTTATACTGTTTAGACACAGGTTGACCTCAGTCAATGTTATACTGTTTAGACCTTTTTGTTTTCCTTGCTCACAAAAACATTTAGATTATTTGTCTTTCTAAGCTTTCGACTTTAACCGTACCGGAAGAAGGTTATTCCGGAAACGCGCCGTGTGCACTAGATGTGATATACACGTTTATATAATATATGTGTTATTATGTGATAAAGTTTGTCAGTGACTTGCGGCGGGTCGGTGGGTTTTTCCACACACTCCGGTTTTCTCCATCAATAAAATATAGTTGAAAGTGACGTTAAACACCATAAACCATAAACCAAACCAGCCACATGTCTTAAATGAGAATTTCGGAATGCTATCTTCTGTTATTGATTTGACTTTATAAGTAATATATTTCCGTTGTGTGTAGAGGTGTAATATTACCAAAGAATTTCTACTTTTTGCTCTTATAAATTTGTCTAAACCATTTGCTTTCATTTCAAATAAGGTGAAACTTAATTTTCCTGTAACTACATCTATGCCGAATTTTTCCAAAACACAATCAACATATATTTAATTTCACATAACAACGTGCACCAATGTGGATGTGTACACAACAAGAAAAGTCATTTTCACTTTCAATATTAATTTCAAATATTTGAAATTTACAGTTCCTAAATAATGAAATTATTATTAAGATTAAGGTATAGGTGGCCATTTTGATTTCTTGCTCTCAAAAACTTTTACATTATCTGGCTTCACAATCTTTTGACTTTGAGCATACCTGATGCAGGTTATTCCAGAAACGCGTCGTGCGCACTAAATTAGATATCTATGTTTCTTATTATAAGTACTATTTGTCCAATATTTTAGAAACAAATAATATATTAACGAATTCTTCAGGACTCAGTTTAAGGAAGGTGTCTTATGACTAAGACATGTCTTATGATGGTCTTACGACATATCATTGTCCTAAGTTTCTTTATCAAACCCGTCTTGTGTTACGTCACGTCTTAAACATTGTCATTAAGTTAGAACGAGAAAAGTGCTGTCTTAAAATTGTCCAAGGATATAGTCATATGCTAAGATATCGCTATAATGTCTTACGTTATAAACAAATATGACCGCGGTGTTTGCTTGAGTCGACATGTTCGCAGAAATAATTTTTTAGGGGCCCTGGCAATACTTAACTCTACTTGGATGAAACAAACATATCACGTCAACATAGACTGTCGCGTTCTTTGATTCTGCATTTGAGCAGAATGTTCGAAAACTGACATACAACGGTCCACAATGAAATCACCCGGCTTCCCGGAAGTTATTGTTGTTTAATATTATTCGCAACTGGATTAGGAAGTTTATATTTTCATAATGTCGACGTCCATAACATTTCGACTTCCTCCACAAGATTGTGGTGCTTGGGTTCAGTAAAACCTACTCATAGTCATGTACGCCGTAGTAGTGTCGTGTTGTATTTATCACAGGCATGCAGGATATTACCCTGTAACTCCTTCAATAAATGATACCATGGATACCATTGAATCCAGGTTATCTAAATTGTACCGTGAATAGTTTGTATACAAAACATAAACATAGTTATTTCAATATATATTTTTTCTCCTCAATAAGCCATCATAATTTGACAAGGAATAGAGAAATATAGGTAGCAATATTAAAATACACTCAATGTACCAATTTTTTTTCCATTCAAAATAATAATATCGTACATTTTATTTCTATTTCGTTGATGTTACGTTTCGTTATTTTTAATTCTTATTGGCTCTAGTAATTAATATATTTTATTTATCCAGACTGCAAAGCATAATTTTGCTTGTGGCTTGACTTGCAACATTGTTTATGACATCTTAGTTGAGGACCATCCTAAGATAGTTCTGATACTTGGTCTCAGACATAGCATAATATGGTCATAAGATACGGCATACCGTTTGCGGCATACGATATATAATAAAAACATTTATATATATATCAAAATTACGCTCAACTTTGAACGATTGGAAATCCATATAATTTAAAGTTTTGAATTTTGCTTACTACAAACATGTTACATCAACAAAGATGGTACGGTACCCTTTCTGGTCGTCTTACCTCTAAAGACCAACATAATACTATACATCAACAAAGATGGTACGGTACCCCTTCTAGTCGTCTTACATCTAAAGACCAACATAATACTATACATCAACAAAGATGGTACGGTACCCCTTCTGGTCGTCTTACATCTAAAGACCAACATAATACTATACATCAACAAAGATGGTACGGTACCCCTTCTGGTCGTCTTACATCTAAAGACCAACATAATACTACATTGATTACTTTTTTCATTTTCATTTTTTAATGTGTTGATGTCATAGTGACTTTAAGAATGTTTCCCCCTCTATTTCGGATTTTTGTTGGTAGTCACCAGTTGCTTGCTGTTATTTAACATTCCCGCAAAAGTCAACTAAGTTAAATAAAATGAGCAAACGAACTGTGGGGTAAAAGACATGGATTAATTCTCCAGACATACATTAATACCAGATGATGGAAGTCAAAGCTGTCGTCAGCAAATTTTTATTATCATATGGGAAGATGTAGGTATTATATGACGTTAACATATTAAACAATTAAAAATTATTAATAGGATGACTTATGGATGGATTTTTGACATAAGCGTCGAGATCGGCACCATCACCTCGGCTCACCTCTTTTATTTTGTGAAGTTGGTGCCGTTCAATATTCATATTTCTGTGCAGTGTTTTGTAGTCCAATGTTTGTCTTTTGGCTTTTTCTTTTGGCCATTTTATTGTCTGTCCTTCGAATTACAGTTTCTGATTACCCTTTTGGTATCTTCTGATTACCCTTTTGGTATCTTTAATCTTTTCCTATACATTGTTTGAATCTGACAGATTTGTAACTAATTCTTTGAAATAATTACTTTATTATTTCTTTCAATAAAACAAATGTTCAATACTTGCCAAAACATAAAACATAGAATTTTGACAATTACAAGGACGACCGTCAACAATGATAATGACAATACGAAGATTTGGTTGAAATAACAATGTAGATTTCCTATTTAGTAAGCTGTACTGGATCAACTTTCAGTTGGTACAATACTCAAAGTCAAAAGATTGGTGGCAAAAAAACAACAACCGCAAAGGTTAAACTGGATAGACAAAATCGGCCGAGGGAGGTGATCTTTAGTTTTAATAATGATTACACTATTTAGGAACTGTTAATTTCAATAATAAATATATCTTATAAATCACGGCACTTCCGAAATATTGACTATTAACCGGTGATACTCTCGGATACAAATGTATCTTGTAGATCACGACACTACCGAAACATTGACTATTAACGGGTGATACTCTCGGATACAAATGTATCTTGTAGATCACGACACTACCGAAACATTGACTATTAACGGGTGATACTCTCGGATACAAATGTATCTTGTAGATCACGACACTACTGAAACATTGACTATTAACGGGTGATACTCTCGGATACAAATATATCTTGTAGATCACGACACTACCGAAACATGGACTATTAACGGGTGATACTCTCGCATACAAATGTATCTTAAAAATCACGACACTACCGAAACTACTCTCGGATACTAGCATGTATTATAAATAATAGGCAAGATAGTGTATGTTGTTCTAACATATATTTATGACTGGAGCACAAAATAACAAATTTGAATCCCGTTCAGGCGAGGTATACTCGATATAACATTATGTGATACATTTTGTTAGAGACTTGCAGCAGGTCTGTGGTTTTCTCTGTGTACTCCGGGTTCCTCCAACAATAAAACTGGTCGCCGCAATATCATTGACATCTTCTTAAACGTGGCGTTAAACACCACAACCCTAACCCCATAATAACGAAAATATATTGACATTTTTATAAACAGATATTGAAATATCAAGAGGACGCAGTTTTATTATTATTTTCAAAAAATCACTGAAAAATAAATGTATGTATACATATATTTTGGACCAAATATTAGTTTAACTTGGTACAAACAAAAGGGTAAGAATAAAGTTAAGTTAGACAAAAAGAAATTGTGAACATTTTGGTCAACAGCAAATCAGAAATGATTGCATTACGTCTTACTAAATATGAAAAATTACAGTAATTTTGAAAATACAATTATTGTGATTTTTCATGTATGATAAAAATGAATATAATTAAAAAGAAAATAAGAATATTAATTTATTAAAATCAGATTTATATGATAAAGAACATAGTCTTCTACTTTTCAATAAGAATTTAATGATTCTCTTCTGTATTAATAATATAGCATGTTGTTGTTCTTTTATAAAACGTTTTTAAATTGTGGTTGTCTAGCCTTGCTGGTTTTGTGAATGTGAATTTAAGCAAAGAGTTATTGATTGTATTGTAAGTGAAGCTGTAGCATTCTTTGAAGATTCACTTAAATGTAATTTTTATAGATACATATATGATATTCATAAGTTGCAGTTTTATTTAAGCCGACCTGTGAATTATATGTATAAACCTCTGATTTGTAAATATCGTATACATGCACATAGTTTAAAGATTGAAACGGGACGATATTTAAACATTGATAGACAAGAAAGAATATGTGATTTTTGTAATGATTCATGTATAGAAGACGAATTTCATTTCAAGTGTAAAAAATATGATGACATACGTAAAAAGTATATTAAACCTTATTACTGGAAGAAACCATCTGCTTTTAAACTGGTACAACTATTGTCTGTTTGTAATATTAAACAGCTAAATAATCTAGGTAAATGTTTGTATTCTGCTGAAAAGGTTAGAAATTACTTAACTTAATTGTCATGCTCCGCTATGAATATATTCTTGTATTGATTGTATGTAATATATGCCTATAAGCTGTATTGCTTTTTGTAAATAAAGTATCATTATATTATTGTTGTTTTAAGACACAGCGTGTTTATCTATGTCTCGGCATAATATATTAGATATATTTATTATTCAAATTTACTGTTCCTCAATATGTAATTTTTTTAAAATTAAAACTAAGGTTCTCTTCCTTCAGTTATAGGTTACCTTAGCCGATTTTGTCTACCCTGATTATGTCGTTTTGGTTTTATTGTTCCTTCAGGTATAGGTTACCATAGCGATTGTGTCTACCCTGATTATGTCGTTTTGGTTTTATTGTTCCTTCAGGTATAGGTTACCATAGCGATTGTGTCTACCCTGATTATGTCGTTTTGGTTTTATTGTTCCTTCAGGTATAGGTTACCATAGCGATTGTGTCTACCCTGATTATGTCGTTTTGGTTTTATTGTTCCTTCAGGTATAGGTTACCTTAGCCGATTGTGTCTACCCTGATTATGTCGTTTTTGTCTACCCTGATTATGTCGATTTTGTCTATCCTGATTATGTCGTTTTGGTTTTATTGTTCCCAAACACTTTTAGATTATTTGACTTTTATGAGCGTACTTGATGAAGATTATTCCAGAAACTTGTCGTGTGCACTAATTTTAATATATACGTTTTTATTTTTATCATACTATGTAAGCCGCGAGAACCCCAAAAAAACAAAATATTTTTTTTCTAAATCAGTACCTAAACAGTTTACAAATTGTATATTACTAGTATTACAATTGTTTATACATACTTGTAATACTACAAATAATACAAAGCACGAATTAAAATTATATATTAAGACAACAAATAATTGAACCAGTGTTCATACATATTATTGAAAAACGTAACCAAATATTGTAGCAAAATTTGACAAAATACAGGAAAATAATTTGGCATTTTATCTTAGGAAATAACACAGAAAGCATCTTGAAAACGAAATAAATTGCATGCACATTGTTTGTTTTATAAAAGATATTGTATGCAAAGAAGGAGGAGCTTATCATAACCATGCATGTTTTCTCATTCGTTTTTCCTACGCATCGGGATGGTCAAAAGTACAGTTCGAATGACACACCCGATGACTGTGAAAACGATATTATTAATTGTGTTTACGTTTATTCATGCTTTGTCCTTTTTTTGGCATTTAATCTGTGACCGATAAATTGATATTATCATTGTTTTTTTTAATTAAAATATTATCTCTCAGAGAAAAAAAAATGATGTAGAATATATTTCTGCTGCATAACATATAATGACTAATATTATTTTTTATGTTAAAAAATGTCATAAATATATTTATTAATATTTTACAGAGTACGGTGAAAGCTATGCAGCCTCGACATTGGGTTTTGTTGCCCAGTCAAAAAGCAAGTACATTTTCAAATTATTATAGGTCAATCCTTTTTCAAAAAGGGCCATCGTGGTCGTGATCCTATGGTTGTTGGATTTACCACTACCTGTGCAATCAGTGCCTATAACCACTGATGTTGATAGAACCCCGTTAACGGCGAGGTGTATTCGATAACATATTATGTGATCAAGTTTGTCAGTGACTTGTGACAGGTCGGCGGTTTTCTCCGGGTACTCTGGCCCCCCCACCAATAAACCTAACCTAACCGCCACGATATCACTGAAATATTATAGTGTGGCGCTAAATACCATAAACCAAACCAAACCAAACCAAAATTTGTTGCAGATAATTGGAAGACATTGATGTATAATTCAAGTTTAAGTAATAAATTTGGTATGGCGTAATGAGAATGCTAAATGGACAATGGATGACAATTAATTCGAAGAGTAATTTTAAACCATGCCAGACGTGTTGATATGATATAGATTATAGCATACCAAAAATTAAAATTGGCAATGCACACCCTTATGAAATGAATTTAAAAATAAAGGTTTCGCCCACCATAGATTTAGATTTTATGAATTTAAGATGTGCATTTGTTGCATCTAAAATTTAGATTTGTTTTGGATATTGCTATGTTCCAATTTTAATTTACGGCTTCTGATTAGCCCTTTGGTATTTTAAAACTTTTTTCAAGTTAGCTGTACATTTATTTGAATTGACAAAATATTTATACTGATGGAATATTTTTAACCTGAAGCAAATCTTGTGAATTTGTGCAAAATACAGATAATATAGCTATATTATATATCTATCTATAAATATATACATAGTGATATAATATAGTAGCTATTAAAACAATGCGATATATATTCCATATGTAATATATTATACAATAGGAACACATACCCTAATCCGCCCCGATAATTTTATTTTTTCTGAACGAAAATAAAATAAAAATATAAATATCCACGAAGCATTTCTGGTAATCCAAATGATTGAAAGGTCTTTGTGAGAAAGAAACTCATATGCCATAAACAGGATAGCAAAAATCTGTTAACATTTGCCTGAGAGAAATGAACCTTATACAAATGTAGTTTGATCATCATCTGGGTCCAGCCCCGGTTTTTAGTGGGGTTCGTGTTGCTCAATATTATCTTTGATTTTCTGTGTTGTGTTTTGTAGACCATTCTTTGTCCTTTTCTCCTTTTTTTTCTTTTGACCATTGCATCGTCTGTCCTTTTTCGACTTGCAGTTTCTGATTACCACTTTGGTATCTTCTGATTACCTCTTTGGTATCTTCTGATTACCTCTTTGGTATCTTCTGATTACCCCTTTGGTATCTTCTGATTACCTCTTTGGTATCTTCTGATTACCTCTTTGGTATCTTCTGATTACCTCTTTGGTATCTTCTGATTACCTCTTTGGTATCTTCTGATTACCTGTTTGGTACCTTCCAACTTTTCTTAGTAACTGTTAATTTCGATGATAAATATATATCATGTAAATCATATCAGTGCCGAAACAATGACTACTGGGCGGATGATACAAACAAGAGGACTAATAGTCCACCAACTGAGGTATTGATCCAGTGATAGCGATAGAAAATATCTTGGGATTCATTTATTTTCGTAAATGTCCCACTTTCTTTTTTCTTCTTCACTTTTATTGTTTTCAAATTTCGATTGATGTTTTGTACAGTGGTCCTCAACAACTGTATTTTCCCTTTATCTATTTATGAATACAAACACATTGTGTATAATTCTGAGAAGAACAATCTACGCGTTATAATCTACAGTAGTAACCAATGGTTTTCAATATTAATTAAACAATTATTTCTTACGATTTGTTTTGTTGCAAAACACACAATGATTAAAATCTAAGCCTCTCGAAAAATCCTTTAAAAATGATGCAATAAAAAGGTAGATATCTAATTTAATGCTCACGACTCATTTCTTGAATAACATTAATGATGTAGGCTCATAATCAAAAGATTGGAAAGACAAAATAATTCAAAAGACTTAGGGACCAAATAAATGCTATATACCTGATTACTGAAACTGTATTCATGAATGGCACCCTGATTTTAGTTTTCTGTGTAGTGTTTTGCTGATTACTGAAACTGTATTCATGAATGGCACCCTGATTTTAGTTTTCTGTGTAGTGTTTTGCTGATTACTGAAACTGTATTCATGAATGGCTCCCTGTTTTTAGTTTTCTGTGTAGTGCTTTGCTGATTACTGAAACTGTATTCATGATGGCCCCCTGTTTTTAGTTTTCTGTGTAGTGCTTTGCTGATTACTGAAACTGTATTCATGAATGCCCCCCCCCCCCCCTGTTCTTAGTTTCCTGTGTAGTGCTTTACTGATTATTGAAACTGTATTCATGAATGACACCCTGTTTTAAGTTTTCTGTGTAGTGTTTTGCTGATTACTGAAACTGTATTCATGAATGGCTCCCTGTTTTTAGCTTTCTGTGTAGTGCTTTGCTGATTACTGAAACTGTATTCATGAATGGCACCCTGTTTTTAGTTTTCTATGTAGTGCTTTGCTGATTACTGAAACTGTATTCATGAATGCCCCCCCCCCCCCCCCCCCTGATTTTAGTTTTCTGTGTAGTGCTTTGCTGATTACTGAAACTGTATTCAAGAATGACACCCTGTTTTAAGCTTTCTGTGTAGTGTTTTGCTGATTACTGAAACTGTATTCATGAATGACACCCTGTTTTTAGTTTTCTGTGTAGTGCTTTGCTGATTACTGAAACTGTATTCATGAATGGCACCCTGTTTTTAGTTTTCTGTGTAGTGTTTTGCTGATTACTGAAACTGTATTCATGAATGGCTTCCTGTTTTTAGCTTTCTGTGTAGTGCTTTGCTGATTACTGAAACTGTATTCATGAATGGCCCCCTGATTTTAGATTTCTGTGTAGTGCTTTACTGATTACTGAAACTGTATTCATGAATGGCCCCTTTTTTTAGTTTTCTGTGTAGTGCTTTGCTGATTACTGAAACTGTGTTCATGAATGCCCCCTATTTTTAGTTTTCTGTGTAGTGCTTTGCTGATTACTGAAACTGTATTCATGAATGGCCCCCTGTTGTTAGTTTTCTGTGTAGTGCTTTGCTGATTACTGAAACTGTATTCATGAATGACCCCCTGTTTTTAGTTTTCTGTGTAGTACTTTGCCGATTACTGAAAATGTATTCATGAATGGCTCCCTGTTTTTAGTTTTCTGTGTAGTGCTTTGCTGATTACTGAAACTGTATTCATGAATGGCCCCCTGTTTTTATTTTTCTGTGTAGTGCTTTGCTGATTACTGAAAATGTATTCATGAATGGCCCTCCTGACTTTAGTTTTCTGTGTAGTGCTTTGCTGATTACTGAAAATGTATTCATGAATGGCTCCCTGTTTTTAGTTTTCTGTGTAGTGCTTTGCTGATTACTGAAACTGTATTCATGAATGGTCCTCCTGGCTTTAGTTTTCTGTGTAGTGCTTTGCTGATTACTGAAACTGTATTCATGAATGGCTCCCTGTTTTTAGTTTTCTGTGTAGTGCTTTGCTGATTACTGAAACTGTATTCATGAATGGCTCCCTGTTTTTAGTTTTCTGTGTAGTGCTTTGCTGATTACTGAAACTGTATTCATGAATGGTCCTCCTGACTTTAGTTTTCTGTGTAGTGCTTTGCTGATTACTGAAACTGTATTCATGAATGGTCCTCCTGACTTTAGTTTTCTGTGTAGTGCTTTGTAGATCATTGTTTGTCTTTTTCTCCTTTTTCTTTTGAACATTGTATTATTTGTCCTTCTGTGAATCACGACCTCTGATTACCTCTTTGTTATCTTCTGATTACCTCTTTGTTATCTTCTGATTACCTCTTTGTTATCTTCTGATTACCTCTTTGTTATCTTCTGATTACCTCTTTGTTATCTTCTGATTATCTCTTTGTTATCTTCTGATTACCTCTTTGTTATCTTCTGATTACCTCATTGTTATCTTCAAGCTTTCCTTACACATTAACTCATGAATGAAGGTATCACTTAAATGAATTTATATTTTTGATGATCATGTTAGACTACATTATCAATAATTAATCATGGTCATTAGCTTTGATGTAATATATATATATATATAAATAGTTTATTACATCTTCTAGACGTTGTAGCTGTCTGTGCAGCTGAAAAGTTTGAACAATGGAATATAGTATTTTCTTTGTAAAATCAACAAAAGATTTTGATATATATATATATATATTTATATATCACCTGGAGCAATAACATAAAAAATATGAAATTATATAAAAAAATAAAAATGTCATACTGTTGGACTAATTCCAAATTTCAATATAAAATTCCTGACATGGTACAGGCACATCTACAACAACTTTTTGAAAACGTGGAAAGGCTAAAATGGTTTATGAGATAAAAGAAAATATATACAAAGAAGACAATTCACACGATAAAAATGGGCACTTCCATGCCCACAGGTCTAAAGTCAATATCTGAATAATGTTGTTAGCGATATTAACGACCAATTCAACAATCGTGGTAAACAGCTTAAACATTTACGTGATTAAAAACTGTATTTGGATCCTTTGTTACATTTTAGCCATAGTGTTGTATGTTCCTCTTCGATTTATGGATTTTGATTACCCCTTTGGTATCTTCAAACTCTTCTTGCAGTAAATCATATTTTCCTGTGTCCCCGTGTTAAGCTTACAAAATATAAATGCCTTCTTATCAACCAAGAAATCTTTTTTTATGATTCCCACTAAACTTGTTAATCTGTTTTATTTTGTTACGATTATGAACACTACTCAATCTTTTCAATTCAGCTCACTGCACCAATTTCAAGGACAAACAATAAAGAGTTTAAACATTCTTGTGATTACAATTTCCTCAATGATAATAGTACTTCTGAAATAATTCGTCAGCGAATAATTGTGTTAGCAAAAGTATAAATGTGTAAATAGGACAAAGAAAATGAACCCGAGAAAAAGATATTTAAATTATTATTGAAATTTGATTGAAATGATGTTTAGCGACACTTTCAAGATTATTTCAGTTATATCGTGGAGGTCAGTTTTATTGGTGGAGGAAACCAGAGTATCCGGAGAAAACAACCAACCAGTTCCAAGTCAATGACAAATCTTATCACATAGTGTTGTATCGAGTACACCTCACCATGAACGAGATTCGAACTCACAACCTTAGTGTTGATAGGCACTGACTGCACAGGTAGTTGTAAATCCAATTACTAAACGATCACTACAAAGATCGCCCCGACATCAAAACAATAAACATAGAAAATGAAAAAGAGTGATCAATATAGTACCATGTTGGTCTTTATGTGTAAGACCATCAGAAGGGATACCGATCATACAATCATGATCACGACGGCCCCATAACTTCTGTGAAACATGATATATTCTGTATAAAAAGGAAAATTTGAAATCATCAGCCATTAAAATAATGTTAACATGTATCTGTAGATGAAATATCAACCACATAACAATACACATTTCTGGTACTGTGTTGGAATTGTTCATTTTGAAAAAAAATATACAACCCGCCTTAATTCAATTAACCATTTCGAGTGAATAACTGAAATGTATGGTAATAATATTGCATTTAATACTATATGACGTCAATACGGAACACCCGACCTGACACTTTTAAGTTTTGGTGTTCGGTAAATCATTGAAATCACTTCTGACTTGGACACGTGGTATTCGACTTGAACACAAATTCGAATTGCAAAATAAAATTCGAATTTTTAAAAGTATCTTCACAATCACATGCCAATTATTCGATTTTCATTTTCATCAATATACACATTGGTTTACTCACCTTTTTTAATTGTCCCGTTTGTTGCCCTAGCTATTTTCATGATAATTAGTCAGAGCTCTGGGGCCGTGTTAATGAAAGTATCCTAAGATATGTCCTACGACATGTCTTAGGACATATTTTAAGACACTGATAGAACCATCTTAGGACATGTCTGAGATTGTATATCAAAACTGTCTTAGCACTATCTTCGCTTAGGACGATCCTAGACATAATCGTAAATATGAATACGAGCTGATTTGTGTAAAGAAAGAATAATATAAATATAAATGCTACAAACATTAATGTGTTACGCAAAAGTTCACATAAAAAATAAAATAATAAGATTAAATTTTATTTTATTTATATATTACATTGATTTAATTGTGATTTTTAGATAAATAATGTATATAAACCTAATAAAATCTGATAATAATTTAATAAAATAATATCAATGAAAGTGATGGTAAATTTTAATCAATACATGTACTTTACATTAAACTTTTTGCCAAGTGAGCTGTTTTCAAGATGTCAACGTGTCACATCATCAGTTATTCAAAAGGGTTAAAAGATAAAAACGTGCAGATTTTTTTATAAATTGAAAGTAAGACTTTGTCTGTCCATTATTTTGCACGTAACTGTTCCGTGTAATACATTCTGTACTTCTGTACCAAAATGAGCAGAAAAGAAAGTCCGAATTTATCCAAAAACACTCTTAGGACACCTATTTTGGTGCCCTAACTTTAGGATAAATTTTAGGACATATCGCAATTTAGGACACTTTCATTAACCCGACTTAGGACAGAGATATGTCATAAGACCATCCTAAGACACTTCAATTCAATTCTTTATTAACCAATGTCATACAACATATAGGTATAGTCTTAGTCCTAAAGCACCTTTGTTAACACGGTCCCTGGTAATTAGTTGTACATTTTTATTAAATAAGGCGAATGGAAGGGTTATTATGATGAGAGAAAAATTACATTTTAACTTATAACAAAAAAGAAATAACAATAAAAGCTGTATACGAAAGTCAAAAATAAATAAATAAATAAATAAATAAATAAATAGGGTTATGTTGTTTAATGCCACTTTCAACAACATTTCAGTTATATCGTCAATAAATAAATAAATAAATAAAAATAAATATATAAATGAATAAGCAAAAAAAAAAAAAAAAAAAAATGAATGATGAAAACGTGACACATTTAGAAAAATGATCTAACGCATTTCAGTTTTTAAGTAAAACGAAGGAAATGTTTGCAGCTTTCAACAAAAGCTTCAGATCAACGTCTCCTCACATTGACGTGTTACTCTATAAATGATGTTGCTTTCAAACTTATACTTGTGGGTATATGAAAGGTGTAATTTCATTTTAGACTTAATTAATTATTTATATTATTAGCGACAACAATCCGTTATAGCGCCAGGCAAATTGTGGCAGTTTTTAACAGATCCTATATCCTAATACTGTCTGAAATGAAAATTGCGTTTTATGTAAATGTATTATGACAAATCTATTTCGACGAACTGAATAAAGGGTGAAGGATTATTTTATGCTATAATATAACTTGTCATTAAAACATATGGATTGATCATGAAAAAATATTCCTATTTTAAATAATTAATTTTGCATAGTTATATTTTCCCCATACGTTTATGTATTGCCGAAAATATAAAATATTTAACAAACGATATATTGTGGGTATAGTTCTTCTTGTTGATGTTGCAATGCATGCTGTATGTCTTTTTAATTACCCATTCAACTTCACATTCCAGTCGTATCTGTTCTGTCTCTTATATTTTGTATTCGAGTACCCAAATATTTATCTCAAAGATTTTGTTGTTTTTGATTTCGTCTTGTATTCTGACTCTCGACTATTTTGTTGTGGCAATGTATGTTGCATATCTTTTTAATTACCCATTCATCCCTAATATTCCAATTGTATCTGTTCTGTATCTCCTATTTTGTGCTTCGAATACCTAAATATCTATGATTTTTATTAATGGACCTTTATTCATTGAAACAAGTATATGTTCTATTGGTACTGGGGTTATCAGTCATCTGTACAATTCGGAAAAAAAAATATCTGTAACTGTGTAACATTTCTGGCTGTTGTGCAATAAACATACATCAAAATGATCGAAACAACTACTTTAACGCTGACCAACCGTCTATTATAATTCAATTACGATCATTTGTTAAAATTATTCCCTTCTTTGATTTATAAATGTAATATCAATATAATTTGTAATTTCCAGATATAATCGCAATTATGTGCTTGATCTTTTTCCATGTAATCATTCGGAACTCGAACTCATCAGTAGAAACACAGAAGACTTTTATTGAACATCAATCTCGGCAAAAATATAAAGCAATTTTCTTAATGTACCAGTGAGAATTGAATTCTAATTAATATCTCGGGATGGCGGACCCGAACTAGGGGATCAGTTAACCTGGTTTAATCAAACTCTGTCAGTAGCTATTACTGAAATGAAAACACCTTGTACGTGTGAATGTATCACAGCCCTTGGTAGTTAATACGAAATTCTTGATTAGAACAACCAAATGGCCATTTTGTCGCAATTAGCTGTGTTCAACGTGTCCGCTCCATTGAACGGCCACGCGCTGAACGTGGGTGCCATGAGGGCAACTTATGAACATCTCCTTACAGAACAATTAGGTACTGAAGAGTTTTGATAAGCCATTTGAGGCATTAATCGCTTGAAAAAACAATCACAAATATTCATATTGTACTTACTCTCTCCGTGTAGAAATACCCGATGAGGCGAAAGATGACTGTCGAGAAAACGGCGTTTCAACTTCTGTTAAAGTTGTTTTGTTTGTCGTAAAAATGATTCTTGGTTAGTTATACTGCATATTAAATAGAATTTAAATATTACTATTAAAAGATATGCATCCTTATGTCATGGGGGACATATTAGTTTATAATGGGTGATAAATTAATCTGATAATAAAAAATTACTTAAATTCTCATAACATAAAGTAGATTTTGTCTGTTTTCATATCAATATAGAGCCACTGTATAATTTTTTCTTTATATTATTAAAAAATTTATTATTATTTCTGTAAATATATCATTTAAATAACATCTTCAGCATCAGTATATTTAAATATTTTGAAACTAAATATTTTTATATTATTATCTGAGAAGATAGTTATTAAAATGCAATTATTCGTAATTACATATAAATAATAAATTTTCCATATACATAGCTCTGATTTATCTAATATTAATTGTAGTTGTATTTTTAATATATACATTTTTACATTTGTAATAGTTTACAAGAAAATGATATCAGAAAAAAAAATTATATTGAGATTAAAAACAAATGAATATAAGAACAAGTAAAATCCGTTTAATAAAAATAAAGGAACACCTATTATATTTCAATTCAGTGCCAAGAAAATAAGGGGACAAACCCAATAGCTTAGTGCGATTGAATCATAAAAATAAATTCTACACCAATGCATGCCGAAACGATATCAGACTATACATGTATATAAACTTTTTATTTACATAAAACGCTGACCATTTAACCCAACAGTGAGTGTTACGGTTTTTTTGTCTTGTTATTCCCTAAGAGGAATTCGAACCCATACCGTTGGTACACACACATATAATATATAAATGACAACAGGAATGCCTCAATTGAAAACCCCGTGTTTTTATCCTTTTGTCAAATGTAGATAATAAAATATGATTAGAGTAATGATAAAAATAATTAAGTTTTCAATAAACGTATGCAACGACTAAGTTAAGATGTCCCGAACTGCTGTCATTTTAACCCCAGGAAATATAATGTGTGACATTTATTGGTAAAACGTGGTGCTTCTATAAACATTTAACTCTTTCATGTATTCAAATATCTAAAGTAAACACATTAGTATTATGTTTCTAAGAAATCTAATAATAATGAACGCAATTATATTATCCCGATTTATTGACCTTTGGGACATTTCATTAGTAAAAGGGCACATATATACATGTGACAAGGTATTCATTTGTGGTGGAGATACTGATAAATGAAATAAAGGAATGCAATTACTGTAAACGTAATTAGCCGTAAAAGGATATAGTAAGACATCGTCGGATTAACTCTATTTAAGGAAAGGGAGATAACCGTTGTAATATAACAGGAAATGCGATTCCCAAGTGTTGTTACATAACTGTTTTGATTTCAAGATGGTATTTTCTTACACAGACAATAACTACCTCGAAGAGAAATGAAACAATAACAATTAAAATAGAACAATTTTATTTTGATAGTTATTTATTTATGGTCTTGTAGCCGTCCCTGTTCAACCATGTGCATCTTTATGCCTCGTTTCACTAAGAGGTGAAGGTTGGATCATAAACACTAGTTTAACCCTGTCACTTTTTATCGAAATGTCTGTACCAAGCCATGACAGTCAACGATCATATATATATATATATATACGTCTGAAAATTAAATCAAACAGTGTTAGAATTGGATTTTTAGAGCTGTCAAATTTTTGTTCTTCCCTGGACGGGATTTGAACACACACCATTGATACACTGCAGCACCATTCGCTTAGCCTTACGTCCAGCGCCCTAGACCACTCGACCACATCCACTGTATCTTAGGGATACTGATTTTGTCTCTCTACGATTTTTCTATTAGATTTAGGAACTGTTCTGACAGTGTTGTATTTTTCTATTAGATTTTGGAACTGTTCTGACAGTGTTGTATTTTTCTATTAGATTTTGGAACTGTTCTGACAGTGTTGTATTTTTCTATTAGATTTAGGAACTGTTCTGACAGTGTTGTATTTTCTATTAGATTTTGGAACTGTTCTGACAGTGTTGTATTTTTCTATTAGATTTAGGAACTGTTCTGACAGTGTTGTATTTTTCTATTAGATTTTGGAACTGTTCTGACAGTGTGGTATTTTTCTTTTAGATTTAGGAACTGTTCTGACAGTGTTGTATTTTTCTATTAGATTTAGGAATTGTTCTGACAGTGTTGTATTTTTCTATTAGATTTAGGAATTGTTCTGACAGTGTTGTATTTTTCTATTAGATTTTGGAACTGTTCTGACAGTGTTGTATTTTTCTATTAGATTTAGGAACTGTTCTGACAGTGTTGTATTTTTCTATTAGATTTAGGAACTGTTCTGACAGTGTTGTATTTTTCTATTAGATTTTGGAACTGTTCTGACAGTGTTGTATTTTTCTTTTAGATTTAGGAACTGTTCTGACAGTGTTGTATTTTTCTATTAGATTTAGGAATTGTTCTGACAGTGTTGTATTTTTCTATTAGATTTAGGAACTGTTCTAACAGTGTTGTATTTTTCTATTAGATTTTGGAACTGTTCTGACAGTGTTGTATTTTTCTATTAGATTTTGGAACTGTTCTGACAGTGTTGTATTTTTCTATTAGATTTTGGAACTGTTCTGACAGTGTTGTATTTTTCTATTAGATTTTGGAACTGTTCTGACAGTGTTGTATTTTTCTATTAGATTTAGGAACTGTTCTGACAGTGTTGTATTTTTCTATTAGATTTTGAAACTGTTCTGACAGTGTTGTATTTTTCTATTAGATTTGGGAACTGTTCTGACAGTGTTGTATTTTTCTATTAGATTTAGGAACTGTTCTGACAGTGTTGTATTTTTCTATTAGATTTTGGAACTGTTCTGACAGTGTTGTATTTTTCTATTAGATTTAGGAACTGTTCTGACAGTGTTGTATTTTTCTATTAGATTTTGGAACTGTTCTGACAGTGTTGTATTTTTCTATTAGATTTAGGAACTGTTCTGATAGTGTTGTATTTTTCTTTTAGATTTAGGAACTGTTCTGACAGTGTTGTATTTTTCTATTAGATTTAGGAACTGTTCTGACAGTGTTGTATTTTTCTATTAGATTTAGGAACTGTTCTAACAGTGTTGTGTTTTTCTATTAGATTTTGGAACTGTTCTGACAGTGTTGTATTTTTCTATTAGATTTTGGAACTGTTCTAACAGTGTTGTGTTTTTCTATTAGATTTTGGAGCTGTTCTAACAGTGTTGTGTTTTTCTATTAGATTTTGGAACTGTTCTGACAGTGTTGGATTTTTCTATTAGATTTTGGAACTGTTCTGACAGTGTTGTATTTTTCTATTAGATTTAGGAACTGTTCTGACAGTGTTGTATTTTTCTATTAGATTTTGAAACTGTTCTGACAGTGTTGTGTTTTTCTATTAGATTTTGGAACTGTTCTGACAGTGTCGTATTTGTTGTCTTCCATTTTATGCATTTAGTGTTGTGTTGTCTGACAGATTGTAATTATCAGTAGTGTCCCCAAAGATTAAAATTTCATACTTATCTTATATGAAATATAGTACCAATTGTTTTATATGCCATAA
Organism: Bathymodiolus septemdierum; assembly: GCA_963383655.1. NCBI lineage: Eukaryota > Metazoa > Mollusca > Bivalvia > Mytilida > Modiolidae > Bathymodiolus > Bathymodiolus septemdierum. Next base: position 38,242,585 of record OY726524.1, on the reverse strand, counting down.
TATTAACATCATATTATCTTATGAAAATATTGTTGGGTGACGAAAATTAATTCGGTAGTTACATGTTATCTCCATTTGTCAAATGACCATCTGAACCGAAAAGCACATTTTCATGCCAAAGAAAACTTTAGTATAACTAATTGCCCCGTCATATATTTTATAATTGCTATTGGAAATGAATAAATATGAAGAGATATAATATTTATTGAAATTATATTTTGCCATCAGGATATGTTTGTAGGTATATTGATATAATGTATATTTCAATACGCCACAGTAACATTGCAATACAAAATCTTATTTAATAATTTTTTAAAAATGACAAAAACTGAATATACTGTTAATCCGACAACAACGAACAAATGTTTTTAACAGCTGAAAGCTACGGCTTGAATATTTGTTGTAGAGCACCAAAAAAGATAGATCGAAACGAAACAATTTCTCGAATAGAGTCTTTTCAAACTTTGTTCAAAAATAGATTACAGTTCCTGAATACTGTAAATATTATTAAAACAAAGGTTCCCCACCCTCAGGCCTAGGATACGCTAACAAAATTTGGCTCTCCTATTTAGGCTCTTTGGTTTTCCTGCTACCAAAGACTTTTAAATTATTTGGTTTTCCAATCTTTCGGATTTGAGCGTATCTGATAAAGGTTATTCCTGAAACGCGTCATGCGCACTAAATTGACGCGTCGTACGCACTAAATTGAATATCTATCTACATTTTTCTTCAAAAAATTATAACATGCTATAAGAACTTAATTTCAGAATCCAACGTCTTGTTTTAGAAACAAAATATGCCTATGTATAGTCATACAGAAATTATTTCTCATATGATATAACCGAAATTCACAAGTTTAATAACACGGCATTTATAACTGGTTTAATTTTGTGGAACGCTGATGTCTTTGTTATGATTATGAATTGTTTTCATAATAAATATTTAGGCATTATTTAGGGGAAATAAATATTCTACATTTTACCAAATATTAATTTAAACAGTGATGGTCAATAATTCTACAAATATCAACAAAGCGAAAATCACCTCCCTTTTTAACTCAAAACGGAGCATAAAAAGCACGACATATGACGGTGGAAATTCTGACACTCACTTGAGACGAGTAAAAAAATGTGACGGCGTTGAATTGGTTAATGAGATCTCATGCATCCCCTCTTGATAACTGGATCTCCAACATCAATACACATATAAAGAAACGATAAAAACATACACAAATTCGATTCCACACAAAATTGTATGCATACTAATTTCAACATAAATAGAAATATATAAGAAATAATTTTTCATAAATGGTATGCTTAATATGGATAACAATTGATGCGAAATATTGAATGAATGAATGAATTTTATTCTCATAAACCAAATACATATAGTCACAAAGAAGTTAACAGTTATAATATACAGCATATTACATTTTGTTCTTATAACTATAATATTACTATGTTGAGACATTACTTAGCACTTTAAGTCTCATGATTACATTAATATAAGAGCATATTATAGTCTACATTAGATTTAGATTTTTGCAATAGGAAATAATTATGTTGTACACTGTTTATACACATGTACTACAATCAGAAAACCAACACATGCCGGTATTAGAACGGATGTTTCCTAATCCTTGATGATATAAACTTAATAGGTCCCTACTTTTAAACGGCATATTACACTTGACCAAGAGGTATACATTATAATAACCCACTTGTCCTACAATGCATTTGGGCCCATACAACTAGTGTATGTGCCAACCCAGAAAATCTGTCATATATATGTGTGTTAAGGTATCCGTATCTCCTGTTTCTACGATTTTTCAATACAATTTTGGAATTGTTTCGACAGTGTGGTATTTTGTGTTTTTCATTTATTGAAACAAACTGTCATGCATGCTTGATAATTCTTTTTTTATCCAATACCACGAGACAATCAAAACTATTTATATATATATAACTAACATACATATATTTAGTAGGTATTATTGATAACATTTTTTCACAATTATTTCTAAAAGATAAGCGAATATTCGAAATACAAAAAAATATTTAAAATAAATAAATAAATATATAAATTCCTGAAAAATAATATACTTATGTAGATTTGAATAAATAAAAATACAAGTAATACATACATGTAACTAATTGTTTATTCATATTTTAAACATTTATTCATTCCATGTTCATTACATGGAATGAATAATAATAATAATAATAATAATAATAATAATAATAACACTAATAATAATAATAATAATAATAATAATAATAATAATAATAATTAATAATAATAATGCTAGTGCCGAAATGAGCATTATCATGGCGATCTCAGAAATAGAGGCAACGTCAATATCCCTTACACATATAATTATACCTGAGTGTCCACTTTCGCACTTAAATAAAAAAGTGTCGGAGTTAAGCAAATTCTATGGAGCCTACCTCCTCGCTTTGTGAATTGATACGGTCGTACGAGTATAATGCGGACACCCACAAATAACTTGGCGAGTAGCACTGTTGTATTAAGCACCAAATCATAATCTAGAACGTTGAGATTTATATTTTATTCTTCGTGACAGAAGTTGTCATTTGTATAATATTATTGTTCTAAAACGTAAAAAGAAATATCAATAATCCAATTTGTACCATAACCAAATAAGATTTATCATGACATATAACATCAACACTACTCTATAACAACTGAATCAGCCAAGATGTATATGTGGCATACATTTGTATTACAGCACCATTCCATTGCTCCTTCCAGGCTGATAGAATAGTGCTTCTGGTATTATATGTATGATAATAAACAAATAATAATTTACCGTCTATGAACTTTTATATACACTACAGTTGTGCTGTCTTTATTTTTAAATCAAATTAACACTATTAAATTTGCTATTATATACAAATAAATTATTTGGAGATGTGCTATAATTATATAAAAGAAAAGCAAAACATACCACAACGTAAGACCATTTTTGTAAAGTATCTTATTTAAATCAGTACAACCCAGACAATAAACGAAAGATAAAATCCTTTGAATTATACATTAGATAATAATAAAAACGTAGATATCAAGATTAGTGCGCACAAAGCGCCTCTGGAATAACCTTCATCCGCTAGGCTTAAAATCAGAATATCTGAAAGTCAAATAATTTAACAGTCTTTGGGAGCAAAAAAACCAAAGAGTCTAAACAGAATGGCCAATATCGGCTAATGTCCCCTATGCCCGAGTGAGGATAATCAATTAATTAACCCAACCAACTTAGACCAATTCCTCAATGCAAAAGGTAACCTTAGTCGATTTTGGCTATCCTGTATATGCCCTTTTGATTATTGCTCCCAAATATTTTTAATTATTTGGCTTTCCAATCTTTTGATTATGAGCGTACCTGATGAAGGCTTTCCAATCTTTTGATTATGAGCGTACCTGATGAAGGCTTTCCAATCTTTTGATTATGAACGTACCTGATGAAGGCTTTCCAATCTTTTGATTATGAGCGTACCTGATGAAGGCTTTCCAATCTTTTGATTATGAGCGTACCTGATGAAGGCTTTCCAATCTTTTGATTATGAGCGTACCTGATGAAGGCTTTCCAATCTTTTGATTATGAACGTACCTGATGAAGGCTTTTCCAGAAACGTTATATGAGCATTATGTCCAAAGCTGTCTCTGGATAGTCCATTCTTTATTTCCCATTCTGTTGTGACGTTTGTTTAGATATATACGTTTTTATCAGACAAATCCCACTTGTCTGACAAATGTTCTAGCTATTGTTACCTGTATTTCTCTAATTTTCTACTGGAGAACTCAGCTTTCATGCACTTTTACATTGTGAATTACTGCACTAGATTGTTCACATTCACTGAAGAATAAGTGAAGTTACTGCTTTTTCATTTTGTTTTCATGCATTTATCAATATAAATTTATTTGATTTTTCTTGTGCGTAATTATAATTATATTAAAGCTATATTTTCAAATTTTATGAAAGAAAAACATATCTCTGCAAGATATTCTGATATTCATTATTATTCTGATTGTTTTGTTTTCATATAATATTTAATATATTCATGTATCAGTTGTTTGATAAAAAGAGTGTTTAGTGTAAATATTGCGTTATAACTCTGGGACTTTCTAATTAATTTTGCACTGGACAAAATCATAATATATGTTCGTAAAATATCCGTGTTCCTAAATCTGTTGACACTTAATATATAGGAAATTAAAAAAAGATATATACTGTTAAAATAATATGCAAATCAAATCCTCGAAGACAACATCGTAACTAGAGCAACACGACTGGTGCCGCTGCCTACCCTTCTGGTTCACCCCTGGTTTGTAATGGGCTTTTTATACTGGTGCCGCTGCCTACCCTTCTGGTTCACCCCTGGTTTGTAATGGGCTTTTCATACTGGTGCCACTGCCTACACTTCTGGTTCACCCCTGGTTTGTAATGGGCTTTTTATACTGGTGCCGCTGCCTACCCTTCTGGTTCACCCCTGGTTTGTAATGGGCTTTTTATACTGGTGCCGCTGCCTACACTTCTGGTTCACCCCTGGTTTGTAGTGGGATTTTTATACTGGTGCCGCTGCCTACACTTCTGGTTCACCCCTGGTTTGTAGTGGGATTTTTATACTGGTGCCGCTGCCTACACTTCTGGTTCACCCCTGGCTTGTAGTGGGCTTTTTATACTGATGCCGCTGCCTACACTTCTGGTTCACCCCTGGTTTGTAGTGGGCTTTTTATTGCTCGATCTTTAGTTGTCTGTATAGTGTTTTGTCGATAATTGCTCGTCCTTTTATTTTTTTATCGTTTTGTCATTGTGTTTTCTGCCCTTCTTTGATTTACAGATTCTGATTACATTACCCTTTAGGTATCTTCAAGCTTTTCTTCGTAGGTATTGTATTATGAATTATCAAGATACCAACGGATATGACACAAAACTACGGTTACAAATGTGACCGTTGCTTTTTTAAATTCACATCATGAAAGACAAGGCAACTGGTTAACACTGCATCGTCTCCTTGAAAAGGTTAATCTATTTGTCACTCCTCGTAGTTTTATCAACTTAATAGATAAACCAAATATACTCAAGTTTTGTAATCTGATGAATTCAAAATCAGTTAGCGTTTTATGTAATAGGCCTTCACAAATACATTGTTTAAATAGCGATGGGACCGAGGATTTATCTTTACTTCGCTATAAGCCTGATTTCGTTACAAGCCTGTTCGTTATAAACGAACTCTACTGTATGTGTAAATATATCAGAATTGTAAATATGAGGGTATGTCCTCCAGGTTGATCCATCTTCTATCTTCCTTTAAATGTAATAATATGTGTTATATTGTTGTTATCTCTGTACCTTTGTAAAATTGGTTATGAGAAATAAAGATATACTATCAACCTCATTGTTATCCTCCATAGATATAATGGGCAAAGACACACCTCATTACTAAATCCTATTTGCCTGTGTATAATAAGATGAGCAGGAACGTAGCACCAAGGCATTCACATAGTGTGTTAGAATGTGGATAAAGGAACCCGCTATATCCAATACGGGCAACTTATTTTGTTTCAATAGTAATTTATCTATTTTGTCCAATAATGATGTTATAATTCATAAAATATTAACAAAAAAAGGTCACGAGAACGAGTTTACCTAATTTTCCTATTCCAGCATTGGTCAAATTCTTAAGTTCGTTCATGGAAAGAACTAAAAAAAATAAAAACGTAGATATCAAATTCAGTGTAACATCGGCCTGTATCAGTGTCTGTAACTGATATTAGAGGTCACATTTATTGGGTGTATTATTTATTGTACAAGATAAATTATTTGACATTTTACCCATTAAGAATCATATTTTTGAAGTAATGTACGCCTAATAGTAGAAGTAGAATTTATTTAATATTTTGTTCAGGTGAAAGTTCAACACAATCATATTATAAAATATTTATTTATTTTAAATGTGTATAATACATTAACAGAATAAAGTCTGTTGAGTATTCACACGGAATAAACAACTTTGTTTTGTTCATTAAGAACTTAAATGGTAAATTGATTGAATATACAAGGGAATTGAGTACGTAAATATATTAATACACATTACAAATCTGTAGACACTGTATGGTGCTGACGAGTCTAAAATCTAACTCAATATGACCTGAAGAGTACATTTTTATACACAATTTAGAGTAAATATAATTCATTTAAAAGTATGCATTTACTCATATAGGCATAATTTATATATGACAATTATATATTTGAGCATGTCAAGTTTTATTTTACATTTTCTTATTTTCGTAATAAAATTTTGATAAACTAAAAATATTCGCAATAAAGCTATCATAAAATGGTAATATTCGTAATAAAGCTTTGACAAAATAAAAAATATCCGTAATAAAGTTTTGATAAAATAAAAACATTCGTAATAAAGTGTTGATAAATGAAACCGAATACAATCTACGTGCTAGTTTTTTTTAACATATTGTTTATTGAAACAATTTTCCCTACAATTACAAACTTTTGTAAATATTCAGTCAGAAAACGAAAATAATGTGTTGTCTTGAATATAGAATGATTACTTATTCCTTTGATAGATGGCTAGGAAATCCATTGATACTTGCCAGATGTACGTCTTTGTCATAAAGACTGGTAGGCATTTCCAGGGAATACGACATAATGTTTCATGTTTTATTTGACATCGCCAATTCTATTGCATTTTCGGTCGATAAATTTGTGTCGTTTTGAGGAATAATGTGGCCAGCTCCTATAATAACGACTTTAACTACGATTATCAGACATATTATCACAAACAGTTACAAAAACCATGTGTGTAATTTTGGTAGTTGTTTGACAATGGATGATGAATACTATAATTAGTTATTCAGTTAAAAGTCATTCGATCTTTATACTCCTTTGGCTTCTACTTTTGAAAATTATACGATTCTGAACAAAGCAGTGTTTTGTATAGACACATAGACTCGGTTTCAGTTGGTAACTAATGACTCAATATGGAGATAATTGTGTTAAATCGATTCTTATCAATTAAAATGTTAAACAAGAAACTTTAATTGATTTATTCCGTATCTTATTGCTGGGAATGTTTAATGGATCATATAAAACAGAACGATTTGAATCATGAACAAACAGAAAAAAAAGAGAAAAAAAATAAAGAAAAGAAAGAAAGATACATAGATATATAATAAATACAGAAACACCCATGATAAGATTAACGATACACATGTGCCAAATTAAAAAATCTGTAATTTGAATTTAAAATCTTGTTTAAACGCTGCATGTCGGGGATTTATTTGAATAAAAAGTCCGAGGTCTATTACAAACAAAATCCAAAAACTGGCCTGGTTAAGTTATTTTTTTTTGTTTCCAATCACTCCCGATTAGTGAAATGATGCTGTCATGCAGGTGTTGAATTAAAGATATCGTTGAGCAGCAACGTGCCCATATCCCTGCTTATATAGTACCGTATTCGTATCCCAATTAATGTTACTATCTGTCTTTCTTATGGTGAAATTGTGAATAGATAGCGAGCTACCATTGTCTTCCAAATTGTTCATTTTGGGGTAGCAGAAAACCTACACTTAGGTCATGGCACCAGAATGTCTGCAGTCGCTATCATGGGTGCCACTAGTGGAACAGGAACTCCTTACCCTTCGGGAGCAAAGAGTTTCAGCTCCAGTTATCAAAGGGGTGCATGTTGTTTTATCTTTAGTTTTCTGTGTAGTGCTTTGTAGATCATTGGTTGTACCTTTGTCCTTTTTCATTTGGCCATTGTATTGTCCGTCCTTCTTCGATTCACAGCTTTTGATTACCTCTTTGGTATCTGTTGCATCTATTCCTAATTTAGGATCTCGAAATTCTCTGCTTTCGTAGCTATCCATTGGAATTAAAACTTCACACGATGGATGTCTAATGGAGCGTATGGTTTCACTACCAGGTTTTTGCTGAAGTTCGCGGTGTTTACAACTTTTGTAATGTTTACCTTAATATTGTTTACTATTGTTGTTTTGTCTTTCTTTGATGTTTGTATTGTTGTTGTTTTTCCGTAATATCTCGTTGTGCTTGCACACTCAATGATCGTTTCGGTGTTTTTAAAATCAAACATTTGCTATACATTTATTTCTCTTAAATACGAGCTGACCAGGACCTCAATAGAAGTCTTCTAGATTTAATATTCTCATCTAATTTAATAATTGATTACATATAATTATTTCATAAGTTTGGTTCGTCTTTACCCCAGTTGTTTGTGGGAGGGATCATGTTTTGTTTGTGTTCTTCATGTTTGTTTACGCATGGTGGTGTCCAGCACATATTGTGTTGTGTTTTTGATTTATTTTTCTTTGTCTTGTATACCCTTTGCTGCCAGTTTCTCGGTATACTCTTACGTTTATTTAATTGAATAACGTCGACATAATACATGTATTATACCTGACTATATATCTGATATAAACAAATGTTTTCCATGTGATGTGGTCATATACTATAACATTGTCACCTGTGATGACCAGTCTTGTTCGAATGATACGTGTATACTATAACATTGTCACCTGTGATGACCAGTCTTGTTCGAATGATACGTGTATACTATAACATTGTCACCTGTGATGACCAGTCTTGTTCGAATGATACGTGTATACTATAACATTGTCACATGTGATGACCAGTCTTGTTCGAATGATACGTGCTGAAACTTGAATATTAAAACAAATATAGCTAAATAGACAACATCAATACTATACCTCTTCTTTAAGGAAAAAAAAACCGAAACAACAAATAAACAAGCAAAGAAAGAAAGAAAGAAAGAAAGAACAATTAAAAAAAAAACAAATAAACAAACAAACAAACAAGGAACCAACCCTGTATGCATTGCTACAAACAAAGTCATAATTATAAATTTTGACACTTGCCATGTAATACTGAACTCTAATATAAAGAGCAATGATGTGTATTTGATAAAGCAATTTCATTCCTCGGTTTTTTCTGTTGTAATTTTCTGTATGTACTATTATGTTTCGTATATGAGTTCTCCTTTCTAAGACGTAGGTGACATTAACATAATTTGGCTATCCTGTTTAGCCCCTTTGGTTTTCTTGTTCTTCAAGATTTTTTAGGTTATTCCAGAAACGCGTCGTGCCACACCATATTAGATATCTCCGTTTTTATTACTATATTCTTCATATATTACAAAGTATATATGTGATAATATATGCATTTTTGTAAATAATTCATTTGGTCCAAAGAGGGATAGGGTTTACAAATTACAACATTTAAGCAAACATTTGATGTCCATGAATAAATATAATCAAATTATACATATATTTTTAATATCTGAAGAATTTTGCTATCGTCTGTCTTAATTTCTGTTAATCATTTTTGCTAAAACTATTAGGCAAGGTCTGACATTTCTAATGCCCATTTCTACGATTTTTATATTTGATCTTCGATTTTTTTGTACCGACAGCGTGGTAGTTTTTGTTTTCCATTTGATTAAATAATAACTATTTCCGGGCAAGATTAAGATATTTTGATAATGCGGAATTCATAGAATAGGATAAATGAAATTGTGTATTATCTTAAAAACATAATTTGGACCCATTAAACTAGTTTAACCCCGACACTTTTTTCTGAAGTGCCTGTACCAAGGAAAGAAAGCGGTCCTGTATATATATATATGTGTGTTAGAGGTGTCTATTTTAACCCTATTTCGTCGATTATGCGATTATATTTTGGAATGTTGCAACAGTGTTTTATTGTTTTGTTTTTTTTTCATTTTCGTTTAAGCCACTCGATTAAACACAAGAGACAGGTCACATGGCACTGTATCGTATGGTAGTCTATGCAGCTATGATTATCACCGCTATATTTTATAGATAAAATCTCACCATATGGCGAATTGTACTCCATAAAACCTCATGAGACAGATCTGCGGTTTACTCTTGGGTACTCCGGTTTCAGCCGCAAAAATAAAAAACGCCAACTTAATCCTACTCTTACTAATAGAACAGAATCAGAATGGTTGAAAGTGACGTTGTGCACATGCTATTATTAAGACTAAGATCCACTTCCTCAGTCATAGATGTGTGACCTTTTGGCCCCTTGGGTTTCTTGTTCCTCAAGATTTTTTATTTTCTTTACTTTTCAATCTTTGTACCTGATATATTTTTGGTCAGAAACTCGACGTGTCCATTACATTAGATATCTACGTTTTAATAGCATATTTCTATAGAAAAGTTATCATTTGTGTACTGAGATATTCAATTTAGACATAGTTTATAGTCTTATTATAGTTTTCTCCGTATACATACAACATACAATATGATATGTAATATTATTATTACATAATTTCCCTAAAAAATTTAACATGAAGATGTGAAGCAATAAATGTAGCAATAAAGTAGAATGCGACAATGTAAATTAACCAGAAAATTAACTAATCAAACAGATCCGAGTGTAAGAGATATATACGGAGAAAAACTAAGAAATAAGGGTAATAACAAAATTACCGAACTCCGAACAATCTTACAAAGGGAAAGTCAAAACTCATAATTATATAAACAGACAAAATCAGTTAACAACCGGAAAACTGTGAAAACCGTAATGACCCTGACTTGGTACAGGCATTTCTAAAGAAATGGTGGGTTGAATCAGATTTTAAGGCGCCAAACTTCCCGCTCTCATTACGGTTCAAAGGTTCCGGCTGTCACTGTAACAGTATTTAAATACAGGAACAAAATAGGTAAAATAGTTGTCAAAGCAGTACCATATTCGGTGACGTAAATGTCAAAAATATTCTTACGTCACACATTGACAAAAAAAATATCCTTGACATTTTTGACTTCTTATCTTTATACATTTTCACTATATGAAAATGCATCGCTTATAATTTTTTCTGCAGAGACGGAATATATTTCGACAAGATATTGGTATCGAATATAAACTTTTTAAGAGATCGAATAAGGCGAATCTTTATATAGCCCTGTTCCAGTAGCCTGTTTCTCAGATGAAGATGACGTTTCAGGAAATCAGAATAATTGCTACTGACCCTTGCATAGCGAATCAATTGCGAGATGTAAACACCATATGCAGGAGAAGCTGGTATATTGCTGCACATGTTTGGAAAATTTATGATTTTAAAATTGAAGTCGTCCCGCTTATCATAAATTTTAGTACTGAGTTGACCACTGTCGTCAAATTCGAGGTATAAGTCCAAAAATGATGCGGACGAAGCTGTATCGGTGGTCTCTTTAACTTCCAGCTCTGGAGGATATATCAATGGAAGAAATTCTGCAAATCTAGAATTATTGATAGATAAAACGTCATCAATATACCTGTATGTGAAATTAAAGGCTCTAGCCTCATGAATCTTCTTATCTTTTACAAGTTTTTGAAGAAACTCCGACTCATATGAGTATAAAAATAAATCGGCTAGAAGAGGGGCACAATTCGTACCCATTGGTATGCCGACGACCTGCTGAAAGAGTGTCCCTCCAAAGGAGACAAATATGTTATCGATGAGGAACTCCAGCATAATGATCACTTGTTCCTCGGAGTAGCATGTTTTACCTTTCTGAATTTTGTTTGAAAAATATGTGGAATTGTAGCCTAACACAACAAATTTTGAGCCATAGTTTCTACGACTAAAAGCTTTATGAATTGTTTCGTTTAAGCGGGTTTTTAATTTGTCATGCGGTAGGGTGGTATATAGAGTTGAAAAATCAAAAGTTTTGATGGAGGATACCTGAGAGAAAGATCTTGATTTCAGGTTATCCAAAAGATCTTTAGAGTTTTTCAAAATCCACATGTGATTTATGCCACTACGCGAGTAAACAGCTTCACAATATTTCTGTTGTCCCTCTTTTACTGCAGACAGAATCCTTGTCAGATGAATAGACAATTCTTTCGTCGAACAAGTTGATGATCCCGCTATGTACCTTTCTTTGTATGGTGTCTTATGGAGTTTAGGTATCCAATATAAATAGGGTAAATCCTCAGACTCTTTACCAGAGGGAATGTTTAAAGAGGTCATGAATGATCTGTGGTTAGCTAGGATTTCATCTTTGTCGAACGAAGTTGGTTTGTATGTGGTATTACTAGAGGTGTTGCTATTTATGCCTAATTCCTTGATTAGGCATTCGAAGTAATATGATTTACATACAAACACGATATTGTTGGAAGCCTTGTCCGCAGGAACGACAACATATTTGTCATGAAGAGAGGAAAGACACTTAACAGCTTCTTGGTCTTTAAATACAGACTTAGGTCGACTATTAACACAATTTTTGAGTTTGTGAATCCGACCTGTACTAGAGACCTAATTGTTCTAACCCAGTCTGACAAGGACTCTAACTCAGGATCTTGGTCTACTTCTCTCTTTATCCACCTTCTGGCATAATCTTCAACAGCATCCATAAATATCTTGAAATTATGTTTCCAATTGATGTGTTGAGGTTCTCTGAATTTAGGATCATGAGAAATCACCTTTCGGAGACTCTCATGTTGAATGATATTCAGATCACCAGTGATTACATGTCCTGATGGGTTGTATTGAAAAGGAGAGTGGGAGCAGTCACAAGTCAGAGGGTTCTTAAGGTACTCTTCTATGTTAATATCTTGCAATGCTTCTTTGTAGTTGAAAATTTTACGGCCAATGCTGTTAGTGTAGCTATAGGAGACAATGGGAACAGATTGATTTTTGAAATACGGTGGAATTTCTTTTACGACCTCTTTTCTATTAAGAATGTTGCTGATGTTAATAGCATCGATTCCTTTGTTAGCAAACGGAATATGAAGGAATTTTCTGTTGTTATCATGAAGAGGTTCAGATCGAACTGGTTTAAAAAGACGAAAGGACGCCACGTCACATATAATACTAGACAATCTGTACTTAGGAGAAAAAGGATCTACCCCTCCTTTGTCAAGTCCAAAATCCCTAAGATCTTAGAGGTAGTTTACAGGTAGTGAAAATAAGATTGTACGAATACGATGAATTCCAAGAGGGTTCAGTATATTAGAAAGTAAATCATTAAAAGTATCTTGTAACGTTCTTGGTTTAGAGGACTTTTTAACATTAGGATGTTGAATTCTTTTATGACCATGGCTACGTTTAGTTCTTGGAATAGTATTAAAAAGGCTCATCACGTTGATTTCATTGCATCCAGGACTTGACAAATTTCCCACTCCTTTGATGTTATCATTGCAACCGTAAGGCATTACAGTGCCTAATTCTTTTATCCAAAACAACTCTCTATCGGTACGGTAAGGTGTACTAAGTATAGGACTGTTTGTATGATGGTAAATCTTCTCGATGATTCGAACTTTCATCGTCAAACAGCGGTCATGACCCGGTTGATTGAAATGATTATACAAAATCCTGTATTTGGGATCTTTTGCATCATATCGATGTTGGCTCATCCTACTTCGCAATGTTTGACGAGTTTCACCAACATACAAAAGTCCACAGAGTGTACATTCTATGCCGTAAATGACATTTGTAGTAGAACAGTCCAGAGGATCAAACGATTTGGTGTAGTAGGTTTTTCCAGTTAAATTACTTGTAAATTCAGGAGAAGTTATTAGCATGACACATGTTTAACAAGTATTATTTTTGTCAGTTTTTATTTTGCAAGTAGTAATGCATGGAGAAGAGTCACAAGTACATGGAGATTTAAGACAGTCCGAAATATTAATAGAACAAGATTTTAAAATTTGATACGAATCTGAAGTTTTGAAATAATAATTACCCTTTGGCTGAACGTAAGACAAATCGGGGGTATCCCGTAGGATTTTCCGTGGAACGCATATATCATTTGCTACCCTGTTCCGTGTAGTAGCAAATGAGGACCTTGTTAACCCGGGTGACGTCCTAGTCGGTATTAAAAGAAGAAGAACACATTTATTTAGTAGAAGCAAATAGCCACTATTATGTACTGAACGTTAGAGATTTTTTAAATTATATTTACAACAAAATCCCGAACAGAATAAAAAAATAATCACATGTGTTGTTTTCGTATTTATCAAATAAACTTTTGACAAATGAAAGTATTGATAAAAAGACAATTTTGCCCTGAAGGTAGATTTCTAGTTACGAAAATTGAATAAGTATCGACCTATAGTTATATTGACATGTCTTTCAACACTCAACATTTAGCCGCGGTAATTTGACAATGCGTCTTGTATTTAGACAAATACTGGATATAGTCTGGGTAAAATTCATTATCAATTGAACGCAAACAAGAGAATTTTATTAGCCCATGTTATCATTGATTTCTTCCCTGATAAATTAGATGCCATTCCCCCTCTCGCTTAATACGAATTTTATTTAATAAAAAAGTTTAAAGGCATTGTCCGTTATGTTTTCAATCCCTTGATTAATTTTCTCTTCACTCTTGTTTAAGATAAAATGCGTGCGGAGTCTTAGTTCAAGTAATAATTGCTCGGCGGCAGTCAAATGCTCTTTGCTCTAATCAAATTATAAGAATATAAAACTAATATCAATATGTGAATTTCGATTTGATTCTCCGGTTGGCGATTACTTTGCCTATTGTCTAAGTACGCTTCAAATATCTTGGGACGGCAGAAAATAAATATCTAGGCTCTCCGTATCAAAATAACGTTAAGTGATCAAACGTATCTGCTTTCTTCCCAGAAGATAGCGACAATTTTCTACCAGTTAATGACACTATAGATTTGCGTCATTTTATTATTATTACACAATATAATGGCAGTCTATTAATCCTTTATAATATTTTTATTATTTCTTATCTCCAGTTTTATCTTTCGATTTGAAATCGTGCACTTTACTTCGGTATAGTGTTTTATATTAACGTGTCTTTCTTAAATAAAATATGGTGACTTTTGTGGATTTTATTTTGTATATATACTCATTTGTTTAATGAAGTAGGTTTGGTTTTATGGTGTTTAACGCCACTTTCAACAATATTTCAGTTATATCGTGGCGGTCAGTTTTATTGGTGGATGTAACTGGAGTACCCAGAGAAAACCACTGACCTGTCGCAAGTTACTGACAAACTTTATCA
This sequence comes from Bathymodiolus septemdierum, assembly GCA_963383655.1. NCBI lineage: Eukaryota > Metazoa > Mollusca > Bivalvia > Mytilida > Modiolidae > Bathymodiolus > Bathymodiolus septemdierum. Next base: position 38,227,522 of record OY726524.1, on the reverse strand, counting down.
CATAATGTTGTATCGAGTACACCTCGTGATCGGGGTTCGAAAAAATGAAGTAAATACTGGGTACATTGTATTAATGTACATGTATACCACAATTAACTAATGATAAATTTAATTACTGTGACCTAAAAAATGGCATATTTTCACTTCCATGTATTTGACAAACATGATATTTGTGTTTTCTGGAACGTTAAAAAAAATGAAGCTAGCATACTACATGCATTATACTAAATTTGATATCCATGTTTGTATTACTATCACCGGGTCGATACCTCTGCTGGTGGACTATTAATCTCCGAGGGTATCATCCACCCAGTAGTCAGTGATGCGGCACTGCTAGTGGACTATTAGTCCCCGAGGGCAACATCCGCCTAGTAGTCAGTGTTTCGGCACTAACATAATTTATAAGAAATTCTTATTATTGAAATTTACATTTCCTAAATAATGTATTTAGTATTAAAACTTAAGTTCAGCCGTCTCGAGAACAGGTAACCTTATCCCATTTTAGTTATCCTTTTTTTGTCATTTGGTTTTCTTGCTCTGAAATATTTTTTTTAGCAATTATTTGGATGTCAAGTTTTTTGACTTTGAACGAACCTGGTGAAATTTATTTCAGAAACCCGTCATATGCATCAAAGTAGACAGGGCCTCCAAGAGAAATTTTGCAAGGCGGAACAAGACTGTTTTGGGGCCCCGGAGACAAGCTGAGACTTCTCTCAAAATTGAGAATTTGAGGTCACAGAATTTAGAAGCTTAAGTGAATCTTACATGATTATTTTTCTAAATAAACTGAAAATAGTTGAAAATATCCCCAAAAGAATGAAAAAATTGAAATAAAACGTCTATGATTAAGGCTATGGGTCCCTTTCAGAAATTCACAGGCTCTCCGGGCTCCGGACCGGCACTGAAAGTAGATATCTACTCGTTTCGTTTGAACTTCTTTTTTTTAAAACAAAATGATACAATTGTTCATGGCGAGTTAGTAAAGGTCTACTGTGTCAAGATGCAAGCATTGATAACTGAATCTTGTTTCTAAACTATTTTGCAACAATGATGTTATACTTTGTTATTAATTAATTCTGATTTCTATTGAAAAAAAAAAGATATTTATAATAAAACACTGCTGGACATTGACGACTTTTGTACAGGAGATCCTTGACTGATTTCTATTGAAAAAAAAGATAAAAAATAAAAACACTGCTGGACATTGACGACTTTTGTACAGGAGATCCTTGATTTATTACATTTAATATTTGAAAATGCCTTAAAAACTGAAACATGTTTTATTGAATGAAAAATATATAATAGTTTTAAAAGAAACGACAATTAAAAAGTATAAATCTAGGATACATTTGTAATGTTTGTACATATAATGTTATTTAATTTAAAGTTGAATGTGGAGGTTTATTATTGAAGCATTGCTTAATCTATAGTTTCATTTGTGTTTGTTTTGTTTACTGGCTTTTGTATTGTGTGTCCTTATTCGGCTGATTTTTGCTCTTTGAAATCATAAAACTTTTTTTCAGTCACAATTGAAAATGTTGTCATCTGTCACAACATATCTAAGCATATACAGTGATTGCATGAAATTGAATTTTTTATTCTCAACTCTGACGATAGCACTCATCCAGTGGACATGATTTGACCACACTCCCCTCCCCCAAAAAGATAACAAATTTAAAAAAAATGACCCAATGCGCACACCAAGTGTAAAAGTTTCCATAAACATGAAAATGACCGGAGATTTAACAAACAAAACAAACAAATACTTTATTATAACAGACTAGTTCATTATATCTGTCCGGATTTACCTCTCTCAAAATAAGTTAGGTACACGATATAACTGACAAAATGGTAACTGTGACAACAAATACAAATACATGTAGTCATAACTCTTAAACAAATGTAATAAATGTTAAAATGGTAACTGTGACAATAAATACAAATACATGTAGTCATAACTCTTAAACAAATGTAATAAATGTTAAAATGGTAACTGTGACAATAAATACATATACATGTAGTCATAACTCTTAAACAAATGTAATAAATGTTAAAATGGTAACTGTGACAACAAATACAAATACATGTAGTCATAACTCTTAAACAAATGTAATAAATGTTAAAATGGTAACTGTGACAATAAATACAAATACATGTAGTCATAACTCTTAAACAAATGTAATAAATGTTAAAATGGTAACTGTGACAATAAATACAAATACATGTAGTCATAACTCTTAAACAAATGTAATAAATGTTAAAATGGTAACTGTGACAACAAATACAAATACATGTAGTCATAACTCTTAAACAAATGTAATAAATGTTAAAATGGCAAGTCTTCACCTAGCGAAGAAAGAATAATTGTGTGAATTTATAGAATTGCCACAAATAAATTTTAAAACCAAAAATACAACAAAAAATGTTCGGTTTCTGACTTTATTTTCCCCAATTTGCTTCAAAATTGCTTTTTTGGGGTTATTATTTGTGATTGATTGATTAATTGATATTGTTAGATGTACATTAAATGTTACCTTTTATATTGCAAAAAAAAAAATCATTTAAATTACACGAAACACAATACGCCAACTAAACAGCTCAAACATCTTAATAGAACATTTTGAAGTTTCTCTTGAGATTTAGAGTTATCTCCCTTATCACTTCCATCATATTTGATACAGTCCACATGTACACAATAGAGAAGGTAATTTTCCTAAGGTCGACCTCTCATTCTATTTCCCCAATTTGTAACGTAGAAAATGAAGACTAACAAAGTTTATATTAGGAATTTATTAGATCAGCTTGTCGATGGATAAATATTCAAGTTATTTTCTGAATGTTCGTAGGGATCCCTTGTGGTTTATAATTTATGATCTTGTCAGAATAATGAACGATTACTCCCATGGAATAGATTGTGTATATTTTGTTAATCTACACTTGATGGGAACTGCTATGTTTATTAATGGATATCTGCCTATTTCACATCAAATACATGGGAAAAGGTCTTTATATTTTATACAATCAGAGAAACATGTAGGAAGTTTTTAATGTATAAATATGGAAAAAATAGATCTATATAGTTTTAATCACTACATCAGCTGTAAATGTACACTCCATTAATGGGCAATTATACATCTGCAGTAACAAAAACAACATCAAAAGTATAACAAGAGCGACTTTCATATCAAAATGATAGATTTATGAAAAGAAAAAAATACTGGGAGTTGTAATGAATATTATATCCTATGTTATTGGGAACTAGGTTTGCTTTAGCAATCTGAAATCTGCAGATACGACATTTTATTTATTCATCCAAAAACCAACTAAAACACAAAAACGATTCTGGACATCACAAGATAATCCGTAATGAAATACAAGTACACATATCAACATATGTGTAATGCACATATATAACACAGTTACATAAAAGTATGTACTGTCTTACTATCACTACAATCAATATTACTATGATGTATTGAAAATACAATAATACATGTCTAAACTACATTCTGGATAAAACGAAATTCTGAATAAACCGAACTTTAAATACAATCCGGATAATATGAAGCAGCCGGCCGCGATACTGGTATTACCAGTATTGTAATATTTACAATACTGGTATTACCAGTATTATAATATTCACAATACTGGAAATACCAGTATTGTAAATATTACAATACTGGTAATACCAGTATTGTAACACTGTACAATACTAGAAATACCAGTATTGTAATGTTACAATACTGGTAATACCAGTATCGTACATATACAATACTGGATGTACCAGTATCGTGCATTTACAATACTGGAATATCAGAATCGTTGATCTATACACAATACCGGAAGCTCCAGTATTCTTCATCCAACAATACTGGTAATACTAGTATTGTAAAACACACGATACTGGAAGCTCTAGTATTTTTCATCCAGCAATACTGGTAATACTAGTATTGTAAAGCACACAATACTGGAAACTCTAGTATTCTTCATCCAGCAATACTGGTAATACTAGTATTGTAAAACACACAATACTGGAAGCTCTAGTATTCTTCATCCAGCAATACTGGTAATACTAGTATTGTAAAACACACAGTACTGGAAACTCTAGTATCTGGCAATTTGACACGAGTGGGCAAAGCCTAATTCTAACTGTAAATCACAGCTCATTGTATTTACCGTTAGTATTAGGCTCCGCCCAGTCATGTCAAATTACCTTACCAATATATATCAAACTCTAAGGGACCATACAAAATATTTTGACATTACAGGGCTTTTGCCTCTTATGTTATGTACAGCAGAAATGACGTATGAGTATGAATTATATTCAATTCTTTTAGTATAATGTAGACATAAAAACTCGGGTTAACCGGAATTCTACCTATCTTTCAATATCTGCAATACTGGTATAACCAGTACCTTCCAAAATCTTCCAGTATCTGCAATACTGGTATTACCAGTATTTTCCAGAATATTCCAGTATCTGCAATACTGGTATTACCAGTATTTCCCAGAATCTTCCGGTATTTACAATACTCATATTTTGGCAATGACCAGTATCTTCTAGTATTGCAGATACTGGAAAATTCTGGAAGATACTGGGATACTAGTATTTACCAGTATCTGTACCAGTATTGCAGATACTGGAAGATACTGGTAAAATACTGGTATTACCAGTATTGTGTACCAGTATTGTAGTACCAGTATCGCGGCCGCTGCTTCATATTATCCTACAATCCCAATGTTGGATTTTTTCCTGATCTAACCTGTATAAATCAATCACATGTCTATTCCGAACATTAAAGCTATTCTCAAAGAGGCTTCTCTGTATACACAGATTGCTGATGACATTTTCACTTGTTAATAATGTTAATGATCAAGCTCTAAAAAAATCAGATCCTCTTAGGCAAACTATACTTCATATGAAGCATAAAGTAAAATATTGTTATCAAATATCCGAAATAAAATGTAAAACAAAACATACAGTCGGAACAGTTTCAAAATTCAATCGAAAAATCGTAAAAAGAGAGACAGAACCGTTTCCCTAACACACATAAGAATGACCCTTTACGTTCCGCATTGGTACAGGCACTTTAATAAAACGTGGCGGAGCTTAGGCTAGTTTCTAGTTTTACACAACTAAAACTCTCCTCTGAGTGACATGATGACGTCAAACAAGTCTTTTCTACATGTGAGTAAAATGTCAACACTCACTTCAAACTTTAAAAATTCAAACCGTCTGAAACAAAACTACACAATTTAATCATAAGGTAAAAAACAAATATTATCAAACATCCGGAAAACGTTTTTTTGCACTAGACCAACACAAAGTGTTTGTTTTTTATAGTGCTAGGTCACTGAAGAAGTCATAATGTAGACATGGAGCTCCACTTGCACACATTATCCTTATCCAAGCCAAACATTATTTGTTGTCACTAATTAACGCTTTGTGTTTCGTTGAGAAGCAACAGATACCAATTTCATAGTTTTTGGGTTGATCCAACCGGTAGTCGAACTGAAAATATATAGCACTTGCAACGAAGCATGCCTGTCTTCGTGGTGGTTTTATTGGTATTGACTGACTTTTATAATGATTCGATTTATTATTATTATTATTATTATTATTATTATTATTATTATTATTGATATTATCTGAACATTTCAGGAAATGGTTTTCACGATTTTATTATATATTTACATATTTTAGGGTTATCATATAAAATGTATCCACATAACCATGACAACGGGTTGAGTCCTGAAAAGAGAAAGCAAAGGAGAATAAGAACAACATTTACAAGTGCGCAGTTAAAAGAACTCGAGAGAGCTTTTTCGGAGACACATTACCCTGATATTTATACACGTGAAGAAATAGCCATGAAAACAGACCTAACTGAAGCTAGAGTACAGGTATGTGATACAGATATAGAAGTTAGTTCATGACCTGCCTGAGTACTGTTTCATAGCAAACATGTAGTACATTTATATCTCTGTGTATCATAACTTGTCGCCACCCATGATTTGATTAACCGTTAGGGAATCTCAGTGTCACAAATGATCGCCTAATCATAACCCCACCCGTTCGTCATTCATGATTTAACACCGGATTGTTTAGAAGAGTAACACGACGGGTGCCATTAGTGAAACAGGAACAGCTTACTACTCTTCCAGAACATCTGCGTACACCCACGGGGTTCGCGTTGGTTAATCTTAATGTATCTATGAACTGTGAAGTATTTTGTAGATCAATGTTTGTCTTTTGGTTCTTTTTCATTAGGCCATTATATTTTCTGTCTTCTCCATCGATTTGCGGTTTCTGATTAACTCTTGAGTATCTTAAGACTTTTCGTATCCTTAAAAAAACCTTTTACAAATATATTTTAAACTATCGCCTTTCTGGTAGAATAATGGGATTCATAGTTACACGTATTCGTTGATTTCAATGTTAAATGAATTTATATTAACCATTATCATTCCAACAGAAGACACATAGCTAAATAATGTCGAACTATATTAACGTGTCTCATTTTATTAATGTCCAGTGATCTCTAGTTTCCATGGTTTTCATTGAAAATAATATACGTATATATAAATGCATGCTTCTGTGCAGGGGCTTACCATTGAGATTCTGTCCCTGTTACGTCACAATTAGTTTTGTCTTATCTATCACAACTGAGATTCCGTTATTATCTCTGGCGTTCTTCATTTCACATTTTATTTCTGAAATACTAATATATTTGACAATATAATATGCTTACCGATATCCTGCATTGCTAGAAAACACAATATCTATTCATAATAAAAACGTAGATATCTAATTTAAAGCGCATGCCGTGTTTCTCGCATAGCAAGTGTCCGCTAAGCGGAAAAAGAATTTAAATTCTTTTCATGATTTTTTACAGGTGTGGTTTCAAAATAGACGTGCAAAGTTCAGGAAAGTTGAACGTGCAAAGCAGCAACAACAAGCATCATCTTCTACAGCGACAACTACAATAAAACAGGAGCCAAACACCAACAACAACACAAACAGTTCAACAAACAACAACAACAATACGAAGGAAAAACAAAAGCAAAACGATGAAAGTTCCAGTAGGTATCAGATTATGTAGATATTTGATCGTTTGGTTTGGATATCAAAATTGTGTTTTTAAGTATGTTGATTACTAAGTATTGAAAAGCTTAAAATGAGTGAGTGAGTGAGTGAGTGATTGTTGTTCAGCGTCAACTCAGCAATGTTTCATCTATATCATAGCGAGAACATGTTAATTTTCAATGAGATGATGATAAGGTCCGCTTTGTACTAGAGCAACACGCTTAGTTGAATTTTTATAGTACTAGGTCATTGAAACAACAGTCAGCGGATAGACATGTCGCCCTACTCAAACACATTATCCTGATTCCGAGCCAACCAGTTCTTACTCTTTCTCCTTTACGATGCATGCTTAGCGGATAAGCAACAAATACCAATTTCATAGTCTTTGCTCTGATTCGATCGGGGCTCCAACCCACGATTTACCACACTCGAGGCGAGAACGCTAACCATTACACCACCGATGTGGTTTGGAAAAGCTAAAGAAAATCAACTATTAATATTATATCAATATGTCGACATAATATAAAACTGTAATTTGGAGAGAAAAAAAATTCGCACTTATGAGCTATGTTCATTGTTTAGGACACTAATGGAAACGGATTAATATAATACTTTACTTGTTCCGGAATCATATTAATTATTTTGTGTATTTGAATTCTATATTGTATTATGTATGAAAAAAATTGCCATAAATTATTTTCCTTGAAATTATGTTTGTATCAGTTTGTTGTAAGCCGGTCCCATTTTTGTATATTAAAAATAAAAATGTAGAAATCAAATCTACCGCGCACGACGCGTTTCTGGAATAACCTTCATCATATGTATATTGTATCTGAATTTTGTCAAACTAATTAATAAAATATGTTTACATTAAGACATTATTGTGACTTTTAAATGTAGAACAGCAATAAAAGCGATCTTCTTTAACTTTAATTTATGTTTTACTGTAATATCGGATCATCTCTCATGTTCATTTATAACCACACCCTTTCTTACTAAATGTTGTACTTATTTAAACTGGTAACTGCTAGTTTGTCTCTATAATGCCAGGGAACCGTCTTGGTCATGATCGTATGTAGTTGGATTTACAACTACGTGAGCAACCAATGCCTATCATCAGGAGTTCGAATCACGCTCATGGCGAAGTGTATTCGATACAACATTATGTGATAAAGCTTGTCAGTCACCTTTGACAGCCCGGTGGTTTTCATCCATCAATAAAACTGACCGCTACGATATAACTGAAATATTGTTGAAAGTGGCTTTATACACCATAGCTATAACCTCTATTATGTCAGTAAGGAAACAATTATATTTATCAACTTATTGTATCTTTTTTATTTTCAGATAAAACTATTTCAGAAAATTCAAAGTGGACAAGCAGTGTCTCAAACAATAAGGTTACTACTTCATTAAGTGGAGCACCTCCTTTACCCGGGCCTTACTCCGGGATTCTGTCCTCTCATTCGTCAGAATATCCCAACGTGCCAGCGTTAGAAAAGGCTACATCATTAGCAGCAGGACTATTTTGACGTGCTGATTTGATTGATTGAAATCAATACAGAAAACGATAAAAAAATACTCAAAATATTTTTTAGGTATTGAGAATGAAAATGATGTAATAAACACAATTTGAAGGTTAAACAGAAATGAATATTTTCTAATATAAGGTTGAACATTAAAGATGTTACTTGTAATATTGACTGTTTAGCCAGTCTGTGCTGAACGTATGTAATCCACATGCAACTAAGTGTGACATGGGATAAACTATATTTTAATGTTGTGGTGCCGAGTGCACAGTTTTACTGTACATAAAAACAAAGTATTATAAGCTGGTAAATTACAATGATCAGTATATTTTTGAACTGATTGATTTCGTGTGCAGGAATTTTGTTTTTTGAAGAGATGCATGTAAATGCAAAATATATACAGTAAGACCGAAACCGAATTTCATTTGAACGAACTTTTGTGATTATGGGTTCATTTTACAAAAGGTTATATCAACAATTATTTCGTACATTAAGACTTCATTTCAACTTCGAGTTAAACAAATTCCATTTTTTCAATGTTCGGTTTAGACAGCATATTTCACCGTACTTGATTTTATATCATAATATATTTACCTCTGTATGACCGACCAGTATTACATATGTTAGTTGCCATAGTAGTATTATATGAACTGTTTCCTGACATTTGTAGCGATAATGTTATGTTGTTAAAGTTATAATTACACCAGTATTATTATGATTTTATATTTGTTTATATTAGTATAACCAGATCAGTATTATAGTCTGTTCATTTGCTTAGTAAACGTAGTAACATAATTATCATGTTTCTTTCCCCTATCCCCGACAGTACCTGACTATGAGTAACATGATATGTGTCTTAAAAGGAAGAGGGACAGCATACACTTTGCGTGCATCAGGGTTCATCCCGGTTTTCTGGTAGCGTCCGTGTTTGGTCATCTTTTTAGTTTTCCATGTTGTGTTATTGGTTTTTTTTGGTTGTCTTCGTACTGTGTCTTGTGTCCAATGATGCCTGTGTCTCTGGATTGTCCATTCTTGATTGCCCTCCGTTATATTTATTATTTGCGAACTAAAAATCCATTAAAACTAGAAATACACCATGATTATTTTTCTTCTTATTGTTATTCCCATCTTTCGACAGAGTGGTATATTTTTATTTTCATTTTATTAATAGGATATTTCTTGAAGCCCGAGGGAAATAACCCTAGTGGGGTTGACAATTTTGGATATTAACCGATTCAAAGGGCCCGTAACTGTTTTATTATACCGAACAAACAGTTGAAATATACTGTTTAATATTTGAATTGTTAGAGTATTATTCCATTAGGGTTATTCACTGGACGTTGTAATTTTCTAGGGTTATTCCACCGTTGAATAATAGGGTTATTCAATGGACGTGTGTAATTGTTGAGGTTATTCACCGTTGGCGGCGATTAGAAGCAAATATATCCAGAGTATTTTATGTCATGTGATTATCTTTTAACCAATAGAATTGATTCTTTATTATGTGAGGTATAATAATAAGCATTATTTGATATGAAGGTTTCCCTACAGTTACCGTCTATCTATCGCATTAGAATGTAAAGTCAATGTTTGAACAGATACTACTTTTTATACAAAGGTAAAACATGAATATTTAATAAATGTATAAAAAATTACAAACATCTATGAATACCTACCCCACGAACTATTTATCTTGATATCACACAAAAAAAATGACCTTTTGTGATTTATTTTTGCTTATCATCATAGTTCTCCTTTGAAATTGCTGAATTCCAGCAAGACCTGTTTATTTTCAAAATCAGCATTAATGTTACATTCAACACATTATGCTAAAAATGTCCAAGTATTGTGATTGCTGATATTGTCAATCTAGAGAAGAAACATATGAGTATTCTTCCAATCAAAAATCCCAAACAAAACCCATCTGATTTTTGTTGGAAGTGCTTGATTGGAAGAAAAATAATCTGTTTTTGTTCGATGTATCTGATTGGAAGAACAAAATCATCTGTTTTTGTTCGATGTATCTGATTGGAAGAACAAAACAATCTGTTTTTGTTGGAGGTATCTGATTTGAAGAACACTTATCTAATATTACTTCACTGTATCTGCTTGCAAGCAATAATTGAAATAACAATATTCTTTTTTTCTGAAATTAAACGATTAATAGAAATAAGAAATGTTAGCTTATTTTTCTCGTCAACTCACGACTTCATGGCTTCATCAGTTCTAAAAATTAGAAATTGTGGTAATTATATATAAAACACATATTGTAAAGTTTTCCATTTCAACATTCCATGAAATAAAAAAAATGTTGATTTCTTTAAAGAATTGAATTTTTTTGTTTATATTAAACGTTGCCAATATTCGATGTTTTATACTAATAAAATGTTCTGAACAAGAAGCCAGGTTTAAAAAATATGCTATAATGTCGTAATTAGTGAAAAGAATTCGATTGTCTGTCGGTGGAATCGCCATTAACACACCTAATTATAAGTCGGCTTCTTTTCCGAAGTTTGCCGAATACTGATAACTGCTATAAATAACCAGGAAGCATGTTGCATACATGAGCAGGTAAATTCGTTAGAATTAATATAGTATAAGAAATATATCTATGAAATTGTATCCCGGGGTAATCAGTTAATATTGTATAGTAGTATTTAGTAAGAATGACATTTAAAATCGGAAATACGTGATGAAATCAATAAAAACAAACCCAAACTCTGCAAAGGGGCCCGATAAAGGGAAAATTGTAAACAAATTGTATTGCATATTATTGACAACACTTGAGTTGACTTGATTATATTTTTTTCGAAAAAAACAGACATGGAGTTCATTATTTTAGTCTCTATTAATTTAACCTAGCGTTTTCTCCTGAAAAAAAGAATATATAAAAAACTACGATGCAATTCTACTGTCAAAATACGATTCGGCCGAAAAAAGATACTAAATTATGCTTACGTGTTGGAAAATGGAGTAGGTCGGTAACACTTTTTTTTTTATTTTTACACAAAGCTTGCCGAATCCTCCTTTTTGTGTCGTTTTCATGTAGAATCCTTCAATGTTTTTGTTTGTGCCATGTGCTTTTTCTTCAACAAACAATTTCGCACATGCGCAAACGCTTTACCGAATTAGTTCACTGTATAGGTCGTATGAATGTATGCATATTGCGCGGGTAAACATTGGAGTCTTGACTGGATGAATTTATTTTTAAGGGTGATAGGCTTTGTTTACTTCGGTGCCAGAATTATTTTTCCCTCAAAGCAAAAATCACATACTTGGACATAAAAAAATGGTACTTGTCTTTCAAATTTTGCTAAAGCAAATCGGTGAAAATTGCAAGGTTAGATTATATTGTTTTGGCATACAACATGTACTTCAGGTGAATTTCATTTATCCATAAAATTTGGTGACAAAATTTTAAAAGAAAACAAAAAAAAGCAAGCACACCCTAACAGTTGCTTGGTCGCTCCCTTACAAATACCAATTATATCACGTAAAGTAGATTAATTACTAATTGAAATGTTTTATTTTGTGTTTATTATTTTTATTTCATTAAAAAAAACCTCTTTGTTTTCATTATTAATGTTATGTGTCAAAATTATATTTCAAATCTCACCAGTAAACTGATGATATATTTGTATAATAAATATGTAAATAAAAATGTGTTTAAATATTGGTTTTCGTATCGGAGCCCATTTTGTACAATTCTGTGCAATATACTGTAAATTGCAGAAAATTAACATGAATGATTTGTTTATATGAAGGTTATACTTTCAGTATTTAACGCCATCTGTGCCAAATGAAATATTTAATTGACAATTCAACGAGCCACATTGTCAAATTTTTAACTTGTAATATTTGTACTTGTACAATTGACAATATTATGAAATTATTTTATTAGTTTGTTTGAGAACGATGTTTCTGAACGTACAGACAGTCCTTTGTAAAAGTTCATATGTCATGCATTTTTCATTTCTAACTGATCATCTATGAAACTGATTTTATTTAATTTGCTTTTCCATAAATTATTTTCATTGATATTATGTTTGTATCAGTCTGTTGTAAGCAGATCCCGTTTGTGTACATTAAAAATAAAAACGTAGATATCTAATTTAGTGCACACGACGCCATTCTGGAATAACCATCATTGGGTACGCTAAAAAATCAGAAGATTTGAAAGCCTAACAATTCAAACGTGTTTGGGGCTACAAAATATAAGCGCCTAGACAGGATAGTCAAAATTGGCCAAGATCACCTATGGCTGAGAGAGCAGAACCTAAGTTTTGATAAAAATAACATTATTTAGGAACTGTAAATTTCAAGAATAAATATATGTAATAAACCATGTCAGTGCCGAATCACTGAATACTGGGCAGATGATACCCTCGGGGTCTTATGGTCCACCAGTAGAAATATCGACCCAGTGATAATAATAAAAACGTAGATATCAAATTTAGTGCATACAATGCGTTTCTGGACATTTTAAGCATGCATTAATTTGTATTATTTTTCTTTAAAGATCATATTCCGTAAAATAGCTTTGTATGAGTGTGACATTAACATTATAAATGTTTAACTAAAAACTAATTTTATTTTTCTTCACAAGCTTCATCTAGTTGAATAGTTTGTTATTTTATATAGCCTCTAAATCTCCTCTGGAAACAAAATGGTTGATATGTTATTTTATATAGCCTCTAAATCTCCTCTGGAAACAAAATGGTTGATATATTATTTTATATAACCTCTAAATCTCCTCTGGAAACAAAATGGTTGATATATTATTTTATATATCCTCTAAATCTCCTCTGGAAACAAAATGATTGATATGTTATTTTATATAGCCTCTAAATCTCCTCTGGAAACAAAATGGTTGATATACATGTATACTTATGACAACTATGTATTAAACGTAAGGGATGTAATATGTAGTTTGTATTACTATGAAATAATAACATTAAACGATACATCTTTTAGCATGTTTGTCTAGAAATTATCCCTATATAGCGGACAATACAACATAGGTTTGGTTTATGGTGTTTAACGCCACTTTCAACAATATTTCAGTTATATCATGGAAGTCAGTTTTATCAGTGGAAGAAACCGGAGTACCCAGAGAAAACCACCGATCTGTCACAATTCACTGACAAACTTTATCACATAATGTTGTATCAAGTACACCTCGCCATGAACAGGGTTCGAAATCACAACTTTAGTGATGATATGCACTGATTGCACAGGTAGTTGTAAATCCAACTACCATGCGATCACGACCGCGACGGCCCCCACTACAATATAAAACAACACTAAACACAAACCACACATGTGACAAACCTCAAACTTCAACACACAGAAATGACAACGATAAAAGTCGATGAAAATAAAGGTTCCTGTGTGAAATATTCTTCCAAATGGGGGCCCGGGTGGCTCAATGAGTTAGGTAGTTGGATTACCTAACAACTCATACAAACCTATCATCAATACGGCGTGGGTTCGCGCCCGCTTTGTAATTTACAAAAAGGTGCACTCGACTCGCAGCCGCAAGTGATAAAGCTTACCAGTTGCTTGCCCGTGGTCGGTGGTTCTGTCCGGGTACTCCGGCTTCTTCCACCACTAAAACTGGTCGCCATGATATATCTGAAATATTGCTGAAAGTGGCGTTAAGCACAATAAATCAAATCAATCAATCCATCCAAATGTGGCGGTGTTAAACTGATAAATGACAAGTTTCTATGAAGAACCATTTTCGAAGAAATAACGATAGAATGATCATGGACAGTGCAAAAGCAGGAACAGTAAATGTTTGTTGTAAATTGATTACGGTACAAACAAGTTCAGAAAATAAACAAAGCAATTATCAATAAGCAACCAAATATTATATTGTTTAAAGTTAGAGGTTAGGTGAGCAGTATTTCAATAATATTCATGACGAATCTTAACCATCACAAGACAAGTTTGAAGATACCAAAAAGGCCTGATTATAAGACGTACACAAGAAGTACAAACAATATACTGACTAAAAGATAAAGGGCAAATCCTATTAACTGGTGTAAACCCATCTCATTTTTATGGCTGTCCCAAGCCATGACATGGATGTCCAACGTCATATTTGTGGTCCTGTTTGCTGTCCAGTGAGATGGGGTGAGATTAATAAAATGAAAATCATAAAATATCGCACTGTCGTTTTGTTGACATCGATAAAATTGTTGACCATAAAGCATTGCACAGACAACAAAAAATTGACAAACACGAACACCATATGAAATCGTATTACACACCGGTATATGTGAATAAATACAAATAATCAAATACACCGCCTATAAAACAGATGAGACTAAAGAAGAACCGAACATCAATTTTACGAGGAAATTGTAGATAACATCACAACTGGGAACAACAAAAGTGAAGACATGTAATTGGACGACACGGACCCCACTAAAACCCGAGGTGAAGTCAGGTGCTCCACAATGGTAGGTTGTTGTTGCTCCACTAGTGGCACACGTCGTCTTACTCTTGTTTCAAACAATTGTCATAAATAAGGAAATACCGGGATTGTCATTACGACAAATGGAAATATCCGTGGTAATTTGTGACACAGAAATTCCTTGATGTTTAATCAAGTCATGGTGGCGACCGTAATACTTTCGAAGTAATGACTTAAAGATAACCACTAGGATCCCTTGGTTGAGTAGCTTATTTGCTACCAGCAACCCCTATCAAAGAAATCAAGATATATCGTATCAACTGAGAAATATATACTACTGGTACATGTGCTGCTGGAGTTTTGGCTATATATAAATGGAAACAATGCTGTGATAAGATTCTCGCCGCTATATTACATCTTGCATATGCGTATTGTCAGTCAAATTGGACAGCTTTCCTAAGTGATTTTCGTGTATTTGCATAGGACCGAGAGGCATACAAACATTTAATTGTTAATTTTGTTTCTTTACATTTTCTTTTATTTAGAAATTGTTTTTTTATTAAAAATAACCATCTATTTGAAAATGCCGTCTTCCAGTGACGATACTTCCATGGAACGCTTGTTATAATTACCTTACTTGTTTAAGTTTTTAAAATCGAAATGCCAACACAATGGAAAATGTCAGGCATTACACAGACTGCTTGATAAAAGAATCAGGTATCGACAATGCTCTTGGCAACACTGCATATATCCTGACGACACTTGAACAATCAAAGGCCTTTTTGTGTTCCTTTGGAATTTCAACCCAAGATGAAGAACTGGATCTTCCGTCACTCTATTGAATTCTTAAATTACAACAATGTCCTTTATTGCTGGATCTGCCAAATATTCCTCGAAGCCTCTTTCCTAATTATTACCCTCCATTCTTATCAGATATCAAACCCGAGCATCAGAGTTACTGTGATACTAGCTACTCAAGGGGCGGTGTGAATCAGATGTGATTTAGATTCTAAAGATCATAAAATCAAGGTCCCTCTCCGCATGCAATATCATTAATACATTTGACTTCTCAACCCTCTACACTACTATCTCCACTCAAAGCTAAAAGGCAGATTAAAAGAATTGGCCCAGTTGTGTTACTTAGAAATGAACGACCAACGTAGATACAAATACCTTGTCTTTGAAAGAGACAAATCTTATTTTGTAGAACATAACACTCTTATTCTCTCAAAAATTTCTTTGAAACTGATATATCATGTTCAAAATGCTTGAGTGTTTGATTGACAACATATTTGTTATGTTCTGTAGGCTTGTTTTCCAACAGACAGTCGACATTCCTATGGGTACAGACTCCCCTTCTCGCCGGCTTATGCCTTTATTCGTACAAAGAAGACTTCATACAGGGGCTTCTGCAGAAAAACTAAAAGAAGCTATCCCGATCCTTTAATTTCACGTTTCACTATATAGATGATGTTCTTTCTCTAAATGATTGTAAGATTGGTGATTTTGTTGATCGCATATATCGCATTGAGCTTGAAGTAAAGGATGCCACAGATACAGCTAAGTATGATTTATACCTTGACCTACACCTCAGAAATGACAATGAGGACCGGTTAAGAACTAAACTTTATGAAAACAAAGATGATGTTAATTTTCCCAGTGTGAACCTGCTGCATTTGATGTATATATCTCTCAGTTCATCCGATATTCCAGAGCTTGTGGTTTATATCATGATTTCCCTGATAGAGGGTTGTTGTTAACAAGGAAGCTACTGAACCAAGAATTCCTAGTGGGTAAGTTGAATTCATCACTTCGAATGTTTTACGGTCGTCACCATGACTTGGTAAACTGTTACGGAGTATCTGTGTCACAAATGAAAACGGATATGTTCTGTTTGTCGTAATCACAATAAAGTCCTGTCTCCCTTCATGACGTATCGTCTGGTTTGTGACAAGAGTAACACGACGGGTGCCTCATTTGGAACAGGAACTGCTTACTCTTTCGGATAACCTGAGTTCAACCTCAGTTTTAGTTGGGTTCGTGTTGCTCGATCTTTTGTTTTCTGTGTAATGTTTTGTAGATCGTTGTTTGTCCTTTTGTCCTTTTTCTTTTGCAATTGTGTCGTATGTCCGTTTTCGACCTACTGTTTCTGATTACCTGATTATCTTCAAGCTTTTCTTGTAAATCATATATATTCTATAGTTTCAAATAAATAAAATTTAAAAAGTTTAATTACAAAATGTACTAGCAAACAAAAACCAATCTAGGAAAAATTTATGTAAATTTAAAAGCAATATAAATAAGATAGTCTGTCCTCCCGGCTAATTCCATTGGTCTATTTACTGTACTTGTATATATAGTATATAGTTTAATCAGTTCATTTCTTCTTTAATTTATCTGTATATGTTCTATGTCTGTCAGTTTGGAAAAATAAAGATATAATAAGTTTATCTAAAGTGATTTTAATAAGGTATGGACTCTTCTTATGTATGTGAGGTATCATGTATCATTGGGATAAACAAGATGTTATTATTATCCAAATATAAGCCTGTTAAGAGGTAGATGAAAACAAAATCACCTATATATTCATACGTTTATGAGCACAAAATTCATTAACCACATAAAATCACACAAGAACAGCTAAATAGCTATATATAGCTTTGTTTTGATTATAAGGAAAAATGGAGTGTTATTACAAATTTAATGAAATGGCTTGAATGATAATGATTTCCCTGTTGACTCAGAAATTAGTACCTAATCTAATTGATACACGATTGCTGGCTTCAATCTACCTGAAACTGAAAATACAATCTTGATAGTATAGTTTATGATCAATCTCAAGATGTATTGAAAGTAACCGAATCGATGGTGTAATGGTTAGCGGGATCACCTCGAGTGTGGTAGATCGTGGGTTCGAGTCCCGATCGGGTCAAACCAAAGACTATAAAATTTGTATTTGTTGGTTTCTCCGCTAAGCACGCAGCATTAAGGAAAAAGACTGATCGACTCGGAATCAGGATAATGTGTTATAGTAAGGCAACGTGTGTACCCACAGATGGTTGTTCCAGTAAAGTAGCACTATAAAAATCCAACTAAGCGTGTTGTTCTAGTACAAAGCGGACCTCATCATCATTTCATTGAAAATTAACTTGTTCTCGCCATGAAATTAACTTGTTCTCGCCATGAAATAGCTGAAATGTTGCTGAGTTGGCGTTAAACAACAATCAATCACTCTATTGTAAGTAATTATAGGTAGTAACACTGTATAATTATTTTATTTAGTTGTACATTGTACTTTAAGCACCAAATTATACCAGAGCTTTTAAAAAAACATATATCTTTCTAATGATTTTATAATTTTCATTTCATGTTTTGTAAATTTCAGGTAACTTAATTACCAATGAAATGTGCGTCTCGTCACTCTTATAAATACCGTTACGTTCTGACAAAAGGAAATCGTTAATCATAGAATTGTGGATCCTTTGCACACTTCTATAGCAAATTTAATCGAATGATACTTCACTCTCAAAATGAACACTTCTTTAATCTTAATTATGTGCAATATAAAATGAAACTAGACATCATGTGGTATTAATTTTCTCTTAAAAAAAATGAAATTAGAATGTAATTTATCAAACTGCCATAGAAACAGAACATTTTATCACAACACAAAAAATTGTGAAAGATAATCTCTTATGTCAATAGGTACAACACATCGTGTTCTCAGTCTTACAAACAATTACATATATTTTTTAACAAATTTAGATAAAAAGCTGCATATCACATAACTACAAGACAGCCAAAAACGAACATTAAAAAAACACTATGGGAACAGGGGGAAGGTTATGGTGTTTAATGCCACTTTCAGCAATACTTCAGTTATATCGTGGTGGTCAATTTTATTGGTGAAGGAAACCGTAGTACCCGGAGAAACCCATCAACCTATTGCAAGTCACTGACAAACTTTATCATATTGTTGTATCGTGTACACCTCGCCGTGAGATGGATTCTAACTCACACCTTTAGTAGTTATAGGCACTGATTGGATAGGTAGTTGTAAATCCAACTACCATACGATCAATCACGACCACGACGACCCCTACTATTGGAACATATGCTTGTTATATCCCCCTTATTACAATTCAATTAAGAGGAAGTCTTAGGGGGACATCTCTTCATTAAAATCAAACTTCAATATAGCCAGACCTGATATATATACTCCAGGAGGTTGATGGGGATAACAAATGTGTTCAGTCAAACCGAGCTTAATAAATGATGATATTTTTTTTTAATATAACTGGATGGGGCTGTATATATTTCGTAAAAAAACTTGGAAAATCAGCCATGGAAAAACAGATCGTGTAAATAGGCCTTTACTCTATCTTTAGTTTTTGTGTATGTTTTGTAGATCGTTGTTTGTCATTTTGTCCTTTTTCTTTTTGGCTATTGTGTTGTCTGTTCTTCTTTAGATTCTGATTACCCTTTTGGTATCTTCAAACTCTTCGTAAGTTTTAGTTTTACGGTCGCCTTTATGACATGATTCTATTAACCACTACGACATATATGTTTCACAGTTGACCATGGATATGTTCCATTTCTAGTATATCTAATCCTGCCCTCATTTCTTCTTTCATGACGTCATTTGACATTCATCAATAGTAACACAACGGGTGGCACTACTATTGGAGCAGGATCTGTTGAGTTAAACCCTGGTTTTTAGTAAGGTACGTTACTCAATCCTTTGTGAATCATTGTTTGCTTTTTTGTCAGTTGTTTTCTGTTGCCCACTGTATTGTCTGTCCTTCTTCGATTTTCGGCCTTTGATTATTACTTTAGTATCTCCAAACTTTTCTTCCAATAAAAAAAACGAAAACATTAAATCACACTTAAAAGAAAAACTTTAAAACTTCAGCATTTAAAGGCGATATGAATAAAATGAAGCGGACATTTCTGCTCATAACTGTATTTATGGAACAAAGTCAAATGGTAATCAAAACAATCAGTTGTTTAGTTTGAATAATGTTAATGTATCATCTTAGCAGATAACCAGTCGTAATTTCTCGTAATGTTACAAAGACTGAATAGGGTAAGTGTTACGATGTTTAAGGCCACTTTCAACAATATTTCAGCTATATCATGGAGGTCAGTTTTATAGGTGGAGGAAACCATGATACTCGGCTTGGTTTGGTTTTTGGTTTTTAACGCCACTTTCTACAATATTTCAGTTATATCGTGGCGGTCAGTTTTATTGGTGGAGAAAACCGGAGTACTCGGAGAAAAGTCAGTAGCAAAATTTATTACAATTTATCACTAATTGTATCGAGTACACCTTGCCATTAGCAGGATTTAACATTAGTGTTGATAGGCACTGATTGCACAGGTAATTGTAAATCCAACTACCATACGATAAATGCCACGACGGCCCCTACTGAATAGGCACTACACTATATCAAAGAAAGATATTGATGGCTTTGATATAAATTTAATATGTATTTATACTTCGAAAATAGGAACCGAAATGACATGTCTTTTTCTACATACACTAGTAGTGAAATCCATGTTTTGGTACACAGTATAATTGCTTCCAATCCATGGTATAAATGTTTACAAAAAACTTAATGAAGTATTTTGACATCGTAATAAAGGGTACCGACAAATAATGAAAAGATGTTCCAAAATTATCCATATAAAATTATTTACAAATATATATATATTCTTATGTGACCTTTCATAAGCGACTTAGCAACCGACGAAAACACATCACATCGAAAACAAATTTTATTGACGGACATAAACTTAAGGGAATTAGTCCATTATTTCATCACAACTTGCACGTTTTACGTGTCGTATTTGGCGTCTTTGAAGCATGAAAACGTCCAACTAGATGACAAAATCGACTGAATATACGTCAAATAGCGGCATGATGAGAAACTGTAATTTTCGTGTGAATTTCTATTGTAAACGTTCTGTAATCAGAAATCACTCATTAATCCCGCGGGAAAAATACTCACAACGTTGCACAGTTATGTCCCGTTAAAAAGGCAGGTGGCAATGAACGCCATATTGGTCCACGGTCGGGATTTAATCATTCTGTTGTAAAAATAATTGAGTTAACATCGATCTGAATGAGCACTTAATGTTGAAAATGATTTCCCATGGGGGTTGAGGAACAACACAACATAATCACTTAGTTCGTCGACACTTGGTGTATAACTATTATAATTGTCAATTGGTCTACAAATTTACACCAGCAATTAAAGAAGAGATGTTTAATAATGTCTTTTTCTTGATTAAAATCAAAAATGTGGTTTTTGTTT
This sequence comes from Bathymodiolus septemdierum, assembly GCA_963383655.1. Lineage (NCBI taxonomy): Eukaryota > Metazoa > Mollusca > Bivalvia > Mytilida > Modiolidae > Bathymodiolus > Bathymodiolus septemdierum. The sequence continues at coordinate 38,206,168 of OY726524.1, read as the reverse complement.
CACATGTTGTTTAATCTGGGTGCAACCATGTTATTTCAAATAATTGCTTCAAATAAATAGTTGATGAGATGTAAAAGCATAAAATAACTATATTTAAAACCCTCTGCATATGTTATATAAATAAACCTTACAAATACAATGTATATCAAATAAGCATTTGCTGTTTATATACGCTATGCATTCATACCCCTCCCCCCTCCTTCCTCTCAAATTAAAAAAAATGGCTAAGCCGGAATACGGATAATGTGTCAGAGTGGATCGACAAGTCAAGCAGTACAAATATGGAGAGAGTAGTTCTACGAACAACATGGGTAATCTAGTGTAGCAGGACAAGGAACTTTTGAAATAACGAGTTTAGAATGTAATATATTGCTTCATTGGTATGTATATTCTTAGAGGATTTGGGGCATGCCCAGACACCTAGTTTATATCACACACGAAAATACAATAATGATCCTGCAAGTAGTAAATTTCTATCAGTACCAATACATACACGTAGCATCGTTATAAAATACGGTATACTAATGTGTATATGTAGTCATAGAAGTAAAGTTCCTACTTTAAGTGAGATTTGTTAAATAATAAACAACATTGAATTGGAACGTTTGACATTTTATTAGTAATGAAGTCGTGAAAATATCCTTATGCGGATCAATTGATGAAAGCACATCAATTATGATTAAGTCTATAACACCCACGTTAGAATAAATGTTTGGTCGGAGTATATCACACGAAAAATAGTCCGTATGTCGGCACTAAATGACTTAATACTATATATTTATTATTAAAATTTAGAATTCAGTAATAATGTAATTATCATCAAAACGAATGTTCATCTTCCTCTGGTATAGATAACCTTAGCCTATTTTGACTATCCTGTATAGGACCATTCGTTTGTTGCTCACAACGGCTTTTAAGTTAATTTAGACTTCGAGTGTACCTAATCAAGATTTATTATGAAATGCATCTAGCGCATTAAATTAGACATCTGCCTTTTTATTTGTATTTATATAATCTTTATATTAATATAGAATAAAAAAAGAGCTATAAAGTAATTTTGACGACACCATGTTATTATAAGTAAGAGTTATGTAATGAGGGTAAGTCGGTCTATTCCCCCTCATAAAAGACTAATTGTTTTCTTGTGTTGTTCCCCATTTGTGTTCTTTGTGATTCTTTAATTTGTTCCAGTTACTAATCTAACTTCTTTTGACCTTATCACATAATGTTGTATCGAGTACACATTGCCATGAGCGGTAATCGAACTCTTCTCTCTGTATATACATGTATGGTGCAATATGTTTTTGACACAACCTCATTTCTTTTGTTTATGTGGTAACACTACAATTTCTATCATAACCAGTCTTGAATTTTGCAATGTCAGATTACCCCCCTTTGTTAAAGTTGTTGACAGCTTCTTGCAATGCTATTTGTATATTATTACTTATATAGGTTGCCTATGAAAATGCTCCAATAACCAGAAAGTCAGGGTAAGGGTAAGGGCTATGGTGTTTAACGCCACTTCCTCAACAGTATCGTCAGTTATATCGTGGTGGAGAGGAAACCGGAGTACTCGGAAAAAACCAACGCCCTGCCACAAGTCACTGACAAACTTTATCACATAATGTTGTATCGAGTACTCATGGTCATGAGTAGGATTCAATATTATCATGTTTTTGTCATATTTTGCATGATATGATGGCAATTTACTTATACTGCTATTTAACAAGTGATTACCTAAATCATATAATAATAATGATAAAGACTGAAGTAATGGCTATATTAATGTTCAATGCTCAACCCACGAGACCCTCGTTTTAGTAACTTTTGCAATACCATGCTATGGATGAAAGATATAACTATTTGTTCTTAGCCTTGTACTATATCACATATCCTTAATAAAATAAAAAAACAAAACATACCGTCGTAGTTGTGATCGTATGGTAGTTGGATTTACAAAGTTTAGAAAGTTTATCAGGGGCGTGCGGTAGGTCTGTGTTTTTATTTGGGCCACGATATAACAGAAATATTGTTGAAAGTGGCGTTAAATGCCATAATCCTAACCTTAGCCAAAAAGTACCACACTGTCAAAACAATTCCAAAATCAAATATTGAAATCGTAAAAGGATGCAAAATCGATACCCCTAACACAAATATATGACCGCTTAATTTCCTGGCTTAGTCCAGGCACTTCCATAAAAAGTGGCGTGTTAAAATAGGCTCAATGAGCCCAAACTTCCCCTCCTTCCCCTCCTAGTGAAATAATATATGACAAATATTATTGAATATATATATATATATCAATAAGACAAGCTGCAAACTGGTGCAGAAGCTTGTATAAATTTTATTGCGGTTCTTCGTGTTGTCCTATCTTTTGTAATTTTATTTCGGTTCTTCGTGTTGTCCTATCTTTTGTAATTTTATTTCGGTTCTTCGTGTTGTCCTATCTTTTGTAATTTTATTTCGGTTCTTCGTGTTGTCCTATCTTTTGTCATTTTATTTCGGTTCTTCGTGTTGTTCTATCTTTTGTAATTTTATTTCGGTTCTTCGTGTTGTCCTATCTTTTATAATATTTTATTTCGGTTCTTCGTGTTGTCCTATCTTTTATAATTTTATTTCGGTTCTTCGTGTTGTCATATCTTTTGTAATTTTATTTCGTTTTATTTCATCAACGAATAGTCTCGAGCTTATTTCATCTTTCAAAGAAATATTAATCCCTTTAAAAATTGTTAAAGTTCAAATCTCGACTGAACACTTATCTTTGCTGACAGTATTTTATTGATTACGTTTGTGTGGATAGTCAAGATATTAATTCCCATTGCAACAATTTATTAAAAGGGTCAGAATTAAGAAAGGGGCTTGCAGTAAGCCTATGCTCAAGTTTTTAAGCGGCCTGTCGTATCACCTTTAGTAATACTACAAATACAAAAATACTATCTAGAAATAATGTGGGCCATCTAGAAGGCACGTTTACGATCATATTAAAACTATTGAATGATAATTCTGTATACTGGTGAATTGAACGTTAGAATGTAAATATTTACAGATTAATACATGGGCATTTCCATATTGGCCTGATTATCATCCCGAGACCCCCATATTGGCTCGAGACGCAGTCGAAGGCCAATATGGGTCGAGGGATGATAACCAGACCAATATCGAAATGTCCATGCATTAAACTATTTATTACATACTTCCGACATCTAGAAAAGAGACACCCATATTGGCCTGAGACGAAGTCGAGGCCCATATTGGCCCGGGCCTCGATATGGAAATGATCTTGTAGTAATCCATTAACCGTTATTTTCCCGGGGTGTGAAAATATGGACAGTTTACTTCCGGTCATATTGGTCATACAGCAATGCCTTTATTTGAACTAAGTATGTAATAATCCATAATAATTCAATTATTATTAAAGTAAGATTAACCTCTTTCATTCATAAAACTACTTATGGAATCAGTGCCTATCACCACTGATGTTTTTGTGTTCGAATGTCGATCAGGGCGAGGTGTACTCGATACAACATTATGTGATAAAGTTTGTCAGTGACTGGCGACAGGTCGGTGGTTTTCTCCGGATCCTCCACCAATAAAGCTGACCGCCACAATATAACTGAATTATTGTTGAAAGTGGCGTTAAACACCATCAAACAAACAAACAAACAAACAAACAAACATTCATAGGTGACCTTAGCTGATTTTGGCTATCCTGTTTAAGCCATTATATTTTCTTGCTACCAAACGTATGTTTTATTATTATTATTATATGGAAGGGTCGTCGTGGTGGTGATTGTAGAGGGCCCGGGTGGCTCAATGAGTTGGGTAGCTGGATTACCTAACAACTCATACAAGCCTATCACCAATACGGCGTGGGTTCGCGCCCGGTTTTGTAAATTACAAGAAAAGGTGCACTCGACTCGCAGCTGCAAGTGATAAAGTTTACCAGTTACTTGCCCATGGTCGGTGGTTCTCCATTGGTATCATTGGAGATTTAATCATAAAGAGGAGAGGCTTGGAAATCACCTTATCCTGTTAATCACGTCATATCTCCGTGCATATTTCAAGCCAGGAACTGTTTTGTTGTAGTCTATGTTTGTATACAATGGTTTGATGTGAGCGATAGTCGTTCACTTGGTAGTTATTGACCAATGGAATATTTAATAGTATTTGATCTATAACAGGGTTCATTTTATTATCATCAGTACAATTGTTTGTTTGTTTGATGGTATTTATCGCAACTTTCAACAATATTTCAGCTATATCGTGGCGGTCAGTTTTATTGGTGGAGGAAACCAGAGTAACCGGAGAAAGCCACCTACCTGTCGCAAGTCACTGACAAACTTTATCACATAATGTTGTACACCTCGCCCTGATCGAGATTCGAACTCACATCAGCAGTGGTGATAGGCAGTGATTGCATAGGTAATTGTAAATCCAACTACCATACGATCACGGCCACGACGACCCCCTCGGTGCTACTGAAAATGCTTCATGAAGGTAAACGTCGATATACAAACGTTTATCAGATATATTTTATTTAAGTGATTGTAAATAATGTTTTGATGATTCGCCATTCTTTTCTAGAACCACAGCTACATTAGTTAGAAAAAAGACAAGAAAAAGGAGAAACTCAGAAATGTGATATTCACAGCAATGCCAGCTGACATATTCATTTGTCCTTATATTTAACACAAGGAGTCAAACGTATTCCAACATGCAGTAATTGTTAACATAAAAATCAGAATACATTTTTGAATGAGATCTGATACATATATTCTGACCATGACTTTAAATATGAAGAAAATGTGTGCACAATCACGACAAGAAAATACAGAAATACCAAGTGCGTTTCGTTCATCTGTCATTTAGACAGAGTTAATTCCCGTTGTACGTTGATGTAATGCCTTGAGCTTAAAGGTATACAGGCTGTCAGAATTGAATTTTTTTTTATATTAAAAGTTGCCAATAGTCGATGTTTTATACTAATTGCAGTTGAAATTTTTCATAACATCATACGTAAATATTCTAGAACGAAGGAAATACGTCGCTGTTTTATTTTCTTGAATCCAGTAAAGAATCCAATGTTTACCCGCGCAATATTCATACGACCTGACAATGAACTCATTCGAGAAAACGTTTGCGCATGTGCAAAATTGTTTGTTGATGAAGAAAGCACATGGCACAAATCGAATCGTGGAATTGAACAAATACATTGACGGATTCTATACGAAAACGACACAAAAAGGAGGATTCAGCAAGCTTTGTGTAAAAATTAAAAAAAGATGTGATACCGACCTACTCCATTTTTCAACACGTAAGCATAATTTATAGTATCTTTTTTCGGGCGAATCATATTTTAACAGTAGAATTGCATCGTAGTTTTTTATATATTCTTTTTCTCAGGAGAAAACGTTAGGTGATATCTCTTTTAAATTAGAGACTAAAATAATGAACTTCATGTCTGGTTTTTTTCGAAAAAAATATAATCAGGACAACTCAAGTGTTGACAATAATATGCAATACAATTTGTTTACAATTTTCCCTTTATCGGGCCCCTTTGCAGAGTTTGGGTTTGATTTTAATGATTTCATCACGTATTTCCGATTTTAAGTGTCATTCTTACTAAATACCATTATATAATATTAACTGATTACCCCGGGATCCAATTTCATAGATACATTTCTTAAATTATATTAATTCTAACGAATTTACATGCAACATGCCTCCTGGTTATTTATAGCAGTTATCAGTATTCAGCAAACTTCGGAAAAGCAGCCGACTTATAATTAGGTCGTGTTAATGGCGATTTTACCAACAGACATTCGAATTCTTTTCACTAATTACGACATTATAACATATTATTTTTTAAACCTGGCTTCTTGTTCAGAACATTTTATTAGTATAAAACATCGAATATTGGCAACTTTTAATATAAACAAAAAAATTCAATTCTGACAGCCTTTAATGTATTATGTGTTCGGAAAGAAACTCGGCATGGCAGTTAGTTTTAATAATAATTACATAATTTAGGAACTGTAAATTTCAATAATAGATGTATCTAAGAATATTTATGTAAACTACCACTTTAACACATAGATTAAAAACTGCAGAAAACAACATAAAACATCCATTTCATTTTATTTTTATTAAATGTTTTGTCAGTAAGGAAACAAACAATAGAATATTCAAAAAATCAACACAGTTTAATTAAACATTTAATCAAATAATATGTGAGCAAATATAATATATCTTTAATATAGAATTCAAATAAAATTAAAAAATATATAATCTTATAAAATAATTTCAATCATAAAATATATATATTGCTATATAAGAAGGATTTTTTGAACATACATAAAAAAACATGTACCATTGTTCAAAATATGTGATTGAAAACCATTAAAACTTGCAGTTTATTAAATGTTAGTACTGGTTTTAAAAAACCTATGGACATGTATATGATTTTAGTACTGACAATCAATTACAGCTACATGTAATTCATTCCATATATTTCCACATATATCTAAAGAAACGGTTGGTTTGGTTTATGGTGTTTAATGCCACTTTCAACAATATTTCAGTTATATCGTGGCGGTCAGTTTTATTGGTGGAGGAAACTGGAGTACCTGGAGAAAACCACAGACCTGTCGCAAGTCACTGACAAACTTTATCACATAATGTTGTATTGAGTACACCTCGGCATGAACGGGGTTCGAACTCACAACTTTACTGGTGATAGGCACTGATTTCTAAGGAAAGGGATATGCAGAGTCGTAAACCGAGTAATATGTATAATATTCTTTTTCTAGAATCAAACAATACAGAAGATATTAAACTCTACAGCTACTAGTTAAATTTGTTTTGTAATAAACATACTTTATCCAAAGATGTTAGTTTCATTTCGTTCATAGCATGACAACAATGTTTAACTAAAGAAACAAACTACTTATGGGTTAACTCCCTTTACATTCCAAATATGGCAAATAAATGACCTATAACCGAACAGCAACGTAATTCACGAATTCGCATGAATTGTTCTGATATGAGCGATTTTTTTTTAATATTCGGAATAGAATTGTAGCTATAGATATACACTTTTATTATTGTTAATAAGACACTCCAAGAAGGAACTTGCTGTTCAATGATATTTTCGATTTCACCACGTTGGTATTACGGCGTCACAGTGAATAAAGCATTTTTCTATCACTTCGAAATGTCAGTATTTCACGTGCATCAATATATTAATTTATTTTATTTTATATAATTATTGCGTAGTTATATCTGTTCAAATAACATGATATGGAAAAAAAAACATGAAATGGTCAGGCATCTGAAGACAATACTCTTCTTGAACACAAGCATTTTTTGTAAATAATATGTTGAGTGTGAGCAGTATACCTGGTATAACTACATTAATTACTTAAAACAGAATGACAACCAGAAAAACAAATTGGCAAGACATATTATATTGGCAAGGACACTATTCTAGGAACACAAAGGAAACATTAGTTTGATTATAATTATGCAGATTTATTGCACAAAGACCTGCACATTGCACGCGATCCGGTTTTTGTTTGTTATTGCACAACATTTGAACACTTTGCTTACATGGTGAGAGTAATATTAGAATATATGCAATAATTAAACATGTTAGCCATACGTTGATAAACAATTATATGTGTTTAATTTTATGTTTTTGCAAAAAAAGATTTATTCTGTGTAAATAGTAATCATAAAATATAGTAAAATTGTGCTTCAATTATCAGATGAATATAAATATTTAGATATCCAATACACTGTTAGCAAATTCAACAAAAGAATAGATAAAACACATTTTTTTCACAGTATGCATGATACTATGAAACGACTGTAAATGGGTGCTATGTTTTTTTCTTTAAAAAAACATTTTCTGTCACCAAATGTTAAAGAGGGCACCGAAGGATGAAAAAAAAATCTGACCTGACAATTTTCAAAGGGGAATATTAGTAAAAAAATTTAAAAAAACGAACTGATTTATCATGTCCAAAAAGGAAGACATAATAATGATTTTTTTTTTATGTAAAAAACTGTTTGGTTAGGATTAAAAACATAGCTCCCTTTAGCTAAACGTTAAATGGGCGGTCTCTTAATTACGTCATAGACTGGTTTTCGGCGTCAAACTTAAATTGTCTTTTGTCGTAGAACTTCATAAGAACTGGATTATGTGGATGGTACTTTTTCAAATGTAAATAATGAAGTCCTGGATCTCCCTCGGCGTTACCGCAGTCTTCACAAACGTACAACTTTGTCCTTCGTTGCTTGTGTACAAATTGATCACTGACGCCATGAACTTTCTTTCCGTGTGATTCTAGAGAACATCGCTGAGTAAATGCCTTTCCACATCTCTCACACTTGTAAGGTCGTACACCTGAAATAAACCCCGAATATGTTATTATTTTTATATTTGAGTTATCCTTCTTTAATCATAAACCAGAAAACATACACTACACTACAAAGTTCTACGATATAGATATTAAAGTCCAAAATGTATGTCTGTTATGTAAAGTATGGATAAAAGGAAACCTTTAACACATAAAAAATAATTATATATACAGTTTCTTGCATGACAGAAAATCATTTGATTTGAGTATAATTCTAATAATTCACATGTACATGCATGTCAAAACCAACCCGATACAATTATGTGATAAAGTTTGTCAGTGACTTGGGGCAGATGAGTAATTTTCTTTCTCCACCAATAAAACTGACTCACCCCCTTTGGTATCTTCAAACTCTTCTTAAGGTATTATCGCTATGTAAAACTTTTGACAGAAGAACGTTATTATCAATTAGTGCATGCACCAACTGCCACAAATTATTGTCGAAATATCATGACGTTTATGTTAATATCCAATTACAAAAAGGAGACTGCTGCTACAGTATTTTAAGGTCTCGATGTAATAATTATAATAACCACTACATGAACTGAATTTAAATTGATCAACAGAAATTGATATGTTTCCTTCTATTTACTAGTACATATATTTAAAATTATAATGCAATTATTATATATCCCGTGTTTTTATTTGCTAATGTTTGTCATTAAATCCACTGTTGACATGTGGTAACTATGGATTCTAGGATAAATGAGCCTCGAATATCCGTTTTGCAGAATCTGCTACGTGTTGCCAAGTAAAACTGCATTTGCGACCGTAAAATCCCCAAATTAACACTGGAAACAAAACAAATACAATACAGTTAATCCTTCACTGATGAAATATGATGATAACCACGATTGTGGCATGACACCATGAACTACTAGAGTTTGGTGCTGCCACCTCTTTCGCTCTTTAGTTTGCTATATTATTCTTTGCTATTGTTGTTATAATCATGATCTATTTTTATCTTTGAGCGTTAATATCTTACATGACTTACCCGTATGTGTTCTTGTGTGTCTTTTGAGGTCAAACGTGTCGTTAAATCCCTTCCCACAGAATGTACAGAGAAACCTCTTCACCTCACTGTGACATTTGAGGTGTCTGTTCAATAACCTCTGTAAGGTAAACTCTTTGTTACACATGCGACATATGTGTTTATTATCTTCTGTTTGTGACTCTGAATAAATAAAAAATAATATAATAGAACTTAGTAAAGTTAAGTCAAAAATGAAACAAGAACAATATATGTTTATACATTGATTCTATTATTAGAACCAATCTCACTCGCTGGTTCATCTTAAGCAACACATTATACAGACAAAGTAATATTGCATTAAATGTATTCTTATAGGCATGATCGCATCATTCCGCCCCGCCACTTGCTATTGAAATGCTTATACCAAGCGGTTATGGTGGTGTGGATTAGGGTATGGTGGTGTGGAATAACGGTATCGATTTCACATCTGTTTCTACGAATTTGTTTATTATATGTTGGAACTGTTCAGATAGTGTGGTATTTTTTTTATTAACTAAAAGTATGAAACTTTATAATGACAGTATTATTAAAAATAAAATAATTAAAATCACTAAAAACACCTCTACAAAATGAAGCAGTACGTAACTATTCTGTAGACGGCGTACAGGACACTACAGTACATAATCTAAACCATTAAATACGCATAAAAAGTATTAAAACAAACAGGATATAGCGAAATCTAAAGAAGTGTTAACATATGGGAATTATTAGGGAAACCAGCCAAGTTAATTTACGAAATAAAAATACCTATATATACAAGTAGTGATGAAATATGAGTGGTAAATCCCCAGAATAAACACTAAATTAACTTATGATAGCTCTTTTGAAAACATTATGCAAAAACAGATTGTTCTATCCTTGCGTTCTATGGGCCATTCACCTTTCTAAATAGTGTAACAGTCCATTTGCATTAGCTGATGGCCATTTCAAATTCCTTCAGCTTACAATTTTTTTTATCATATTCAAGGTTTACGCTTTCCGTTTTTAAATCTAGAATATATGGTATATTTTTTCGTCTCAACTGTGACACTGGACGTGATAAAAAAATTTCGGAGGAATGAAATGTCCATATCTTATTTTTGTTCTAAAATAATAACCGTTAACGTGTTCAACTTTTGAATGATCGATAAACGTAGTGCCTAATAACGATAGTTGTTCATATCTGCGTTTTAAAAAGGTAAGGTGGCGTCGAACCCTTCCTTTCTTGATATAAGAATATTCATGATACATATATTGTCAGAGAACCAATCTATTGCGTCTGGTCATGACTATGTCATTTCGGTTAATTAAAAATACGAAATAAATATCAGAAATTTAGTAAAGTCTATTGAACTTGCAGGTATATTAATGACAGGTATGATTATACTTAATTTGTCTATATTTGATAATTTGTTTGTAAATTACTCTACGCATATGTAATTATCTGTGAGTGGCTAAAATACAATTATGTATTTACTTATAGAAAGAAAAAAAAAGAACACAGTACTTTTTAAATGAAGAAAGCACTTAAACGGCTGTACCTTAACAATTGATTTTTATGTGAGTTATAAACGAATTTGTATCAGGAAGGTTTGAAGAGTGGTAATCAACAACCGAAAATCGAAGAAGAACAGACAATATAGTGACCAAAATAAAAAGGACAAACAGACGAACAATGAGCTACATAAAACTACAGATTGAACAACACAAACCGAAACAAAATGGGTGGTGAACTCATGTGCTCCGGAAGGGTGAGAATTTTCTGCTCCACTAGTAGCACCCGTTGAGTTGTTCTTGTTACAAACATGGTGATAGGTCATAAATGAGGAAAGGACCGGGCAGTGTTTACGACAAGTGGAACATACCCGTCGTCATGTGTAACACATATATTCCGTAACAGTTAACCAAGTCATGGTGGCGACCATTAAACGTTCGAGTTTCTGACTTCAAGTTAGACACTAGGAACCCCTGGTTCCGTAGCTTCCAAGTTAGTCTCTTTCACTATTCAATGAAATTAAGATAGACTCGTCCTCGTTTTCAATAATCTTACATTCTGGCAAATTTATTCCACAACAAAAAATATGGAATTTGCTTTTACGTTGATATGGGCCTATATAACATGTTTAATCCCGAAACTACCAACCAGGAATGTGAGCGGTCATATACATATGTGCTAGGGGAATATATTTTGCCTCTGTTTCTACGACTTGCCTGTTCCGGTTGGATTTTATAACTGTTCTGACAGTATGGTACTTTTGTTGTTCATTTTATCATATATATGTATACAAATGTTCTATGATTTACATATGTACTTACCATAATCTTTATGGACATCAGGTATAGGAACATGTGCCAATAACGGATTCTTTATTCCATATCCACCATTTACAAGTTCTACTCCCTGATGAAAGACAAGACATATCTGTTAATCTGTTCGAGTGAGTGAGTGAGTGTGAGTGAGTGAGTGAGTGAGTGAGTGAGTGAGTGAGTTGTCGGTTATATCATAGTGCGAGAACAGTTACATTCGATGAGATTGAAATGATGTACGCTTTGTACAATTAGTTGTATTTAATCGTGCTAGCTTGCTTGCTGAAGCAACAGTTCGCGGGAATAGATGTCGCTCCACTCGGACAAAATATCCTGAATTCCAACCTACCAGTCTTTGATCTTACTCCTTAATGTCGTGTGCATAGCGAAGAAGTAGCTAATACCCATTTCATAGTGTTCGGTTTCACCTCTATCTGTTTGGTTTGTAATCAATACCCATTTCATAGTGTTCGGTTTCACCTCTATCTGTTTGGTTTGTAATTTAAAAACGATTACTAAGATACTTGGTATACACGAAGAACAAACATTGTCAAAAGAAGAAGAAGAAAGGTAATTAGAGAACAAACAAACAAAATATAATAACAATTGTTCTAGCTAGAAAGTAATCAAATTCAACGTTGGTGCTCTCATTTGTAGATAAATAGAGATTATTTACAAGACTGAAGCATTGTGTACATACCGTTAACATAGGTAATTCTACGTCAGATTTTACTTTCTCTTGTTGGACATCTGGTGTTAATCTTTGGGTCAGAGAGTTGTATTCCACTGATATGTCTGAACACGGGCTTGATAAAGATGAAGTTGATGACGATATTGGCGAACACAGTTCATGTTGACGAAAAGGAAACATTGACATGGGAGAAACAGGACTATACATGTTTATTTTGGACACTGGATGGACCCGATGAAACATTTGAGGATCTGGAGTCAGTGGTAAATACATCTGCTGTCTTCCAAATTTCTTGCATTTGGTGTTTTCTGATTGGTTGAATTTGTGTTGCTTTGAAAGTTCACTGCATCTTATCTGTGTAACCTTATCATCAAAACTGCTTTTGTGAATGACATCATCAGATTCCGACGATTTCACGTCCATGACGTAAGATGTTGCTGAAATTGTAAATTTAAAAATGTAATAAAAGTGATTTGAAACTTTAATATATTTCATTTCTTATCAGTTTCTGGGGGCCGTCGTGGTAGTGACCGTATGGTAGTTGGATTTACAACTACCTATACAATCAGTATTTATTACCACTAACGTTGTGAGTTCGAATCCCACTCAGGCGGGATGTAATCGATACAACTTTATGTGATAAAGTTGGTCAGTGGTTTTCTACACCAATAAAACTGAACGCCACGATATAACCGAAATATAGTTGAAGGGTGACGTTAAACACCATAACCTTTACCCTATCCCTTACCAGTTTATTATTATAAAATACGCGCTTATGATAATATTTCTATAAATGAGCGATAATCATAGTCATATGATAATATTTGTGAAATATTTGCATCATTTAACACAAGAAAATTATGTTAATAATTTCATACGGCGTTAAGACGTTATCTAGCCATGAGGCTTAATGAAATTGTCATTAACGATATGCTGGTATATGACGATAAATCATTATTATATGAATTGGGATTATGATAAGCTATTTAACAGACCACAGAGCACCTTGTTTATTTAACATTTTCCGTTTTTCTGTATCTACTTGTGCCCTTTTACACTATGAAATTGATATAAAACCACTGATGCAAGGAATTAAATTTTAAAAAACCTCCTTGTTGTTATTATGTATGAATATAAGAAACATAATGAGATCCCAAGCCGTTTTATAAGAGGTAACGACCCGTTACAAAATATATTACTTTCGGCCGGTATGTAACGCAATTGTCATCCTTGTTTATTATCAAATATGTGTATCCTTTTCACAATTGTGTATTCACTTTCACCACTGTATGATCTCAAAATTCTTTTCCTAGCATATAATTAAATTTTACATTACAATGTTATAACATTTTCGCTCATAAAAAAATATCTCGTATCTTTCTTTTTTTAGCCAATGTGAGGTAGTTTTGCTATTATTTATTGAATTGTCACCTTCGTTATAAAATAATATATGTCGTATATTATGAATGTTTCATAATTTTTAAAAATTCATCAAAATTTCATAAATAACACATATTTTATAAAATACGTTGTCAAGTTTTAACATTTGTATGCTAATTTAGTGCATATTTTTATATTCATTCATACCTTTCGAGAAAAAAAATGATGTAAATCAATATAAAATTTAATTTATTTATTTATTTATTTATTATATTTTTTTTCATAAACGATTTCCTTCTGAATAACAAATTTCGAAAATATCTGATCTTCCCCACAGGTGCAGGGTGGAGTAAACAATGTCAGGTTCCTTTGAATGTTTATAAATTACTATAATAATCCTATGTTTCCAAACATTTATTTGAAATAAAAAGCTGAATATGAGGATAATAATTTTGACCATGACAGGTTAAAATAAATTATGAATTAGACAAAAATGATAAGAAAAAAAAATTACTTCCACCCGGTCATTGCCATGAATACATTGTATTAAAACGTTGATATCAAATTTGGTGTCCATGAGACGTCTTTGGAATAACCTTCATCGGGTAAGCTCAAATTCAAACGATTGAAAAACCAAATACGATGTAATTTTAAAATCTTTGGAGCAAGACAACCAAAAGTATAAAAAGAACAACCAAAATATGCTTGTAAAAACGTAGATATCTAATTTAGTGCACACGAAACGTTTCTGGAATAACCTTCCTCAGGTGACGCTCAAAATTTAAAAATTGGAAAGCCAAATAATTTAAAGTGCTTGGGAGCAATAAAACCAAAGGGCCTAAACAGGATAGCAAAAATCACCTAAGGTCACCTATGCCTGAGGGAGGAGAACCTAAAATCAGCTAAGGTCACCTAAGGTCACCTATGCCTGAGGGAGGAGAACCTAAAATCAGCTAAGGTCACCTATGCCTGAGGGAGGAGAACCTAAAATCAGCTAAGGTCACCTAAGGTCACCTATGTCTGAGGGAGGAGAACCTAAAATCAGCTAAGGTCACCTAAGATCACCTATGCCTGAGGGAGGAGAACCTAAAATCAGCGAAGGTCACCTAAGGTCACCTATGCCTGAGGGAGGAGAACCTAAAATCAGCTAAGGTCACATAACGTCACCTATGCCTGAGGGAGGAGAACCTACAATCAGCTAAGGTCACCTAAGGTCACCTATGTCTGAGGGAGGAGAACCTAAAATCAGCTAAGGTCACCTAAGGTCACCTATGCCTGAGGGAGGAGAACCTAAAATCAGCTAAGGTCACCCAAGGTCACCTATGCTTGAGGGAGGAGAACTTAGTTTTATTAATGATTACATTATTTAGGAACTTTAAAATTTCAGTAAAAAAATATACCGGGTATCTAATAAACCATGTCAGTGTTGAAGCACTTACTACCGAGTGGATGATACCCTGAGGGACTAATAGTCCACCAGCAGAGGTATCGACCTAGTGATAGTTATAAATACGTAGATATAAAATTTAGTGCGCATGACGCGTTTCTGGAATAACCTTCATCAGGTGTCGCACAAAATCAAAAGATTGGAAAGCCAAATAATCTAAGGTAGCCTATACCTGGTGAATTTGAGCATAAGTTGATACTATATTTAAATTTATATTTAATAAGTATATCTTATAAACCATATAAGTGCTGAAACACTGATTTTTGCTGGGCATATTGGAGCTATTAGAATGGATTACAACAAATTGATACATTTTATTATTCAGAAAGTAAATAGATGGATAAAGACGAGCCATTATTTATTTCTCAATTTTCAAATTGCACGAAAACTGGTATGGGATTGAAATATTATTTATATTATGATCTCTTTATACCTTCTTAAATATCCTCTAATGCAGTAATTTATCAGAAAGGTGATTATATTCCTGAATTAATGTGAAATTTTATAATTAGTTATCATATGTAAGAAAATAGTGATTCGCATAAAGTTTTCTTATTTTCCAAATTTGGGATTAATGATTCTCAAGAATAGCTTATTAAGATGATCAAGTACCGGTATTATAATCAAACATTTTACTGACCACGATATAATATCGTAACTTATGATCAGAGACACCTTCAATGTTTCGTAATGTGGTTAGGGGGTGGGCGTGTTATGATGTTTAACGCCACTTTCAACGATATTTCTGCTATATCGTGGAGGTCAGCTTTAATGGTGGAGGAAACCGGAGCGGGATTCGAACTCACCGTAGTGTGATAGGAAAAGTTACCAAAGATACTAATTGGGTAAGTAGAACGGGTAATTCGAAGAAGGACAGACAACGCAATGGCAAAAAGTAAATGGACACAAAGACAAACAATGGTCAATAAAATACTACGATGGTGGACTGGAACCGCTCGCCATGATCTATTATCATTTGTTGCTCGGTTTAAACATTCAATGTCACTGTCTCCTCGAACAATACCAATTTATGAAATATGTAAATTGGTGCCTTCTGCAAGTGTCACGTGCGACCAATGACATAATCTTCAACTTGTTGAAGCCTGTCGGTATTTCGTAGATTGGTTTGGTTTGGTTTGGCTTATGGTGTTTAACGCCACTTTCAACAACATTTCAGTTATATCGTGGCGGTCAGTTTTATTGATGGAGGAAACCAGAGTACCCGATAAACTTTATCACATAATGTTGTATCGAGTACAGCTCGCCGTGAACGGGTTCAAACTCACAACTTTAGTGGTGATAGGCACTGATTGCACACAAGTAGTTGTAAATCCAACTACATTACGATCACGACGGCCTCGTAGTTCGTAGAAGTAGCATAACACAAGAAACTAAAGAAAAGCACCACGAACCCCATTAAACAACGGGAATGAACTCAGGTGTTCCGGAAGAGTCCCGATATTTTTGTTAAGTGATCAGATACAGTTTGATTGACAAATTCTACAGAAGGTATGGCTTTTTTCTAAAAAAATATGAAATATTATGATTCCCAATGTTGCTGAAAAAAATATTCTGATTATGGTGGAGGAAAAAATAAATAATTTGATTCCGAGTTTTCGTCATAAAATCTAATGTTAAATTCTGGAAAAATATTTCGCGACAAAAAAAATAAATATTCTAACTCTCGTGTTGTCCGAAAAAAAAATTCTGAAAATGAAGTGCTGCGTTTTAAATTATGAAATAGATTTTCTACAAAGGATATAGACAACACTGTCAATCTGTTTAAGTAGTTTATTCATATGATTACGGGATGAAAATGATTGGTCGATCACCGAATATAATCTTGTCATGCACCATAAGATTTCCTGGGGGTAACATCCCATAATTATCGTAATTATATACCCGAACAGTTACACTAAATATAACTGTCATTGATACGCGTACTCTTAACACAGTGTTTATTTTACGTTCTATTCACATTTTATTTTGTTTCCATTTAAATATTCCTCTTAAATCTTTCAATTTTAAGCATCTACACACCCAAATGGTTTTTATAATTAACAAGAAATGAGAATACACATTATGTCCATGTCTTTAGGTAAATAATGCCATGCTGAGGATAATATACTTGTGGGAACTTTGTTGTTCACAAATATTTCTTATAATAACAACACCTTGTAATTGAAGACGTCTAACAGTTTATAACAGAAAATAAATAATTAAATTGTCTGCTCAACCAGGTGACATATATAAATTCCATATCACTGTTTATTTATTCCAATTGTACAAAGTATATAATATACATGATAATTATTTAAATTAGACTATTGAATTGGTTATACAAATGTACATAATTGTTGCGTTTTTGTATTTTCATTTTTATTTCATCAGAAAATAAAACGGTACATAACAGTTTATTAATATACACTTAAGACAGCATGTTCTTGTATTATTATTCATTTCGTTAGATCGCTACCAAAATTCTACGATCATTATCACAAACTGCATAACCGTGGTGAAATACTCATTTCTCAAATAACAACGGATTTTTTTCCATTTCTTCCCTGTATCACCGACAAGATTTTTACAGCCTTGATAATGAGTAACACTGCGTGTGTTTTATATAAAAAAACCACAAACTGATAACCCTTCGCGAGCACATGAATTCACTCCAGGATGTTTTGGTGTCGCCCATTATTGGGATTTTTTGTATTGTGTTTTGTTTTGTTCACTCTGTGTCTTGTGCCCTAATATATCTATGAATTGTCCATTCTTGATTGCACCTTCGATTTTCTCAAACATTTAGTTATAAAGGCTTCCGTTGCATCGATCGCTTAGTAATTAGGTTTTAAAACTACCCATAGAATGTTGATACTTTGATACTCGTCGGTGGTGACGTGTACTTGATACGACTTCCAGTGATAAAGGTTGTGGGTGAACCACGACGGGCATGTGATTTTCCTAGGGTACTTTCGTTTCCTCCATCAAAAAAGCTGTCCGTCATATTATACTTGAAATATTGTTGACGGTGACGCAAAACACCAGTGATAGCAACTTAGTACCCCTCGCCCATTGGAAAATATTTTAAGCAGTGACTACCACAAATTATATCGATCCAAATCTAGCAATATGATTAAAAGAACACTACGCTGGAAATGTTGTGTTTGCAGCATAGTGTCTGAATTTGTGAGTTGAATACAACTTTTATCAGTGTGTCAATGTGAAAACGTCACATGTTACTATTTTAAGATTATTGGATAAAACGTTTTGATTATTGAAACCTTTGGTTTTATTGCTCCCAAAACTTATTAGGCTTTCCAATCTTTCGATTCTGGGCATACCTGATGAAGGTTATTCCAGAAACGCGTCGTATGCACTAAATTTGATATCTACATTTTAATTGAAGCAGCTACTATTATAGTACAGTACATGTATAAACAGTGACGCATGTTAATTAAAATGTTAGTGCCGGACGACTAACGATTACTTATGTAAAATTAAGATTTTTAAAAAAGAGAAAATAAAATTGTCAATTTAAAAATTAAATAAAAGAAAGCTGAATACACTGTAGTACTATCATATAACCACCACGATATAGCTGAAATATATTGTTAAAAGTGGCGTTAAACACCATAAAATCTAACCTACTATCATATATCATACCTATACTACACAATAATTATTTTTGGCATATATAATGCCTAATAAATCCAATCGCTACAATAGCAATATTTGCAATTAGCTAATTTATAAACTATTGCATGTATATTTACCTTCAGTGTGTGTATCAGTTTCATTCCAGCTTCCATCTGATGTTGTCTTTACCCATCTAAAACGTTCAGTTAATTGCAAATCTTCTTTATCTTCATTATTTTCAAAAGTTCGATTTTTTGCACAACATAGATTTCTCTTGCCATATTTCTTAATTAGAAATGATTTTGGCATATTGTTTGTTTTTCTTTTTTTTACAATAAAAAATAATAAAAAATTTAATTTCGTAGGTTTATGTCATATAAAACATAGCCTCAGATTTCAGTCTCGGTATATTTTTTTTGGTAATGTAACTGTTATCCTCTGTTGATGAAGAATAAAATTATAACGGGCAATTCTATTTTTCTCAACCTTTTATATACAAATCACCAATCCGTAACAATGCAATGATACTCCTTCCCGTTTAACAAACAGTTTTGTCAAATTTAAGGTATCTTTTAACAAAATATCTATACAACGATGGGATGCGCTCGCTGAACCGGGAAATTTTAAATTATTTAAAAAGCGTTAAGTTGTCTAGTAGTATAGCATGTGACTTGTATGTTTGTTTATTAACCTTATCTATATCTGTAGTAATAGAAACTGTTAAAATAAACTTTCAAAATTAAATTGGAAAAAAAAACACCTTCTTGAAAATGAGTAATTTTTAATTTGCATAGCTCTTAATTCACCTCACCCTATAAACACTTCTAAATAGGCATCCTACGCATATGTCATTCTATTTCGTTATCACAAAAACAGCTTTGCTCGTTATCTATATAAAAGAGATCCAGTGGGACAGATATATTGTATGGTTGTCACTTGCTTCTAGACGTTTGTATAATATACTTTATTTCCTGTGACTGTATAATGAATTCTTCATTATCCTATACAATATATTAAAAATTGCTGTCAAATTATAATATTAAGTATATATGTACCATCTACACACGCTTATACACATGTCTTACGCCTATCCCTAGATTTACCTTACGAGAAAAGGTAACACTACGATTATTGAAGCTCCTTATTAAGGGAGTGGATGTGGTCGAGTGGTCTAGGGCGCTCGACGTAAGGCTAAGCGAATGGTGCTTGCAGTGTATCAATGTTGTGGGTTCAAATCCCGTCGAGGAAAGAACACAAATTTGACAGCTCTAAAATCTAATTCTAACACTGTTTGGTTTAATTTTCAGATGTATATTATATATATATATATATATATATATATATATATACATGTGTTGAACGAATATTTTAATTCACAGGCATGAATCCGCTTAAATTTAGTGGTAAAACAGACTTTTTTTGCTATATTTTTTTTCTCGTTTTCAATTATTCATACGAGCTTTTTTATTTCTTTTTATATAAGTGTCATCTTAGATCACGTTGATAGTATGAGAAACTAGGACCACAAACGGATAGCTACGACTTAATACACGAGTGATAATTAAAGTGTTTAAAATGGGAACGAACATCAAATATTAAATAACATTCTGTTCATTTGAGTTCACATTACTTAAATAAATTTGTCAATGTCTGGTAAGTGTTAGGGTTTTGGTGTTTAACGCCATTTCAACAATATTTCAGTTATATTGAAACAACAGTCGGCGGATAAACATGTCGCCTCAGTCGGACACATTTTCCTGATTCCGAGCCAACAGTCTTAGCCGTCTCTTTCCTTAATGCTGCATGCTTAGCGGAGAAGCAACAAATACCAATGTCATAGTCTTTGATTTGACCCGATCGGGATTCGAACTCACGATCTACCGCACTCGAGGCGAGCACGCTAACCATTACACCACCCATGAGGAAGTTGATGAAATGAAGACGAAATGTTGACAAACGACGTGGGACAATATTGTCATATTTAACTCGCAAACAAACCTCATATGTGCCTAAACATAAACAGAACAGAAATTTGCTGTAAGAATGTATAAGTAAGCAAGGTTATCATTCTTCATACAAAAACAACATTTCGTGTTTCAGTCTATTAGAAATAATATGTATTCAGTCATACTCATCACTACATGTATATGATATCTTAGAATGTGAACGTAAACAATGTTTGGCGTTTTATTTTTAAAGGGTTTATATTACACCACAGTACTGGGGTTTGGATGAGAAATCTGTTCTTAGGAATAATCAAACTTCAACATTAGAAATGTAGAAGTAAAAATCTAAATGACTAAAACGGATTTTATTTTCTGTATATGCGATACGTTTCGTTTGTCGTAATGACAATCCGGACGTTTTCTCATGCATGACTTATCAAACGAGTTGTAGCAATGGTAACGCTACATGTGTCATTAGTGGAGCAGACACTGTCTATCTTTACACAGTACCTGGGTTCATAGGTTCATAGGTTGATAGATAGTCCGTAGTGGGTGTCATGTTGCTCAATATTGTGTGTTCTATGTAGTATTTTGTAGAGCATTGTTTGTCTTTTTGTCTGTTTGTTTTGCCCATTGTATGGTGTCTATTCTGCTGTGATGTACGACTTCTGTAAACTTGATCCATCAACCTTCCTATCAATCCAGACAAACACCACCTTATTATGTTAATAACTTCGTTTCTGATATTTCAACGTGTTTCAGATAAATATTAACGTTCAATATATATTTGAAGCCCTTTTTAAAATTATAGACTGACAAATAATATAGTTGGTGCCAATAAGGGCGAAAACATTTGTGTAATTGCGAGACGTAAAACATTCATTGTGAACATACCACACTTATTGCTCTTTATTGAAAATGTGAAGCAAAGACAAGTATACTTGTCTGAACAAAGACATTTTGAAGGAAAAACATATTATTATTCTTTTACAGCCACCCGTTTTCCTGTAGTGCATTATTTTTCTTCAGTTATGCAGTGAAAATGACACCAAAACATAAATAATGTAATTATTAAAAAAACACTAAGATTCTCCTCCCTCAGGCACACGCGATCGTAGACCACTTTGACTATCTTGTTTATTGCTCCCAAAACTTTAAATTCTTTGGATTTCCAATCTTGCTATTTTGAACGTACCCGATGTAGGTTATTCCAGAAACGCGTCGTCAGCACTATATTCGATATATACGTTTTTAATTTTATATATATATATATATATAGCAAAGAAATGGCGTCCTCCAAAAAATATTGAAAAAGTCATGAACTTTTTCCAAACAAACAACCTTGCAATTTTCCCCTTCAATTCTTACTAATTTTAATAGTTTTCGCCTTGAGTGAATAAATATATTATACATAAAAAGGTAAACATTGAATAGATATATAATTGTCTTATGAGGGTTGCTTGAATTATCTATATTAAATTATGTTTAAAGAGGCAGTAGCTACGATTTTAACCAAAAAAATTACATGTTTTGGAAATTGGTAAATAGCTTTAAAATGATGAAATAAAGGTAAATATTTCACATTAAGCAGCTTATCGTACCACTTTCCGCCTTTTGAGAACTAAAATTACCATCGATTTATTATTTCCTTGCAAGCAAATAATTTGACCTCGCTTTCTCCGTATGCAACTGAGCTTACTAGTGACAGGTAAAAACGAATAATTTGTATTTTGTCGCTTATTAACTGCAAACTTGCATGATTCTTTGTCCGTAATTAACGCAGACTAAAAGCAGATTCACAGAAAATAAGAAATAAGTGCATTGTTGTACTGATTTAATGACGATTCGGCAAACTCCGTAAACTGGCAATGCCGATAATTAATAAGATGGCGTCCATTTCTTGATCGATCTCAAAACAGGAGCAGTTGCACCCTTTTTCCCCGATGCGCGTACATTTCATAACATTTATAAGTTACAGAAACACGTTTTTATTAAGGCATCAATCATATCTGATAGTTTTTATGGGTAACAACAATTTACGATTTTGGCAGATAATGTCCCTTTAAGTTAATCAATGTTGATAATATTAAAATGCAATCTACCAAAATATATTACTTTTTTAAAGTTAAGCTCAGTATCACAACAGTTTTATACCCATGCATATCATATTCATGTTCGTCGTGATTAATCTTTTTTCATCAATTTCGTTTCCAGACTAAACTTGTGTACAGTACAGACTGGGTTTTAAACAAGTTTATCGAATAATTCTACGGCAGTTGTTCGCATTATAAAGTCCATTTCTAGATAATGAAAACGTTTCAATAGCGATGTTCCAGCGTGAACATTATGTTGATGAAGCAGTAATGACAATAATTATATTATAACTACTCGCTGCATTCCGAATATCGAAAATAAATCACGCGTAGTCGAGCAATACAGTAGTTCCCATATGCGCGTTATCATGAGCGAAGTATTATCTATACTACATGGCAACAATAGATAAACTAAAACGCAAATGTAAATTTAACGACAGCCCGCGTTACGTGATAGAAAGTGATATACACCTGATCTAGCACAGCTGACATTGGAAAACTACCAAGCTATCTGATTGGTCAATTACATCGACTTTCCCCGACTATTAATTAGTTCCGAAGCGACAATACAATATTTTCACGCTATTCTATAGCGAACCGCGCGAAAATATTATTATCATCGGAGTTCGGTTACGAATGATCAGAATGCAAGACTGTATACTGTTTACATAGATTCGAGAGTTTTTGACTCCGCTAATAAGACGTTTAAGAGGTTGGTTTTTTGATTGTCAGACAGACGCTCAATGATATTGTTCGTTGTGCCAACGTTGGTATTGTGACGCCAAGCAGTGTATATGTTTCATTCACTTGTATTTCATGGGCATCTATGGAATAAATACTTACAATAAGCACGCTGTTTTTGTACAGTTATCTGTATTTGAATCTAGAACAGATCATTATTGATGTACCGTTTGTTGTCATTGACGACTACGCTAAAATTGTGTCTTTCAAAGTTACTTGACGTTGTTAATGTTGTCTCCGGAAATTTTGAAACATCCATTGACCGTGTGATTCAGTATTTGTGTACGGATTAACTCCAAATAAAACATTATATAATTGTGTTACATTTTGAATGAAGCAATAGTTTAATTACTGACCCGTCTAATGTGCTCGTGCCCTTCTATTTGTTTGACCGTACTTGTAGCTACACTCGAAGGAAGAAAATTAACATGTATATGTAGGTTTTCTCAGATTTAGTCTGGTGTTAACTTAAACATTCTGATTGTGTAACAATAACACATTACAACACTTTTATATTTCTTATTGATTTTTTTTTTAAACAATTTCGGAGAAATTATGTTAATATCAACCAGAAGAATTAGAGAATTATTTATGTTGGTGTTCTTATGCAATAACTTCCCTATGTTTAATCTTTAAATCAGAAAAAATACGTCCTGTAATTCAATAGGGATGACACCGCATTATAAATATAGAAATCTAGTTTGGATTACAGAAGTCAAAATACATTTATCTTCCAGTAAACGTGACTAAATATAGATATGGGTCAATAGATTAGAAGTAAACCAGTAAAACAATATTAAAAAAATTGTAGTAAAACAGAACAAAAAACAAAAACAAAACAAAACAAAACAAAACAAAACAAAAAAACAAAAACCAAAACAACATATTAAATTAGATACTTAAATTTTGAAACTTTGAAATTTTGAATTTATTTCCAACAAATATTAATGTCAGACCATGCAAAATGAAAGTTAACCAGTATATTTACAACCCAACTGGCTGTTTTCAAAATCAGAATTATGGGCATGGAAAACAGGTCATACCATATGTTGTTCCAGAAGGTTGTTCTAGAAACGAGTCGTGCACACTAAGTTTGATATTTAAGTTTTTATTACAGATATTCGGAGAAAGGTCACAATAGCCTTATATATGACAAACCAGTCAAGCACCCTATTTGTGCCATAGCTCACACGGCATCATCCAAATAATGTCCTGTATACATAAAAGAAAAATAAATTCAAAAAAATAAAATTGAAAGAAACATTATTAATTTTGATGCTTCGGAACAGGTCTCAGACTTAAATGTTTTCCTTTCCAAACAGTAAAATATCCCATGTTAGTGCTACCAAGAGGACATGCACATCATCGGCAACTCTAACGACTCTCGCTTTGCTACCAGCTAGTGATAAACCTTACAATGCTCCAATTCATCAAACCATACTGTTATAACACCAACAATATATAAAGCAAAACCCAATCATCGGAAAATAAAACCACCTCACAATCTTCCAGATAAATTACACCACACCACAGAGTACATCTTCTAAACAACAACATCAAAACGTCCATCTTTCTAGATCAATCTCATTGATGTCATCTGATTCAAAACAAAAGCAATTTTCGACAAAAAGCGAAAACCGAAATAAATAAAATTCCAATAGACTTAAAAAGCAGATGGGAATTTAGGAGTAGCTCGTCATCCACTAACAGAGGCAGTGGTGATTATTACTGTTACCGACTTTATCGTGGATTGCAAT
Source organism: Bathymodiolus septemdierum (assembly GCA_963383655.1). Taxonomy (NCBI): domain Eukaryota; kingdom Metazoa; phylum Mollusca; class Bivalvia; order Mytilida; family Modiolidae; genus Bathymodiolus; species Bathymodiolus septemdierum. The sequence continues at coordinate 38,180,738 of OY726524.1, read as the reverse complement.
ATACCTCGACTGTAGATACTAAAGCTCACTGTAATCCAGTGGTAGCAGAAGAAAATTTATTTTAATCATTTTATAAAGGTTTACGCCAAAATCTTTCACTACCTACCAATACGTGTGTGTGTGTGTGTGTGTGTGTGTGTGTGTGTGTGTGTGTGTGTGTGTGTGTGTGTGTGTGTGTGTGTGTGTGTGTGTGTGTGTGTGTGTGTGTGTGTGTGTGTGTGTGTGTGTGTGTGTGTGTGTGTGTGTGTGTGTGTGTGTGTGTGTGTGTGTGTGTGTGTGTGTGTGTGTGTGTGTGTGTGTGTGTGTGTGTGTGTGTGTGTGTGTGTGTGTGTGTGTGTGTGTGTGTGGGTGGGTGGGTGGGTGCGTGCGTGCGTGCGTGCGTGCGTGCGTGCGTGCGTGCGTGCGTGCGTGCGTGCGTGCGTGCGTGCGTGCGTGCGTGCGTGCGTGCGTGCGTGCGTGTGTGTGCGTGCGCGTGTGTGCGTGTGTGCGCGCGCGTGTCTGTGTGCATAGTCAATATTTAAACCTGACAGCTCAGCAAAACTGTTCAATTCTGCTAAGCTTTCTTGTAATGCCAATTATATACCATCAAGCAAGATTGCATATATATATATATATAAGTTTCTAAAAATATCATAATCACGTAATGTGGAGAAAACAAAACAATTATCTGCATTTAAAGAAAACACTGAAATGGGTATATAATATTAAAGAAATGACTATATATTTACATCATCTAAATACAGATGGCCATCCGTCGTGGTCGTGATTGTATGGTAATTGCATTTACAAATACCTATGCAATCAGTTCCCATCACCACTAACGTTGTGAGTTCGAATCACGCTTATGGTGAGGTGTACTCGATACAACGTTATGTGATGAAGTTTGTCAGTGACTTGCGACAAATCAGTGGTTTCTCTGGGTACTTCGATTTCCTCCACCAATAAAAATGACCGCCATGATATAACTGAAATAGTGTTGAAAGTGGCGTTAGACGCCATAAACCTAAACCAAACCATTATGACATAAAGTGGAGAAAGGAAAAACAATTGTTATTCGTCTGCATTTAAACATAACAATACTGCTGAATGAGTATATCATTATTTAAGAAATGACTATGGCTATATATGTATATACAAATGTATATGCATCATCTAAATACAGAAATGTATTATATTTTTCTTTCCAGAAACAATCAACATTTAAAGTAATATTACACCAGTTTTGGATGAAGAAAATTTTTCCCTGAAAATTCAATACAGAATACGGCGGTACCTTTACTAAGCTATTCATGCATGTTTCAAGTCGAAATATGTTCCCAACAACTAGAAATCTGCAAATCCGTGTGCATGTTTACCGCCCTCGTCATTGTTGTGGAGACTGATTAACTTTCGGTTGTTTTGTTCCGATGATTGCCGATCATGACCTCGTGAAGAAAAGCTTTGGTCCGATGATTGCCGATCATGACCTCGTGAAGAAAAGATAAACAATCCTGGATTCTGAGGTTAGCACGCACACATTCCTGACAATGATTATTGAGGAATCTGTCTGTTTCATGTCGTGTGAACCAATTTTTCTTGCAATTATTCTTATGTGGTACACACGGAATATATTTTTATTTTTATTCATCAACTGAACATTGCGCATGGGCGATAATCTCCCCGAAAGAGTTCAAATCTTGGGTCACGCGCATATCCTTTGCATTACTGTACGGGAAAACAGAATTATCTGCTGTCAAATAATTTGCGATTTGCACTTAAAATCTGCTTTTGAGTGGATTTTTAATGTTATGCAGTTGATTTTAGTTCAAGTTAAGTGACATATTAAGTGAAAATATTTAATCCAAATATTCCACGATATTTGTCTTTCATATTACTTTAAGACTTGTTGGACTGTGCATTTTTAATATAGCACATTTTTTATCAACGTACTCTAGATATTAGTCATTTTCGATCAACAAAATGGAAGATCTACTCCCATTATTAAAGTACATGCTATTACTAATGCTAAAAATGTAAGTTATAGTTCAAAAGTCATATTTCATACATTCCTATGCCGTGATCTAAGCGTTAAAACTACGTCAAATGATATATGAAATGAAAAAATATAATATTCATGATTTTATTTAATATTGATGTGAAAAACATATCATTTTTACACTTTGTTACTAATCTTTTCGTGATGATTGAAATCGTCATGTCAAATGTAAATCAATAGTAGGGGAAAATAATGAACGTCACACATATAAAACAACCAGGTGTTCCGTATTTTATACTATGTACGTGTTGCCTGACCGAAAATTGATTTAGTATACATGGTTGTTTTAGTCCGCAACGTGGAATCTGAAGTAGTACAATCGTCAGGTATCAATTAATAGTAGTTAGTGGTTTGTCGTCGTCTTGTGTCTTGTATACCCAATGTTACCAGTTTCTCTGAATTGTCCACTCTTGATTGTCCTTCGGTTTTCTCTGACGTTTATTTACAAATCGTGATGTGAGCATTCGGAAATTCCCGGAAATGATTTTACATCTTTTCTAATGTCCTTCGGATTTTCTCTTAATAGAATTAAAATAACAAAAACATATCATAATATAAGCCTACTGTCAATGTTACTTGTCCATGATGGATAAGATCTTATTAACAAGTTAATTTACCTTGTAACGGGGAAAACACCAGAGATCACTCGTTAAGAGCTACTAAAGGGATTTTATTTTAGCGTGTTGTCCCCGAATTCATAGAAAAGATACCTTTAAATGAAAGATGGAAAAAATAAAGAGTCTAACCCTGAAGTTTTCAAAATTTAAGAAAGATTACTGATTTTTCATGAATTTTCACTGGGATGAGGCATCCTCTAAATTCGAGGAGGTTCCACACACAACCTTCGGATAACTGGGCGAGAACTTAGCGCATACTGTAGGTATATTGTAACACCTATTCGCTTAGGATAATGACGAACCATTAAACAATTAAACAAATCCACAGCATTGTGTGTTATTCATTAACCAAGATGTAACGTAAGGTGAGACTGAATGTTAACATTATACCTGCGTTTAAGAGCGTATCGATTGTATATATATGATATATATCAGATTACAGACTAAGAGCGTATCGATTGTATATATATGATATATATCAGATTACAGACTTGCGAAATATCTGTGAACTTGATTATAATTATAGTCTTTTTGTAGACTTATAGTTATATTTGTTATATTTTAACATCTTTTTTTTTGGTGTTGTTGTGCTACATTTTAGACGTTTATATATATATATATATATATATTGTTATTAATTTGGCAGCAATCTGACTCGGCATTTAAAATTAAACAATGTAAAAGGATCATAAAGTCACAGAAAATATATTGCAATCGTCTCAAGCAGACGACAACCAGCAAGACGCCTACGCCACTGGATCCCGAAAGGATACTAGATCATGTTAGATACATCATATCTACGTCTGAAAATTGAACCCAACAGTGAATTAGTTAGATTTTTATTTTTGTTCTTCCCTCAGATGAAACTTGAACCCCCATATAAAAACATCTAAGGGATGGGGGGGGGGGGGGGGGGGGGGTTATGTTTTTAAAAAAAAAAAAAATTCTGATTCCCAATGTTGCTGAAAACAATATTCTGATTTTGGTGGAGTTTTTGTCATATAACCTAATGTTAAATTCTGGAAAAAAAATTCGTGCTTTGCGCACAAAAAAAAATATATTCTAACTCTCGTGTTGTCCGAAACAAATATTCTGAACGAAACAAAAAACCATAACCCCCCCTTCAAGTTAAATGGTCGGTCTCTAAGACATGTGTCTCTGCTTGTAGACTATTATTCCCCAAGGGTATTAATCAAATCCTAGCTGCGAACTCATGTGCTGCGGCAAGCTGACTAGTTCATTGAACGTGTTATGATGCTTACATATTCAAACACTAGAATAAATAGTCACAACCACGTGAGAGAGTTGAACTAAGTTTATGACAAGGATAAATCTTAACGTTTCTAAGCATCCGATACCTATGCTTTTTTTTTTCTTCTTTTGTGTGAGGAGTTTGTGTTGTTCTTATGCATATACACCTTTCAAAAAGAAGTAAAAATGTGATAGTAGATTTGAGCAAATACAATACTATTGATGAAAACGATAAATATTATGATGACGGAATGTGATTTGTATCCTTTTCTATCTATCCTAAGATACATCTAGTTATCCATTGTATATATTGTTATTAGAAGTCGTCACGACATCTCGACATTAACAAAGATGACAACAGGTAACCGCACGATCTATTGACATGGCGGCCAGGTGTTAATCTTTTCTAGGTCAATGTCATTGACATAGTACAGCTATACAAGTCTGTATCGTCATTTAACTAGAATTAATTGATTTATTGTGATAAATCACTTGACAAACGAAACAAGAAAGTTGCACTGTTGTTAAATGTCTTAAAATAATGAGTTGAGTTAAAAGCTTTGAATTTGCTAAGGGTTAGGTGTTATGGTATTTAACGCCACTTAAAAGAATATTTCATTGATATCGTGCCGATCAGTTTTATTATTGGATCAAACCGGAGAAAACCGCTGACCTGTCGTAAGTCAACCTCAAACTTTATCTCATAATGTTTTATCGAATACACCATAACCCTAACCCTAAATGTTATGTTAAAAATATTTCAAAAGAAACTAGCTATATGTTCTGATATGGTGATCATCATATTTATCTATTTGATTATTAACTTGTGTAGGGATTTGAAATGCCTACATTACGACAATATAAAATTAAAAATAAAGTGAGTAAGAAACGTTTTCTTTAGTTAAACCTCTGTGGTACTGTAATTGTAAGTGTTCGTGTGTGGTAGAACATGGATTAGGTTCTTGGTCGGGTCAAACCAAGCACTTTAAATATGGTATTAGATATCCCTCCGCTACACACGTAGCATTTATGATAGAGAACAAAGAATAGTTTGTTTGCAAACAGGATACTGTGTCCGACTGAAAGTAAATGTCTGCCTATGGAATATTGCTTAACTTTTTTGCATTTGTAGCGGCTATGCAAATCCAGCTAAGCGTGTCGATATTGTATAAACAAGACATCGTCTCATTCAAAAGCTACTTATTCTCGATATTAGAAGCCTACAAATTGTGCTGCGTTGTGTTTTTGCTTTGTAATTCCTCGTCTTGTGTACCCTATGTTGCCAGTTTCTCTGGAATGTCCATTTATGATTGCCTCTTCGGTATTCCCTAACTTTTATTGACTGATCCGAACATGTATACTACATATCATTAGGAGATAACTCTAATGTATTTAAAGATTTACCGACGTCAATTAGTGGCTTTTTGTCGCAATATTTATCTTGCTGTTATATGGGCTTGGCACTCTCGTAGTGAAATGATGCTATCATGGGAGTGTTTTCTACAGGTGAGTAAAATGTCGACCCTTAAATATGACAGGGTGAACAACCTGTTGTAAAGGACCCGGAGTCATAATACACAGGGTGAACAACCTGTTGTAAAGGATCCGAAGTCATAATACAGAACTTATAACATATATAAATATGACAGGGTGAACAACCTGTTGTAAAGGACCCGGAGTCATAATACAGAACTTATAACATATATAAATATGACAGGGTGAACAACCTGTTGTAAAGGACCCGGAGTCATAATACACAGGGTGAACAACCTGTTGTAAAGGACCCGGAGTCATAATACAGAACTTATGACATATATAAATGTGACAGGGTGAACAACCTGTTGTAAAGGACCCGGAGTCATAATACACAGGGTGAACAACCTATTGTAAAGGACCCGGAGTCATAATACAGAACTTATAACATATATAAATATGACAGGGTGAACAATCTGTTGTAAAGGACCCGGAGTCATAATACACAGGGTGAACAACCTGTTGTAAAGGACCCGGGGTCATAATACACAGGGTGAACAACCTGTTGTAAAGGACCCGGAGTCATAATACAGAACTTATGACATATATAAATATGACAGGGTGAAAAACCTGTTGTAAAGGACCCGGAGTCATAATACAGAACTTATGACATATATAAATGTGACAGGGTGAACAACCTGTTGTAAAGGACCCGGAGTCATAATACAAAACTTATGACATATATAAATGTGACAGGGTGAACAACCTGTTGTAAAGGACCCGGAGTCATAATACAGAACTTATAACATATATAAATGTGACAGGGTGAACAACCTGTTGTAAAGGACCCGGAGTCATAATACAAAACTTATGACATATATAAATGTGACAGGGTGAACAACCTGTTGTAAAGGACCCGGAGTCATAATACAGAACTTATAACATATATAAATATGACAGGGTGAACAACCTGTTGTAAAGGACCCGGAGTCATAATACAGAACTTATAACATATATAAATATGACAGAGTGAACAACCTGTTGTAAAGGACCCGGAATCACAATACAAAACTTATAACATATATAAATATGAGACAGGGTGAACAACCTGTTGTAAAGGACCCGGAGTCATAATACAGAACTTATGACATATATAAATATGACAGGGTGAACAACCTGTTGTAAAGGACCCGGAGTCATAATACAGAACTTATGACATATATAAATATGACAGGGTGAAAAACCTGTTGTAAAGGACCCATAATACAGAACTTATAACATATATAAATATGACAGGGTGAACAACCTGTTGTAAAAGACCCGGAGTCATAATACAGAACTTATGACATATATAAATATGACAGGGTGAACAACCTGTTGTAAAGGACCCGGAGTCATAATACAGAACTTATGACATATATAAATATGACAGGGTGAACAACCTGTTGTAAAGGACCCGGAGTCATAATACAGAACTTATAACATATATAAATATGACAGGGTGAACAACCTGTTGTAAAGGACCCGGAGTCATAATACAGAACTTATGACATATATAAATATGACAGGGTGAACAACCTGTTGTAAAGGACCCGGAGTCATAATACAGAACTTATAACTTATATAAATATGACAGGGTGAACAACCTGTTGTAAAGGACCCGGAGTCATAATACAGAACTTATGACATATATAAATATGACAGGGTGAACAACCTGTTGTAAAGGACCCGGAGTCATAATACAGAACTTATAACATATATAAATATGACAGGGTGAACAACCTGTTGTAAAGGACCCGGAGTCATAATACAGAACTTATAACATATATAAAAATGACAAGATGAACAACCTGTTGTAAAGGACCCGGAATCACAATACAGAACTTATAACATATATAAATATGACAGGGTGAAAAACCTGTTGTAAAGGACCTGGAGTCATAATACAGAACTTATAACATATATAAATATAACAGGGTGAACAACCTGTTGTAAAGGACCCGGAGTCATAATACAGAACTTTCAGCAATATTTCAGCTTGATCATGGCGACCAGTTTTAGTGGTGGAAGAAGCCGAAGTACCCGGAGAGAACCACCGACCGTGGGCAAGCAACTGGTAAACTATATCACTTGCAACTGCGAGTCGAGTGCACTTTTTATTGTAATTTACAAAGCCGGGTTCAAACCCACGCCGTATTGGTGATAGGCTTGTATGAGTTGTTAGGTAATCCAACTACCTAACTCATTGAGCCACCCAAAATAGAATCCTTCAATTTACCTTATAACATTTAATATGAAAATATCGTGAAAATTGTTAGCTTGACAGGTGACAATAAAATATCAACAAATTAGATACTATGTAAAAAAAAATGTCAACATAAAAACACGTGTTCATAGTAAAACATAAACAAATACACGGGTTCCAGAGTAATCTTATGCATTGTAAGCACCTTCCTTCATTTGATCTTTTAATACTGAAAGGTATAAATTTGACGGTATAAATTTGACGATTCTTTTTTACTATATTACGCTTCGAAAGTAAAACAAACTCTCATCAAAACTAGATCTTGGGGCGAGCGTTGTCCTGTATTCTGTTGTATTATATTCTGTTGTATTGTATTCTGTTGTATTGTATTCTGTTGTATTGTATTCTATTGTCCTGTATTCTGTTGTATTGTATTATGTTGTATTGTATTCTGTTGTATTGTATTATGTTGTCCTGTATTCTGTTGTATTGTATTATATTATATTGTATTCTATTGTCTTGTATTCTGTTGTATTGCATTATGTTGTCCTGTATTCTGTTGTATTGTATTCTGTTGTCTTGTATTCTGTTGTATTGTATTCTGTTGTATTGTATTCTGTTGTATTGTATTCTGTTGTCTTGTATTCTGTTGTATTGTATTCTGTTGTCCTGTATTCTGTTGTATTGTATTCTGTTGTATTGTATTCTGTTGTATTGTATTCTGTTGTCCTGTATTCTGTTGTATTGTATTCTGCTGTCTTGTACTATGTTGTATTATATTCTGTTGTATTGTATTGTGTTGTCCTGTATTCTGTTGTATTGTATTATATTATATTGTATTCTATTGTCTTGTATTCTGTTGTATTGTATTATGTTGTCCTGTATTCTGTTGTATTGTATTCTGTTGTCCTGTATTCTGTTGTATTGTATTATGTTGTCCTGTATTCTGTTGTATTGTATTCTGTTGTATTGTATTCTGTTTTATTGTATTATGTTGTCCTGTATTCTGTTGTATTGTATTATATTATATTGTATTCTATTGTCTTTTATTCTGTTGTATTGTATTCTGTTGTCCTGTATTCTGTTGTATTGTATTCTGTTTTCTTGTATTCTGTTTTCTTGTATTCTGTTGTATTGTATTCTGTTGTCCTGTATTCTGTTGTATTGTATTCTGCTGTCTTGTACTATGTTGTATTATATTCTGTTGTATTGTATTGTGTTGTATTGTATTGTGTTGTATTGTATTCTGTTGTCCTGTATTATGTTGTATTGTATTATGTTGTCCTGTATTCTGTTGTATTGTATTCCGTTGTTCTGTATTCTGTTGTATTGTATTATGTTGTCCTCTATTTTGTTGTATTGGATTCTGTTGTATTGTATTCTGTTGTATTGCATTCTGTTGTCCTGTATTCTGTTGTATTGTATTCTGTTGTCCTGTATTCTGTTGTATTGTATTCTGTTGTATTGTATTCTGTTGTATTGTATTATGTTGTCCTGTATTCTGTTGTCCTGTATTCTGTTGTATTGTATTATGTTGTATTGTATTATGTTGTCCTGTAATATGTTGTCTTGTATTCTGTTGTATTGCATTCTGTTGTATTGTATTATGTTGTATTGTATTCTGTTGTATTGTATTATGTTGTCCTGTCTTATGTTGTCCTGTATTCTGTTGTATTGTATTTTGTTGTCTCTTTATTCTGTTGTCTTGTATTTTTTACTATATTACGCTTCCAAGGTAAAACAAACTCTCATCAAAACTAGATCTTGGGGCGAGCGTTGTCCTGTATTCTGTTGTATTGTATTCTGTTGTATTGTATTCTGTTATATTGTATTCTGTTATCCTGTATTCTGTTGTATTGTATTCTGTTGTCTTGTATTCTGTAGTATTGTATTATGTTGTCCCGTATTCTGTTGTATTGTATTCTATTGTCCTGTATTCTGTTGTATTGTATTATGTTGTATTGTATTATGTTGTCCTGTATTCTGTTGTATTGTATTATATTATATTGTATTATATTGTCTTGTATTCTGTTGTATTGTATTCTGTTGTCCTGTATTCTGTTGTATTGTATTCTGTTGTCTTGTATTCTGTTGTATTGTATTCTGTTGTATTGTATTCTGTTGTATTGTATTCTGTTGTATTGTATTCTGTTGTCCTGTATTCTGTTGTATTGTATTCTGTTGTCTTGTATTCTGTTGTATTGTATTCTGTTGTCCTGTATTCTGTTGTATTGTATTCTGCTGTCTTGTACTATGTTGTATTATATTCTGTTGTATTGTATTGTGTTGTATTGTATTCTGTTGTATTGTATTATGTTGTCCTGTATTCTGTTGTATTGTATTATATTATATTGTATTCTATTGTCTTGTATTCTGTTGTATTGTATTCTGTTGTCCTGTATTCTGTTGTATTGTATTATGTTGTCCTGTATTCTGTTGTATTGTATTCTGTTGTATTGTATTCTGTTTTATTGTATTATGTTGTCCTGTATTCTGTTGTATTGTATTATATTATATTGTATTCTATTGTCTTGTATTCTGTTGTATTGTATTCTGTTGTCCTGTATTCTGTTGTATTGTATTCTGTTGTCTTGTATTCTATTGTATTGTATTCTGTTGTCCTGTATTCTGTTGTATTGTATTCTGCTGTCTTGTACTATGTTGTATTATATTCTGTTGTATTGTATTGTGTTGTATTGTATTCTGTTGTCCTGTATTATGTTGTATTGTATTATGTTGACCTGTATTCTGTTGTATTGTATTCCGTTGTTCTGTATTCTGTTGTATTGTATTCTGTTGTCCTCTATTCTGTTGTCCTCTATTTTGTTGTATTGTATTCTGTTGTATTGTATTCTGTTGTATTGTATTCTGTTGTCCTGTATTCTGTTGTATTGTATTATGTTGTCCTGTATTCTGTTGTATTGTATTCTGTTGTATTGTATTCTGTTTTATTGTATTATGTTGTCCTGTATTCTGTTGTATTGTATTATATTATATTGTATTCTATTGTCTTGTATTCTGTTGTATTGTATTCTGTTGTCCTGTATTCTGTTGTATTGTATTCTGTTGTCTTGTATTCTATTGTATTGTATTCTGTTGTCCTGTATTCTGTTGTATTGTATTCTGCTGTCTTGTACTATGTTGTATTATATTCTGTTGTATTGTATTGTGTTGTATTGTATTCTGTTGTCCTGTATTTTGTTGTATTGTATTATGTTGTCCTGTATGCTGTTGTATTGTATTCCGTTGTTCTGTATTCTGTTGTATTGTATTCTGTTGTCCTCTATTTTGTTGTATTGTATTCTGTTGTATTGTATTCTGTTGTATTGCATTCTGTTGTCCTGTATTCTGTTGTATTGTATTCTGTTGTCCTGTATTCTGTTGTATTGTTTTCTGTTGTCCTGTATTCTGTTGTCCTGTATTCTGTTGTATTATATTCTGTTGTATTGTATTAATCAACAAGAAAGTTTGAAAATCAATATGGCGGCTTGTTCAAAATAGAACCCTTAGATACGATATGTAAAATGTCGATTTTACGCAACCAAATTATATACTGTAAACCAATGATAATTCGCGACTTTCGTGGAGACATAAATATCGTGAAAGCTTATATTCGCCAATAATGAGGTTAAAATTAGGGCACAATATCTTAAGTAGAAAGAAACGGTGTTATTGTGGCACACCGTGTTGAACCGTTCATTAAAAGTTAGGCATTGTAGGAATTAAGGTGAAATGTGTTTCCGTTGGAGTAAAGAAAAGCATATACATGTATATAAATATCAAAAAATGGTATTAATAGAATAAAAAGGCAGATATCTGGACACAGTTTTAGAAAACCAAATACTATATAATATAAATTTGAAAGATACGACTCACAATATGTATTATTATACACTCAATGGACGTCACTTTATTAATTATAGTAATTTTTTCTACTCGTATATGATATGAACTCTTCTTGTATTATTCATATCAATAAAAATGATAACGGATTATCATTTTATTTTTCCTGCATATATCTGTGTGTAATTGAAAAATATCATTATCCTAGCAGAGAATTAATAGGCTTTATTTCGTTGGTTATACAGTACATTAGAAGTTGTAAGCTCTTCTTCTTCAACTATATTATCAATCTTCCTGCTTCTGTCATCTTCAATATTTCTCTAATCTTATCGAGGTAATCCATCCTCATTCGTTCAAGCATTAATATACAGGTATTTCAGTGAATGAAAATGAAACACAACCTGTTTATATAAATTTAATATCTCGTATATAATTAAAAGTTGCTGAATAGATTTTTAAAAAAATTGTAAATATTTCATAATGAAAAAAAATTCTAACTTAATGAAAATATGCATCTCCGCTTTACTTTCCTAGAACTGAAAGTCGTTATTCATAGTACAATAAAAATATGTATGGTATTTCAACATCTTATTGTGATTTTAGGGTCATGCTTGTGTGGACAAATGTTTCCATATTCCTACCCATGACATTGGAGTTTCAAACGTCAGCTTAATATATTTTGTCCAGGTTTTTCTCTCCCTGTATGTCTGAGAGTGACGATATATAGCTGACAATTTGCAGAAACTAAAGAAAAACAAAAATACCACATTGTCGGAACAGTTCCAAAGTCCAATAGACAATCGTAGAATGAGGCCAACAAATTAGATAACATTAAAACATATATACACGACGGCTCACTTTCCTGGTTTGGTACAGGCACTTCTCTAAAAGGTGGCGGAGTAAAGCTAGTTTTCTAATAATAAATACCAATAATCCCTACCCTACTCTATCGTGAATTAATTTTTTAAAGTGATGTTATTGAACGCTTTTCGTAATGCTCATTATTTTGACTTTATATAGATTTTATATGACTTTTTGTGACTTGATATCTTATGACATTCCACGGGTTTATCTGTATTTATTGTGCGTGTGCGTGTATGTGTGCATGTGTGCGTGCGTGCGTGCGTGCGTGCGAACGTGTATGCGTGTTGCGTGCGTGCGTGCGTGCGTGTGTGTGTGTGTGTGTGTGTGTGTGTGTGTGTGTGTGTGTGTGTGTGTGCGTGCGTGCGTGCGTGCGTGTGTGCGTGCGTGCGTGCGTGCGTGCGTGCTTGCGTGCGTGTGTGCGTGTGTGTGTGTGTTTTCTGTTGTCTAGTATTCTGTTGTATTGTATTCTGTTGTATTGTATTATGTTGTCCTGTATTCTGTTGTATTGTATTCTGTTGTATTGTATTCTGTTGTCCTGTATTCTGTTGTATTGTATTCTGTTGTCCTGTATTCTGTTGTGTTGTTTTCTGTTGTCTTGTATTCTGTTGTATTGTATTCTGTTGTATTGTATTATGTTGTCCTGTATTCTGTTGTATTGTATTCTGTTGTATTGTATTATATTGTCCTGTATTATGTTGTATTGTATTCTGTTGTATTGTATTATGTTGTCCTGTATTCTGTTGTATTGTATTCTGTTGTCCTGTATTCTGTTGCATTGTTTTCTGTTGTCTTGTATTCTGTTGTCCTATTGTCCTGTATTCTGTTGTCCTGTATTCTGCTGTATTGTTTTCTGTTGTCTTGTATTATGTTGGATTGTTTTCTGTTGTCTTGTATTCTGTTGTCCTGTATTCTGTTGTATTGTATTATGTTGTCCTGTATTCTGTTGTATTGTATTCTTTTGTCCTGTATTCTGTTGTATTGTATTCCGTTGTCCTGTATTCTGTTGTATTGTATTCTGTTCTATTGTATTTTGTTGCCTTGTATTCTGTTGTATTGTATTATGTTGTATCATATTATGTTGTCCTGTATTCTGTTGTATTGTATTATGTTGTCCTGTATTCTGTTGTATTGTATTCTGTTGTATTGTATTATATTGTCCTGTATTATGTTGTATTGTATTCTGTTGTATTGTATTATGTTGTCCTGTATTCTGTTGTATTGTATTCTGTTGTCCTGTATTCTGTTGCATTGTTTTCTGTTGTCTTGTATTCTGTTGTCCTATTGTCCTGTATTCTGTTGTCCTGTATTCTGCTGTATTGTTTTCTGTTGTCTTGTATTATGTTGGATTGTTTTCTGTTGTCTTGTATTCTGTTGTCCTGTATTCTGTTGTATTGTATTATGTTGTCCTGTATTCTGTTGTATTGTATTCTTTTGTCCTGTATTCTGTTGTATTGTATTCCGTTGTCCTGTATTCTGTTGTATTGTATTCTGTTCTATTGTATTTTGTTGCCTTGTATTCTGTTGTATTGTATTATGTTGTATCATATTATGTTGTCCTGTATTCTGTTGTATTGTATTATGTTGTCCTGTATTCTGTTGTATTGTATTCTGTTGTATTGTATTCTGTTGTATTGTATTCTGTTGTCATGGATTCTGTTGTATTGTATTCTGTTGTCTTGTATTATGTTGTATTGTATTCTGTTGTATTGTATTATGTTGTATTGCATTCTGTTGTCCTGTATTATGTTGTATTGTATTATGTTGTCCTGTATTCTGTTGTATTGTATTCTGTTGTCCTGTATTTTGTTATATTGTATTCTGTTGCCCTGTATTCTGTTGTATTGTATTCTGTTGTATTGTATTCTGTAGTCCTGTATTCTGTTGTATTGTATTCTGTTGTCCTGTATTATGTTGCATTGTTTTCTGTTGTCTTGTATTATGTTGTATTGTATTCTGTTGTATTGTATTCTGTTGTCCTGTATTCTGTTGTATTGTATTCTGTTGTCCTGTATTCTGTTGTATTGTATTCTGTAGTCCTGTATTCTGTTGTATTGTATTCTGTAGTCCTGTATTCTGTTGTATTGTATTCTGTTGTCCTGTATTATGTTGTATTGTTTTCTGTTGTCCTGTATTCTGTTGTATTGTATTCTGTTGTCCTGTATTATGTTGTATTGTATTCTGTTGTATTGTATTATGTTGTTCTGTATTCTGTTGTATTGTTTTCTGTTGTCTTGTATTCTGTTGTCCTGTATTCTGTTGTATTGTATTCTGTAGTCCTGTATTCTGTTGTATTGTATTCTGTTGTCCTGTATTATGTTGTATTGTTTTCTGTTGTCCTGTATTCTGTTGTATTGTATTCTGTTGTCCTGTATTATGTTGTATTGTATTCTGTTGTATTGTATTATGTTGTCCTGTATTCTGTTGTATTATTTTCTGTTGTCTTGTATTCTGTTGTCCTGTATTCTGTTGTATTGTATTCTGTTGTCCTGTATTCTGTTGTATTGTATTCTGTTGTCCTGTATTCTGTTGTATTGTATTCTGTTGTCCTGTATTCTGTAGTATTGTATTCTGTTGTCCTGTATTCTGTTGTCCTGTATTCTGTTGTATTGTATTCTGTTGTATTGTATTAATCAACAAGAAAGTTGGAATATTAATATGGCGGCTTGTTCAAAATAGAACCCTTAGTCACGATATGTAAAATGTCGATTTTACGCAACCAAATTATATACTGTATACCAATGATAGTTCGCGACTTTCATGTAGACATAAATATCGTGAAAGCTTATATTCGCCAATAATGAGGTTAAAATTAGGGGCACAATATTCTGTTGTATTGTATTCTGTTGTATTGTATTAATCAACAAGAAAGTTGGAATATTAATATGGCGGCTTGTTCAAAATAGAACCCTTAGTCACGATATGTAAAATGTCGATTTTACGCAACCAAATTATATACTGTATACCAATGATAGTTCGCGACTTTCATGGAGACATAAATATCGTGAAAGCTTATATTCGCCAATAATGAGGTTAAAATTAGGGGCACAATATCTTAAGTAGAAAGAAACGGTGTTATTGTGGCACACCGTGTTGAACCGTTCATTAAAAGTTAGGCATTGTAGGAATTAAGGTGAAATGTGTTTCCGTTGGAGTAAAGAAAAGCATATACATGCATATAAATATCAAAAAATGGTATTAATAGAATAAAAAGGCAGATATCTGGACACAGTTTTAGAAAACCAAATACTATATAATATAAATTTGAAAGATACGACTCACAATAAGTATTATTATACACTCAATGGACGTCACTTTATTATTTATAGTAATTTTTTCTACTCGTATATGATATGAACTCTTCTTGTATTATTCATATCAATAAAAATGATAACGGATTATCATTTTATTTTTCCTGCATATTTCTGTGTGTAATTGAAAAATATCATTATCCTAGCAGAGAATTAATAGGCTTTATTTCGTTGGTTATACAGTACATTAGAAGTTGTAAGCTCTTCTTCTTCAACTATATTATCAATCTTCCTGCTTCTGTCATCTTCAATATTTCTCTAATCTTATCGAGGTAATCCATCCTCATTCGTTCAAGCATTAATATACAGGTATTTCAGTGAATGAAAATGAAACACAACCTGTTTATATAAATTTAATATCTCGTATATAATTAAAAGTTGCTGAATAGATTTTTAAAAAAAATTGTAAATATTTCATAATGAAAATAAATTCTAACTTAATGAAAATATGCATCTCCGCTTTACTTTCCTAGAACTGAAAGTCGTTCGTCATAGTACAATAAAAATATGATAAAAATTAGATAACACTAAAACATATATACACGACGGCTCACTTTCCTGGTTTGGTACAGGCACTTCTCTAAAAAGTGGCGGAGTAAAGCTAATTTTCTAATAATAAATACCAATAATCCTTACCCTACTCTATCGTGAATTAATTTTTTAAAGTGATGTTATTGAACGCTTTTCGTAATGCTCATTATTTTGACTTTATATAGATTTTTAATTGCTTTTTGTGACTTGATATTTTATGACATTCCACGGGTTTATCTGTATTTATTGTGCGTGTGCGTGTGCGTGTGCGTGTGCGTGTGCGTGTGTGTGCGTGCGTGAGTGCGTGCGTGTATGTGTGTGTGCACGCGCGTGCGCGTGTATGCGTGCGTGCGTGCGTGGGTGGGTGGGTGGGTGGGGTGGGCGCGTGTGCGTGCGTGCGTTCGTGCGTGGGGGTGTGGATGGGTGCGTGTGCGCGCGTGCGTGCGTGCGTGCGTGCGTGCGTGCGTACGTGCGTGCGTGCGTGTGTGCAAGAAACGATGTTCACGTATGTATATGGATAATCGGCCAAATGTTCCAGTGTATTTTTCCCACTCGAGGTTCTTAAAATAGATTTCGTTATTGTTATTTGGCACCAGTCTCTTTTCTCGTAAATATCTTCTGCCTTAGATACTTTGAATTTGTTGCAAACCATTAGTTTAAATTCAACTATCAATAATTAATCATTATGTAGCGTGTAAATAACATTGCTAATGAATAAATGAATAAATAAGTAATTTCTGGATTATTATTATTCAGTGGCTTGTATCTTAGTTATTTATATGCTCTGCCTCTTTTTATAATTCGTGGTCATGATCGTATGATAGTTCGATTTACAACTACCTGTGCAATCAGTGACTATCACCTCTAATGTTGTGAGTTTGAATCCCGTTCATGACAAAATGTACTGGATACAACATTATATTATAAAGTTTGTCAGTGACTTGCGGCAGGTCGGTAGTTTTCTACTAGACCAACACGCTTATTTGGATTTTTATTGTGCTAGCTTACTGAAACAACAGTCTGTGGATATATATGTCGCCCCACTCGGATACATTATCATGATTCCGAGCCAATCAGTCTTTGCTCTTTTTCGTTAATGATGCGTGCTTAGCGGACAAGCAACATATTCCAATCTTATAGTTTTTGATTTGACCCGATCGGGGCTCGAATCTCGAACCCACGATCTACCACACTCGATGCGAGCATGCTAACCATTACATCACCGACGCGGTTAGTTCGCATTCGACGGTCTGTATTGAACACGCGTGTGGAAAACACGTGCATGACCACATGATTTCACTAAGAGAAGGGGGTTGTTTTGGGTTAATGCCAAGCCAGGAAATGGATGTTTCTTATGGGTGTCGATTTTGTCATTTTTTCTACGATTCCTCGTTTTGTCGATTTTATTTTGTTATTCTTGTCTTCATTTTTTTCTAATACTTTTATTTGACGAAAACAAAAAACAAAAACAAATAATATGGTGGTGATTTATTGTTGGTATGCAAAGGTCACGTGTTTAGAATATAACGGGAATGTTGTGCTCTAAATTATGATATCTTTCTTCGTGAAACAAAAAACAATGAATTCATATTAACATTATACAATGTATTGCTAGAAATGATGAAAATAAGGTACAGTGTGTGAGACCTATCGCAAGTTTGAAAAACTTTTTGTTGATCGACATTCCGTACTTTTTAAATGCACTTGAAGGCTCATTTTTGGTAAAACGGCTAAGGAGTATATAATTAAAATGTGCTGTTACAAAAAGCCCGTTTTAAAAGGTATTTAAAAACCGTAATGGGATAAAGGAAATACAGAAAAGTGTTTGACTTTTTTGTTTTGTTTATTTTTTCTCTAGGCACTTTATACTTTTTAACTTTTTGTAGAAATGTTTGATGAAAATCACATTATGATAATGTAATAGGATTTCTAATTGACATAAATGTACAAAATATCGGGTGGATGGCACATTCAATCAATTTGAGTTTCAAGTGATAATTTTACGGCTATTATATTGTATCATAAAACGCATTTTGTAGTCATTTTACACATTGATGTGTCAAAACGTTATTTTCATCCTAGCATATAATCGTCCTTCATGGGTTAGTAATCTTATATAGGGTCAAGGAACTGTCAAAAGAGTTTTTGAGACATTAATGATATCCTAAATTTTATTAGAAATAATTAAAATATATTATAGAGGAGTTGAAAGAGAACATTTGATGTTTAATATCAATATTGGTACGTGGTTGTGTGGAGTAATAGTAACTTGTTGTACTGGTTTTCAGATTAAATTGACAAACTGCCCCTCCCCCATTTAATATAATGCAACCAATAATTAGAATCATTGTGCATATGTGCACGCTACGTACAAACACTTATATACAGTACCGGATTATGAGCTTTTGGAGATCCTAGGCTAAGAAAATTACGAGACCACCTCAGATGGAGCAACCATTTAACTCACCCGCACACAT
Organism: Bathymodiolus septemdierum; assembly: GCA_963383655.1. NCBI lineage: Eukaryota > Metazoa > Mollusca > Bivalvia > Mytilida > Modiolidae > Bathymodiolus > Bathymodiolus septemdierum. The sequence continues at coordinate 38,162,094 of OY726524.1, read as the reverse complement.
CTTGAATATTTTTTACTCGTGATATATTTTAACGACATTTACATAGCTTAAAAATGTATGTATGAAAATATTTTTGCAGCCTATGCTAGCCTATTGGACAATCCGACCCTGCTTATATAATATTCAAATTTATTTTTGTGATTTAAGAAAAAGTATATATTTCCTTTCAGTAGTAGTTAACAATAAACACCCCTGATTCCTCATACCAAGGCTAATTGTATTAAAGAAGTACTTAATATTTTAAACTATGTGCCGAGCACCGACTGTGGTGCTGAGAGTACCACTATATTAATTTATATAGATCGCTAATTCGATCAAAACTTGATCATGGTAGTAATATGTTATATTTCCGCCCGTAAATTATATATTTAAATTATTGACACAATATACTACCAATGATTACCGCTCTCGACTGGAGCATTTAGAGACCGCGTCAGTGGCGTAGTATTAAGTGTGATGGCCTAGATTGTTGTCGATTGTGGGTTCGAGTCCCCGTCGATGCTTAACCAGCCATTATAAGCTTGGCATTTGCTGCCTCTCCTTCTCCACTGAGTACATGTCTACCAGTGGACTGTTGTTACAGTGAGCTAGTCAGTATAAAAATCTAACTAAGGGTGTGTGTTGGTCTAGTACAAAGCGGACATCATTATTATTTTATCGAAATGTAACTTTGTTTTGCCACGATTTAGTTGAAAAAAAGATATTCAATTGGAACTAATCAACAATCACTTATTCACTCACTTTAGCATATAGAACCTATTCAGTTGACAATTTATATGTTGAGCAATCGAGCCCTCATTAAAAAAGACGAATTAAGCTTCGTATGCAGTCAACAGTTAGTGCAGATGACTAAAACCTGGGATGAACGCAGGTGTTGGCGAAAAGTTGACAATTCCTGCTTCATCAGTGACACCAGTTGTGTTGCTCTTGTGTCAAAAATCCGGTGGTACATGTAAGTCATCAATGAAAGATGTGTTTGTAAAGCTTATTCAGATTGCATTTTTTTTCTGGTTTTCTTAAAAAAAAGAGTTTGTCTAGTAAAATATAGACTTAGCTTGAGCTTGTATTATATAGATGTGCACTTTTAGTTTCTTATATTATTTTGTCATTTTAATTCAAGCGTTTTATTTGTTAATATTATTTTATAATTGTATATGGTAAAACAAGGAGTAAATATCTTATTTAGTGTTCACGACGCGTTTCTGCAATCACCTTCTTCAAGTACACTGAAAGACTTTTGATTTGGAAAGTCACATAATTTAGAAGTCTTTGGTAGTAAGAATACCAAAGGTCTGATGGAGAGGATAGACAAAATAGGATAAGGCTTTCAATACATGAGAAAGATAAACCTTAGTCCTTAAGAATAATTACATTTCAATAATTCTATTTACCTTAATTAGGAACTTTTAATTTCAATAAAGTATATATACATCTATCTTCTTAATCAGTCAGTGTCGTATACAGTGTATGTAGTACCTGAATCAGTCAGTGCCGTATACAGTGTATGTAGTACCTGAATCAGTCAGTGCCGTATACAGTGTATGTAGTACCTGAATCAGTCAGTGCCGTATACAGTGTATGTAGTACCTGAATCAGTCAGTGCCGTATACAGTGTATGTAGTACCTGAATCAGTCAGTGCCGTATACAGTGTATGTAGTACCTGAATCAGTCAGTGCCGTATACAGTGTATGTAGTACCTGAATCAGTCAGTGCCGTATACAGTGTATGTAGTACCTGAATCAGTCAGTGCCGTATACAGTGTATGTAGTACCTGAATCAGTCAGTGCCGTATACAGTGTATGTAGTACCTGAATCAGTCAGTGCCGTATACAGTGTATGTAGTACCTGAATCAGTCAGTGCCGTATACAGTGTATGTAGTACCTGAATCAGTCAGTGCCGTATACAGTGTATGTAGTACCTGAATCAGTTAGTGCCGTATACAGTGTATGTAGTACCTGAATCAGTCAGTGCCGTATACAGTGTATGTAGTACCTGAATCAGTCAGTGCCGTATACAGTGTATGTAGTACCTGAGTGGATCCCCTGTTTTTTAATGAGGTTCGTGTTACTCGATCTTTTGTTTTGTACATCGTCGTTTGTACTGTTGCCTGTCCTTCTTTGATTTACAGATTCTGATTACCCCCTTTAGTAGCATAAAACTTTTCGTAACCCGTATTGCCTTGTTTATTTTTAATGTGTTTAATTAAAATTTCATGGAACAATATTGCTAAAATGTTACCAAAAATGACAATGAACAACAAATAATAAAAATAAGCTTTACATTGTATATTTTATGTAGTGGAACTATTTTATGCGGTTCTATGATTTACTCTCGTCATCTTTTTAATTTTCTATGCACTGTCTCGTCATTCTATTCTTGGGTACATGTTTTAAATACTTGCATACATCAGTTATCAACAAATCATATTAATGTTTAATTTTTTTTTAAATGTTATAATATATTATTATGTAAACCACTCCTATAGTAATAATATTTATGTTGGTGATAAAACTTTTACGTTTATTTGAAATCAGTACAAATTTAATGTGTGAAATGTAACATTAATATACCGTTGTTTGGTAACATTCCGTTAATAATAATACAGGCATGTATAATTTATTGTGTATATTATCATAACCTGTATATTTATGAGAAATTAACGCTCAATAAATCTTGCGTGACGATGAAAGGTAATTAAATGCAGAATTTTAATCTATGTGATCGTTTAAAAAAAACGTGTACTTTCGTGTTACTCGATCTTAAGTTTTATGTGTATGTTTTCTTTGTCCTTTTGTCCTTTTTCTTTAGCCATTGTGTTGTCTGTCCTTCGATTAACGGATTCTGATTACCCCTTTGGTATCTTTTGACCATTGTGTTGTCTGTCCTTCGATTAACGGATTCTGATTACCCCTTTGGTATCTTTTGACCATTGTGTTGTCTGTCCTTCGATTAACGGATTCTGATTACCCCTTTGGTATCTTTTGACCATTGTGTTGTCTGTTCTTCTTCGATTAACGGATTCTGATTACCCCTTTGGTATCTTTTGACCATTGTGTTGTCTGTTCTTCTTCGATTAACGGATTCTGATTACCCCTTTGGTATCTTTTGACCATTGTGTTGTCTGTTCTTCTTCGATTAACGGATTCTGATTACCTCTTTGCTATCTTTTGACCATTGTGTTTTCTGTTCTTCTTCGATTAACGGATTCTGATTACCCCTTTGGTATCTTTTGACCATTGTGTTGTCTGTCCTTCGATTAACGGATTCTGATTACCCCTTTGGTATCTTTTGACCATTGTGTTGTCTGTTCTTCTTCGATTAACGGATTCTGATTACCCCTTTGGTATCTTTTGACCATTGTGTTGTCTGTTCTTCTTCGATTAACGGATTCTGATTACCCCTTTGGTATCTTTTGACCATTGTGTTGTCTGTTCTTCTTCGATTAACGGATTCTGATTACCTCTTTGGTATCTTTTAACCATTGTGTTTTCTGTTCTTCTTCGATTAACGGATTCTGATTACCCCTGTGGTATCTTTTGACCATTGTGTTGTCTGTCCTTCGATTAACGGATTCTAATTACCCCTTTGGTATCTTTTGAGCATTGTGTTGTCTGTTCTTCTTCGATTAACGGATTCTGATTACCTCTTTGGTATCTTTTGACCATTGTGTTGTCTGTCCTTCGATTAACAGATTCTGATTACCTCTTTGCTATCTTTTGACCATTGTGTTTTCTGTTCTTCTTCGATTAACGGATTTTGATTACCCCTTTGGTATCTTTTGACCATTGTGTTGTCTGTCCTTCGATTAACGGATTCTGATTACCTCTTTGGTATCTTTTGACCATTGTGTTGTCTGTTCTTCTTCGATTAACGGATTCTGATTACCCCTTTGGTATCTTTTGACCATTGTGTTATCTGTTCTTCTTCGATTAACGGATTCTGATTACCTCTTTGGTATCTTTTGACCATTGTGTTGTCTGTTCTTCGATTAACGGATTCTGATTATCCCTTTGGTATCTTTTGACCATTGTGTTGTCTGTTCTTCTTCGATTAACGGATTCTGATTACCCCTTTGGTATCTTTTGACCATTGTGTTGTCTGTTCTTCTTCGATTAACGGATTCTGATTACCCCTTTGTTATCTTTTGACCATTGTGTTGTCTGTCCTTCGATTAACGGATTCTGATTACCTCTTTGGTATCTTTTGACCATTGTGTTGTCTGTTCTTCTTCGATTAACGGATTCTGATTACCCCTTTGGTATCTTTTGACCATTGTGTTGTCTGTCCTTCGATTAACGGATTCTGATTACCCCTTTGGTATCTTTTGACCATTGTGTTGTCTGTTCTTCTTCGATTAACGGATTCTGATTACCCCTTTGCTATCTTTTGACCATTGTGTTGTCTGTTCTTCTTCGATTAACGGATTCTGATTACCCCTTTGTTATCTTTTGACCATTGTGTTGTCTGTTCTTGTTCAATTAACGGATTCTGATTACCCCTTTGGTATCCTCAAACTTTTCTTCCTCATTCATGACTTTCTACCGGTATTTGTAACAAGAGTAACACGACGGGTGCTACATATGAAGCAGGAACTGGTAACCCTTTCGGAGCACCTGAGTGCACCCCAGGTTTTTACTGGGGTTCCTGTTACTCAATCTTTAGTTTTATATGCATGTTGTGCATATCGTTGTTTGTCTTTTTGTCCTTTTCTTTTGGCAATTGTGTTGTCTGTTCTTCTATTTACGAATGCTGATTACCCCTTTGGTATCTTCAACCTCTTCTCTTTGCCAATGTCAAAGATTACTGATGTTGTATCACATCTTCCAGATGATGGCATGCTGATAATATCTCATATAACAATAACATTGCATGTATGGGGACTGTTGGCAATCTTTTGTCCTTGTTATTGCACAATTGGAAAACCACACATGCATTTGTTATTTGAGGAAACAATGAATGATCAGTGTGCCAAAGCACCAGTGTCAGTTGAATTAACAATTATTCTAACCCTATGTGTTTTGTTTTTGAACTGGAATTTTTTTCTGTAAGGTATGTGGAGTAATCAAGGATTCTGCTGTCACACCACTAATATAAATCTGCTTAAAGATTAATGGGCTAGAAAAAAAATCCTACAAGGATATGTGATCGGCAAAAGACATGGACCAGGGTAAAATTTCAGAAAAAACTAGCACAGATTCAAATGCATGCTTGCTCTTTGACACCCGAATCAATACACTTTTTCCCTTCTTCCCGCCTTTATTTTCTTACAAAACATTAGGCTTAGAGTATGATTCTGATCTACGATTCCGACACACTTTTAATTGAATGTTCTGTGTCGAAGCGATCAACACATCAACGACAATGGGTACTCAAGAGATTGCTCACTCCGAAATGTAATACCCACTGATTGCGTACAGCGAAATATATTACCCAGAGATTGCTTACAGCGAAATATATTATCTTACCCACTGATTGCGTACAGCGAAATGTATTACCCAGAGATTGCTAACAGCGAAATATATTACTTTCTACAGAGATTGCTAACAGGGAAATATATTACCCAGATATTGCTTACACCGAACCGTATTACCAAGTGATTGCTTACACCGAATTGCATTACCATGAGATTGCTTACACCGAAATATATTACCCAGAGATTGCTCACTCCGAAATAATTATATTACCCAGAGATTGCTCACTCCGAAATATATTAGCCAGAGATTGCTCACTGCGAAATGTATTATTCAGAGATTGCTTATCCCGAAATATATTACCCACAGATTGCTCACTCCGAAATATATTACCCAGAGATTGCTCACTGTGAAATGTATTACCCAGAGATTGCCCACCCCGAAATGTATTGTCCAGAGATTGCTTACCCCTAAATGCATTACCCTGAGATTGCCTACACCGAATATATAACACAGATTACTAGAGCTGAATTTTATTACACAAAGATTAACCCTAAATGTTTCTTTCAAGATGCATTTGTATAAAGCTATTTAACTCCAAGATGTATTACACAGAGATTGCATACCCAAAAATTGTTTTTACACAAAGATTACTTATCTAAAATGTATTGCACAAAGATTACTTATCTAAAATGTATTGCACAAAGATTGCTTATCTAATATGTATTGCACAAAGATTGCTTATCTAAAATGTATTACAGAAAGATTGCTTATCTAAAATGTATTGCACAAAGATTGCTTATCTAAAATGTATTGCACAAAGATTGCTTATCTAAAATGTAGTACACAAAGATTGCTTATCTAAAATGTAGTACACCAAGATTGCTTATCTAAAATATATTGCACAAAGATTGCTTATCTAAAATGTAGTACACAAAGATTGCTTATCTAAAATGTAGTACACAAAGATTGCTTATCTAAAATGTGTAACACAAAGATTGCTTATCTAAAATGTATTGCACAAAGATTGCTTACCTAAAATGTATTACACAAAGATTGCTTATCTAAAATGTATTGCACAAAAATTGCTTATCTAAAATGTATTGCACAAAGATTGCTTATCTAAAATGTATTACACAAAGATTGCTTATCTAAAATGTATTGCACAAAGATTGCTTATCTAAAATGTATTATACAAAGATTGCTTATCTAAAATGTATTGCACAAAGATTGTTTATCTAAAATGTATTGCACAAAGACTACTTATCTAAAATGTATTGCACAAAGATTGCTTATCTAAAATGTATTGCACAAAGATTGCTTATCTAAAATGTATTACACAAAGATTGCTTATCTAAAATGTACTGCACAAAGATTGCTTATCTAAAATGTATTGCACAAAGATTGTTTATCTAAAATGTATTACACAAAGATTACTTATCTAAAATGTATTGCACAAAGATTGCTTATCTAAATTGTATTGCACAAAGATTACTTATCTAAAATGTATTGCACAAGATTGCTTATCTAAAATGTATTGCACAAAGATTACTTATCTAATTTGTATTGCACAAAGATTGCTTATCTAAAATGTATTGCACAAAGATTGCTTATCTAAAATGTATTACACAAAGATTACTTATCTAAAATGTATTGCACAAAGATTGCTTATCTAAAATGTATTGCACAAAGATTGCTTATCTAAAATGTAGTACACAAAGATTGCTTATCTAAAATGTATTACACAAAGATTGCTTATCTAAAATATATTGCACAAAGATTGCTTATCTAAAATGTAGTACACAAAGATTGCTTATCTAAAATGTAGTACACAAAGATTGCTTATCTAAAATGTGTAACACAAAGATTACTTATCTAAAATGTATTGCACAAAGATTGCTTATCTAAAATGTATTACACAAAGATTGCTTATCTAAAATGTATTGCACAAAAATTGCTTATCTAAAATGTATTGCACAAAGATTGCTTATCTAAAATGTATTACACAAAGATTGCTTATCTAAAATGTATTGCACAAAGATTGCTTATCTAAAATGTATTATGCAAAGATTACTTATCTAAAATGTATTGCACAAAGATTGTTTATCTAAAATGTATTGCACAAAGACTACTTATCTAAAATGTATTGCACAAAGATTGCTTATCTAAAATGTATTGCACAAAGATTGCTTATCTAAAATGTATTACACAAAGATTGCTTATCTAAAATGTATTGCACAAAGATTACTTATCTAAAATGCATTGCACAAAGATTGTTTATCTAAAATGTATTACACAAAGATTACTTATCTAAAATGTATTGCACAAAGATTGCTTATCTAAATTGTATTGCACAAAGATTACTTATCTAAAATGTATTGCACAAAGATTGCTTATCTAAAATGTATTGCACAAAGATTACTTATCTAAAATGTATTACACAAAGATTGTTTATCTAAAATGTATGACACAAAGATTGCTTATCTAAAATGTATTGCACAAAGATTGCTTATCTAAAATGTATTGCACAAAGATTGCTTATCTAAAATGTATTGCACAAAGATTGCTTATCTAAAATGTATTGCACAAAGATTACTTATCTAAAATGTATTGCACAAAGATTGCTTATCTAAAATGTATTGCACAAAGATTGCTTATCTAAAATGTATTGCACACAGATTGCTTATCTAAAATGTATTGCACACAGATTGCTTATCTAAAATGTATTGCACTAAGATTGCTTATCTAAAATGCATTGCACAAAGATTGCTTATCTAAACTGTATTGCACAAAGATTTCCAATTTATTACTTAAAGATTGCTTATCTAAAATGTATTACACAAAGATTGCTTATCTAAAATGTATTGCACAAAGATTGCTTATCAAAAATGTATTACACAAAGATTGCTTATCTAAAATGTATTGCACAAAGATTGCTTATCTAAAATGTATTGCACAAAGATTGCTTATCTAAAATGTATTGCACAAAGATTGCTTATCTAAAATGTATTACACAAAGATTGCTTATCTAAAATGCATTGCACAAAGATTGCTTATCTAAAATGTATTACACAAAGATTGCTTATCTAAAATGTATTGCACAAAGATTGCTTATCTAAAATGTATTGCACAAAGATTGCTTATCTAAAATGTATTGCACAAAGATTACTTATCTAAAATGTATTGCACAAAGATTGCTTATCTAAAATGTATTGCACAAAGATTTCTTATCTAAAATGTATTACACAAAGATTGCTTATCTAAAATGTATTACACAAAGATTGCTTATCTAAAATGTATTACACAAAGATTGCTTATCTAAAATGTATTACACAAAGATTACTTATCTAAAATGTATTGCACAAAGATTGCTTATCTAAAATGTATTACACACAGATTGCTTATCTAAAATGTATTACACAAATATTACTTATCTAAAATGTATTACACAAAGATTGCCAATTTATTCCTCAAAGATTGCTTATCCTAAAATATATGACACACATATTTCTAACCAAGAAATGGAGGCATAAATGTAATTAAAATGAGTTAGCAAATATTTTGTTTTTCATGTTTAGATTTTTTTGTGCGAAATATTCGTTTCAAACAAATGCTACATGTATAAAGTATTGGATAAAATAAACAGGTACATGTAATGTCATATTACAAAAAGGTTTGTCATGATATGAAAAAAGAAAATAAAGAAGCTTCTCACCTAGAATCTAAATTATATGGTATTACGAGAAGATACCGCTGGGTGTTAATACAAGGTACGAGACGTTATGATAGATGTTTCAATTGTTTGTTTATGACGATGTATAATGTATAAGGTACGAATTTTTTATCTGATGTTTGAATGTTTCCAAAATTTATAATTTAATTTTTTTCAATTGCATTTAAAAATGTAGCGGACTTTATTCGGCAAGCATTTTTTTTTTTTTTTTTGTGGATATGATTGAACGATTATTAATGTCTTTGTGACAGGGACCGACTAATGGCCTGTCGAAATGCTATGAGATGTTACTGTATATTTGTAAACAGTTATAAGTATATAAAGCTTTATAAATATGAAATAACGAACCTATCATTATTTCAACAACAACAAAAAACCAACCCTGTCCTTCAACTTCAACTTGAACAGAAATAGACACAGGCTTTGTTTCTTGAAATGGCAGAATTATATTGTGTTTATCCTTCAAGCAAATTCTTTGGTTCCTGTGATGTGTATTGCTAATATGGAGTTTCAGTTATTTAATAGATATCATGAAAAGGTTTTTTTTCACAAATTGCTGTCAGATTAAAATGAATCATGCAAATTAAAAACGATCAAATTAATTTAATTTAAAATGGGTAATGAACATAAATTGATGTTTTATTTTAAATGTTATTTGTAACACAATAAGCAGAACAAGACAGAACTGTTTCATGTATTACATATTTAAGTGCAATATTAAAGGAACAGTATTTTGTACAAAAAATATTTATGATTTACAACATGAATATTCATGACTTGTACCCCCAAATATAAACTACAATAACATACATAATTTATTTTACAAATTATCATGGCTTTTTGTATATGAGTAATTACTCTGAATAAATGTTTATATAACTACACTGGGTCGATGTTTCTGCTGGTAGACTATTTGTCCCCATGAGTATCATCCGTCCAGTAGTCAGTGCCTTTATATATTTATGGTACATGTACATTTTGTATATCTTAAATTTACAATTCCTAAGTAATGTAATTTATTTAAACTAAAGTCAGCCTCCTCCAAGGACAGGTCATCCTAGGCGATTTTGACATTCATATTTAGGCCTTCCGAAAGACTTTTGAATGATTTGGCTTTCAAAGCTCCTGAATCTAACAACACCTGATAATGCTATATAAGGGTAATAACAAAATTACCGAACTCCGAACAATCTTACAAAGGGAAAGTCAAAACTCATAAGTTTATAAACAGACAAAATCAGTCAACAACCGGAAAACTGTGAAAACCGTAATGACCCTGACTTGGTACAGGCATTTCTAAAGAAATGGTGGGTTGAATCAGATTTTAAAGCGCCAAACCTCCCCCTTTCATTACGGCTCAAAGTTTCCGGCTGTCACTATAACAGTATTTACAACAATACTTGAACAAAACAGGTAAAACAGTTGTCAAATCAGCACCAAACTCAGTGAAGTAAATGTCAAAAACACTCTTACGTCACACATTGATAAAAAAAAATATTTTTGACATTTTTGTTGAAACCTTATCTTTATACATTTTCACTGTGCCATGCAGAAATGCAAACTGTGCATACTAAATTAGATTTCTACGTTTTTATCAATGTAATTTAACCATGATGTTATACTGTTCACTACTCAATAATCTCATCTTAAAAATAACAATTTCTAGACATACCAGTTTACATAATGACTAATAGGAGGACGTCGTTAGTGTTAACGGTATTCCGGTTGGTTATGAATATTATTTATTTCAATGGATAAAAGACAAAATATTACTTATCGTAATTCAATTAAGAATATATCAATGTCTGACACGGAAGTATTTGGTAATAAAAAATAGCCGAAAACCCCTATTCATTTCATCTCAAAAATATTTTATTTATTTTAAAGTTATGTGGTCGGAAAAGATTGATGAGCGGTTATTACGTGTATACCTGATGTATTTGAAACCTTTCTTCTGTATTTTGATATCTAAGTCAGATATGTATAATACCAACCTCTCTTCAACCAACTTCTGGGGAGAAGGATTTGAAAAGAAGAAGGTTTATCTTGATATATATGGTTTCTTACATTGTTAGGAACTAAACATATGTCGTTACCAAATAGAAGAGTCGATGTTCTATTTGGTAACGAAATTATTGTGGGTACCTTCATGAACAATGTTAATTGAGCTGGAACAGATTACCCATCATGCACATTTGAGTTAATCCCCGGTATTTTGAGGGGTTCTTGTTTCTCAATCTTCAGTTTTCTGTGTAGAGTTTTGTAGATCATTGCCTTTTTGTTCTTTTTCGTTTGGCCATTGTATTATCTTTCCTTCGATTTACGGCATCTGATGACCCCTTTGGTATCTTCAAACTATTCGAAAAGATTTTACGTCACTTTCACTCCCGGCTTCTTCATAACCAATACGATATATACTAGTATATAGCGGATGTGGTCGAGGGGTGTAGCAATATTTTCCATATCACTAATGACTCAAAATCGCAGTGTGTTCTAACCCATTAAAGTAAAGTAAAGTAAAAGCCCATTAAACATATACCATGGGACTGACAATATCATTAAACAGAGTTTCATTTCTTCCTCCTTCTGTCCGAAATAATATTTTCTATGAAATTGAAACGTTGAGTTTGAGTCCCCCTATTTGCCCCCTCTTTTAAGAAAGTCTGGATCCGCCCCCGATCTACTTTGAAAAATAATTATAGGTCCATATATCTGAGTTAATATATATTTTTTTTAAATATTGGACTTCGTCCCAAGTTAGGTAACACCTATTATCATATTAGCTATATATTGAATATAAAGCTGTTACTTTGATCAACTGTAGGGTACTACCAAAGGTAGTACCCTACACCGAGTAAAAAGCACTCGAAACTTTCATATTTTTTACTTATTCTTTCCAAAAACAAAGAGAACGTCACTTTTACGTGGGCCGCCGTGGTTCAAAATGTCTTATTTTTTACTATAACCTCAGGATGTACTTGGCTACTTCAGGGTGTTAAAATCTCCATATCTACGGATAGGAACGTAAATAACTTATAATATGAACGGATATATATATAGTGTGGCGGACGACCTACACTTTTGTTTCATTTCTCAATTGCTACTGATATCTGGTGTCTTTATACTTCATATATGATAGACATATCATGACATATACTTCGCTTTTAATCCACGAATTTAGCACATTGAGCCTTATTAAAAACTATGCTGTGGACAGGTTTCAATGGGTTTGGCGAACTACAAGAACACGTCAAGTGTTCAATTGTTAAAATCGACGTTTACAGCAATAACTATATATTTTCTGATGTACCGTAAACTAAAAACAAATAAAGACAGTATACTAATATATTTATACGAATGGGGACGCACATCTAAAAATGGCTTGTTTTTTATATAATATGTTAAAGGAGTGTGTTATCGTTAAAAACTCTATATTGTATTGCCCCGCAATATGTCATGTAAATACTGATTGGTATTTAAAGAAGTACATGTCATATCTTTGTTTTGTTGACAAAATATGATCTGTCACTTCTCACTTTATTGCCATGTAAATTCTATATGACAATACCGAGCATCATATTAAGATTCAATAGTATAGGTCAATGATACTGAATTTACCCCCATAAATATTACATTTCAACATGATAAAAATTTAGCAATATGATATCAACTATTGGTATAATATTATACAATGAAACACGTTAAAAATACTTTTAAAGCCGACTTGTACTTTGATCTGTGTGGCCCAGATGATATTTTTTTACACATACGATTGAATTAAGTACATCGTAGTGTGAGTGTTCTCTCCGTGTGTCTTGTTTCAGTTAATGTAATTTTACTTTCAGGGGTTAGTGTTAGGATTATGGTGTTTATCACCCTTTTAAACACTATTTCAGTCATATCGTGGCGGTCAGTTTTATTGGTGGAGAAAACCGGAGAACCCGGAGAAAACCACCGACCTGTCGCAAATCACTGACAAACTTTATTACATAATGTTGTTTCGAGCACACTTCGCCATGAACGGGATTCGAACTCAAAGCATTAGTGGTGAGAGGCACTGATTGCACAGGTAGTTGTAAATTCAACTACTATGCGATCGCAACCACACCGACTGCCTCAATAGCTGTGACATGCAACAATTGGAATTCAAAATATTTGAATGGCAACCTTTTGTACATTTTCTGGATGATACCAAGTCTTATTGATTTGTGTAACAACTGTATGTCGCATATTCATTCACTAGATCATTTTAATATCATCGATAGGGTTTCTGGAGCCAAATGACGAGGAATCATGCTTCAGCTCAGCCAACAGTTTCTCTTGTTGTATTTGGAAAGAAACATTCTTCTAAAATACAGATTTAGTCTAATACAAATTAAAACACCAAGGCCTATGGTTTCCAGAATATCAGTTCCAAAGATTGACATCAATTGCAATGCATTAAATGTCAAAAATAGCATGAAGCCTTATTGTCATGTGTACATTGAAGTTTCCATAAAATTAAGCAGCGTGGTATTTGGTTTCTGAACCATTGTTGTCCACAGTTTAAAATGGGAATAGTCAAAACTCTTCTTTGGTTTACGGATTCTGATTACCTCCCTTTTGGTATTTTCACACTCTTCTTATATGTGAAAACAAAGATTGTTAACTGAAAAAAAATAATAGAAATTCATACGATTATATAATTAATAATAAAGAACTATTCAGTTTTATTCTTGACGGTATAATATATATCAAAAGTGCTTCTATTTGCATACTTCTTTTTAAATATTTGTCACTCCTGAAATCTCCTTTGTAATATAACACTTTCATCTTTAGCGTAATATATGGCTTCTAAAATGGCTTTCAAGCATTTTATCTTTATTGCTATTAAAATTATTTCTTTTTGTCCCCAAGATTAATCTATATACATTTATTTACATCTGTATTGATTGTTTTTTAATCTACATTTAATATGACATTTATTTTATATACAGGTCATTGTGTTTCTGCATATCATTATACAGTTTAATATCATGTTTCTGTGCATTAAACACATATATGTGCATTAAGCATAAAATATGCGACCCGTTATACATTTTAATCAGTAGTCATTAAGTGTTTTCGAATTTTTTTTGGGGGGAATCCTTCCAATATTTAGATAAACGACACGTTATTGTCTACAACTGGTTAAATCTGGATTGTACTCGTCATATGGTCCATTATATGGTGTTCAATCCGACAATGTTCAAGATACGGATGTTTGAATGTAGTAGTAGTATTATGAGAGTTTTACGTCCGACTCACCTAATCAGGTATTGCGGACAGATTTTTCTTTTTATTGCAAGCCTTTCGCTTGCTGTTTTTACCCCGTTGTTGTGTGGGTGTTGGCGGTCTGCCACCAAGGTCTGTTTCTGTGGTGTAATCTGGGTAGCGATCTATTAATGCTGGGTCGTCCGGGTCGAATGACTCCGAGAAGGACACCGATCCGTCTTTGAATTCAGTCTTATAGGATAGTTTACCTCTGATGTACGGACTTTGTACAGTTGTAAATTTATTCCATGGTGTCCGGGTTTCTTCCGTATTGAGGTATTTTGTAGGCGTTAGTTGTCTGCCAATAAAATTACTTCTTGTCTGGGTCGATCACTCCCTTATTTGTGTCAATGTTGTTGGTTTGTGGAGGGCTTGTTCGTTGCTGTGTAGTTGCTCGGTTTGTGTAGTTTCGTCTGTTATGTAATTACTGTCGTCTGTCTGTGTTTGAGCACATGTCTTACTGTCACCAACGGCTTCATTCCTTTTCGCCTTCCACTGGTTGATGCGTTGAGTATTTCTTTCCCTGGTGGAAGGAGAGAGGTGTTTCTTTTTCTGGACCTGGCTGGTAACTTGTCCTGTTTTTACAACGGGTTTCTCAGCCTTGAACCACATCAGCTTGACTGATATAGCGCTGAAATTAACCTGTAGGTCCCAAGTAAATTTTTTCCCATCTATCCCTGCGTGCTTGAGAAGTCCAACCAATTCAACAGGTAAGTTCATTGTTGAGTAGTTTTGTTGATTTCTGTTCACTGTAGGGATGTATCCGCTAGCCAAGTCTTGATCCGAATGTTCATTTGTAATTATTAATAAAACTAAGCTTCTCCTCCCTCAGGCATAGATAACTTTAGACAACTTTGACTATCCTGTTATGGTTTAATCCTGGTTTGCCCACATTTAATTACACCAATTATCAATAAGTTAAATAAACAAAAAAGACAAAGGGTTTACTGACCATCAAATTGTATAGTCTCTTCCAAATATATAGGTGTCAAATATGTATGTTTCTGTGTATATAGAAGATTTTTTTTTCACTGTGTAGTTTCTTTTTAATATATAAATATGTAAAAAAAAAATGAATAATATATCTTTATATACTTTAATATTACTTCATTGAAGTCAATTACTTTGAACAATAAATATAACAACATTGAAAGTAATCTTTAAACTTTACTAATATATCAGACAATCATAGCGCATATAATTTATTTTCATCTTGTTTAAAAACAATTTAAGACTGGGTGACCCTCATGTGTATTAACTGTTGCTGGACATGCTGGAATACTACATCGCCAGTAAACTCTGTTCTTCACTCTGAAACGGTGACCTCCTAGGACCAAACTTTCTCTGCCAAACTTGTTCTGGACGTACTGAAGTGCTTGAAGTTGAGCGTTTGCCATACTTGGTATGAATGATTCAAAGTAGTAGTATTATGAGAGTTTTACGTCCGACTCACCTAATCAGGTATTGCGGACAGATTTTTCTTTTTATTGCAAGCCTTTCGCTTGCTGTTTTTACCCCGTTGTTGTGTGGGTGTTGGCGGTCTGCCACCAAGGTCTGTTTCTGTGGTGTAATCTGGGTAGCGATCTATTAATGCTGGGTCGTCCGGGTCGAATGACTCCGAGAAGGACACCGATCCATCTTTGAATTCAGTCTTATAGGATAGTTTACCGCTGATGTACGGACTTTGTACAGTTGTAAATTTATTCCATGGTGTCCGGGTTTCTTCCGTATTGAGGTATTTTGTAGGCGTTAATTGTCTGCCAATAAAATTACTTGTTGTCTGAGTAGATCGCTGCCTTATTTGTGTCAATGTTGTTGGTTTGTGGAGGGCTTGTTCGTCGCTGTGTAGTTGCTCGGTTTGTGTAGTTTCGTCTGTTATGTAATTACTGTCGTCTGTCTGTGTTTGAGCACATATTTTACTGTCACCAACGGCTTCATTCCTTTTCGCCTTCCACTGGTTGATGCGTTGAGCATTTCTTTTTCTGGTGGAAGGAGAGAGGTGTTTCTTTTTCTGGGCCTGGCTGGTAACTTGTCCTGTTTTTCCACCGGGTTTCTCAGCCTTGATCCACATCAACTTGACTGATATAGCGCTGGAATTAACCTGTAGGTCCCAAGTTAATTTTTTCCCATCTATCCCTGCGTGCATGAGAAATCCAACCAATTCAACAGGTAAGTCCATTGTTGAGTAGTTTTGTTGATTTCTATTCACTCTAAGGATGTATCCGCTAGTCAAGTCTAGATCCGAATGATTCAAAACTAAAACAACTTCCTATTTATAATGCTGATAATTTGTGAGAAGAGTTCAAATAGACACAATTAACAGCTTGGATAAGCTGGCAAGGCCTGCTTCAAAAGCACAGCTTTGGTGCCGTTGAAACATAAAAATCCTAGCTTGGATGCAGAATACTATTCACATTATGTCAATTATTAAGCATGAATACTGAACAGTTTCAATTTTCAAATTGTTAATTCATTTAATTTTAAAATGAAATATATTTGAGAAAAAAAACATAATTAAACAATAAAGAAAGTGCAAAAATTAAAATAATTTCTAAATGACATCCTTAATTTCGTTGTATTCTGCAAGTATCGTGCATTTAACTTAATTACCTATTCCCCCAAAAAATGCATATTTCACTTAATTCAATAGTAAATTATATAATTCTTTACAAGATTTTACAGTTAAAATACAGGTAAAAATATAACTACATTTCAGAAACAAACCTTAATTGTTAAAACAACATAACCCCCTATGTTTATTTATACCTAGGATGACACCCCTGTTATGGCCCCTTGGTTTTATTGCTCCCAAATCTTTGATTTATTTACTTTCGATTCTTTCGATTTTGAGGGTACGTGATGAAGGTTATTCCAGAAACGCGTCGTTCGCACTAAATTTGATATCTACGTTTTTATTAGATAAAACATTGAAAATCAGAAAAAAAATAATTCAAAAAGTCCACACAATATCGTTGTTTCACACATGATAACACGGAATATTCCAGGTGGTGTAGGTCAAAGTTAATCCACACAATACGAATCAAGCATAAGATTTTCACTTCTTAACACCGCATATGCCCAGCAGTCATATTACAAATGTTTTCCGATTATGGGAATAAACAAACTGTTATCTTCAAGCCAAAGAAGCCACGAAATGACAGGAAGGGAGAAGATACAACCTTTTAGATTCATTAAAAGGCAGAATTTTATGTTTTTTACATCACCAATGCTGAATTTAGTTAGTTTTTGACGGTTACTTCTCCTTCATGATAATATTACATATGTGACCCTGTCTCCTGTGGTTATATATTTTTAAATATTGAATTTTGATATGCAATATGTAAAAAAAAACGTATGCTTTCAGAAATGCTATCACTTCAAAATGATAGAAATTGAATTATCTGTAACAAAGTTAATTATAAAATTTATCAAAACTAGAGACAAAACAATTTTCAAGACAGTCATGCAATCCTAATAGATGGGTATATCCTATAACTCATTAATCACTCTGCAAAATAATCGTGGACTACGTGCCTTGCAAGAATCTCGGATTGTCAATAGTGTAATAAATATAAAAGGGAATTATTTCTATGTCACCTTGACAAGTCTACTTTTATGTTGCTATTATGACGAATTACATTAAAGATAATAAAAAAACTGGATACATTTCCCATAATACATTAACATCTAATGCTTATGGTCTCAGTATTAATAAAACGAAATGAAACGAAATACTACACTGTCAGAAAAGTCGTAGGACAGGGGAAAAGTCGATACCCCTAACATACACCATCTCAGTAATTCTACCTATTAAATATTACGCTTCATATTTTGCTTTTTTTAGAACAAACATATAGGAATAATTGGTTAATTATGCAAAATAATTCATACGACTTTATTACATTTAAATTTACACATCTATAAATGTTTCAATTCCAATTACTTTCACTTCCGAGAAAGAGCCGTCGTGGTTATATTTACAACTACCTATATATAGCTAGGTATCCGTGTCTATCGCCACTAAAAGTTCGAATCCCGCTCATGGTGAGGAATACTCGATACAACATTATGTGATAAAGTTGGTCAGCGACTTGTGACAGATCGGTTCTTTTTCTCCAGGTACTCTGGTTTCCTCCACCAATAAAACTGACCACCACGATATAACTGAAATATTGTTGAAAGTGGCGTTAAACACCATAACGGTAACCAATAACCCCCTCACTTCTGAAAAAGGCAACATGTTAAAAAAAAAAAAAAAAATCAAACAGTTCGGCAAATATAAAGAATGGAATCCAAGATAACATCTCTAACAACAATATTAAATATTGCTATTAATATCCTTTTAATGCTCTAAATAACATTGTAATTTTATAAGTATTTTACTCAAAAGAAAGAATGTAAGACATCATATTTGTAGCTGATCACGATAAAACAGTTAACCTCGCGTGCCGTATTAGTGTCACTGATGGTAGGAGATGGTGATGGGTGGGTGAACGTTGCCATTTACTATGAATATCATCACTTCAACTTGGGATGTTTCTTATCAAATATTGAAACTGTTACCCATTGCAAATTCAATAGAAATCGCCTAATATATATTTCCTTGATGAAAAGATAAAATATTGTTTTCCCATTCGTTTTTAATTAGGAACAATATTTTTTAAATGATATATACAAAAATGTATACATATTTATAATGTGTATGCAGATTATAGGCGAGTGTACTCGATACAATACTATGCGATAAAGTTTATCAGTGACTTGTGACATGTCGGTGGTTTTCTCCGGTTTCCTCCATCAATAAAACTGACCGCCACGATATAACTGAAATATTGTTGAAAGCGGCATTAAACACCATAATACTAACCTCTCACTTCTGAGAAAAGATCAAAATTTTCAAAATCAAAAATCAAACAGTTCGGCAAAAAAAAAATGGAATCAAAAATAACCTCTCTAACAACAATCTTAAAGAGGCATTAGCTACGATTTTGACCCAAAAAATTATAGTTTTGGAAATTGGTAAATAGCTTTAAAATGATGAAATAAAGGTAAATATTTCACATTAAACAGCTTATCGTACCACTTTTCGCCTTTTGAGAACGAAAATTACCATCGATTTATTATTTCCTTGCAAGCAAATAATTTGACCTCGCTTTCTCCGTATGCAACTGACCTTACTAGTGACAGGTAAAAACGAATAATTTGTATTTTGTCGCTTATTAACTGCAAACTTGCATGGTTCTTTGTCCGTAATTAACGCCGACTAAAAACAGATTCACAGAAAATAAGAAATAAGTGCATTGTTGTACTGATTTAATGACGATTCGGCAAACTCCGTAAGCAATGCCGATAATTAATAAGATGGCGTCCATTTCTTGATCGATCTCAAAACACGAGCAGTTGCACCTTTTTTCCCCGATGCGCGTACATTTCATAACATTTATAAGTTACAGAAACACGTTTTATTAAGGCATCAATCATATCTGATAGTTTTTATGAGTAACAAAAATTTACGATTTTGGCAGATAATGCCCCTTTAAGTATTGCTATTAATATCCTTTTAATCTTATAAAAAATATTAATGATAAAATCAACATGCTTTCGTAATTTTATAAGTATTTTACTCAAAAGGAAGAATTTAGGACTTCATATTTGTAGCTGAACACGACAAAACAGTTAACCTCGCGTGCCGTATTAGTGTCACTGATGGTAGGAGATAGTAATGGGTGGGCGAATATTGCCATTTACTATGGGTATCATCACTTCAACTTGTGGTGTTTCTTATCAAATATTGAAACTGTTACCCATTGGAAATCTTCCAATATATGTTTCCTTGATGAAAAGATAAAATATTGTTTTCTCATTCGTTCGTAATTAGGAACAATATTTTTAAAATGATATATATACATATTTATATTGTGTATGCAGATTGTAATCTCGTGATTTTACTTCTCAAATTATGCTGAACGTGAATGATATAATGATTACAATCAAAATTTGTTTTCATAATAAGAAACTATGTCAAAGGTCAAATAACTGAAACCTATACTCGCATCTAAACGTTATTATGAGACTTCAGTAATTTTTTTCCTAACGTTTCGATAGTATTTTCAATCGGATTGTTGTCCATATCTGTTGATCGTTTTTTGTTTTGTTTGTTTGTTTGATTGTTTGTTTACCAATATTATCAAAGTTTAAATCAATTCTTAAATTTACAAGCATTCTTCAAAATTTTAAAGGAAGCACAATCAATTTGACGTCAAAATATTTTCAATGCAAATTTTTTTTAAAAAAAAATGATGATGCTTTTAAAAATATATAAGAGAAAGTAAGACATGTTGCTTTAGATCTGTATATATATAAACGCTAGAGAAATGGCCATGAAGAATGAACAATCCAGAGACACATGCAACATTCGGAACAAGACATAGAACTTAGAAAATCAAACCAAGAAACACACCACAGAAAACAAAAAAGATGAGCAACACGGACATCACAAAAAGGAAAGAAAAAAAATAAAAAGGGAGTGAACTCAGTTAGTTGTTCGAAAAATGAGGGCAGTTCCTGCCAACTATACGACACTCGTCGTGATACTCATAGTCTTCTTTTAATTTCTTGTCAGTAATAGAGGAATTAAAACTACATATAAAGGAAAATATCCATTACCATTGATTGTAAAAAAGGCTAGATAGTAACTCAATAATTACCAACAGCCCAAAACCACTCCATCGTTTGGATATAATATATCAAAGGAAAACACGAGATGCATTGGTAGTGCTAGTTGACATAGGATAGGGGCAAATATATAACAGTGTTAACCCGATCAATGGGAACTAATCCATCACATATTAGCTACTAGATTAATAACAGTAAAATATAGATCAAAACACAACAAAACTCAGAACGAACGAACACCAAAAACAAACAAGAATCCTGCATATATTTGGCTCAACTGAAAACAAGCAAGCACAAAAAAAGCAAGAACACTTCTCCGATTGGAGTCAACCCAAAACGAGCAAATACATAAAAACAAGAATTATGCACAGATTGGGTTCAACTAAAAACAAACAAACAAACAAACAAACAAAAACAGCAGCAACAACAAAACAATACCCTGCACACTCAAAACGAGCAAACACCAACAAAATATTATCATTATTTCTATCAGAATTTTCGAAGACCATATGTTATTAACTTGTTTTGTTCTGTTATGGAATTATTTCCTACTCTTAGATCTGGTGTATCTTGTTTCATTTAATAGACTATAATTTAAAATAGCATTGCCTGTCATTTTTTTTTATTTTATTTTGCATTCGATTTTTAGAAGATAAGGTATAGAAAAAGTGGAGTGCGAAATATAATTATGGAGCGAAACAAAACATTAAAAAGACAAGACAAGAAATCAAGTACCAAGCTTGACCAACCGAGAGCCAATAGGATCTCACAGATAACTGTCATGGTATTTTATTACCTTCATCTAAAATGTGAACGTCAAGATAATATGTTGTAGCATACGTTATTAGATTAAAATTAACAATTTTCCCATAAAAAGGTAAAGCGAGATTGTACTCTATTTTTATACTTCATACGATATATTTATTACAGGTTTAATACCATGATTAAGGGATTTAAAACAGTTCATATCCACCATTGTAGTAGTACTATACAAACACATGAACAAATCCACTGGATTACATAACAAAGACGGCGATAATTTTTGCAGAAAGCTTTGAACTGGTATGGCTCATATACACATATATGATGGTGCTAAACCGTATAATAGCAATATAACCTAACAATATTGATACATATCTCTAACTTTCCAGATGGTATTATGATATAGATACTAGCAACATGTCAAAATAAACACCAAAGCATGTTCATTGGTAGAAAGCAACACGGGGAAGAGTAGGAATCCAACTTTTAGAATGCGCTATAAAGGTCATTGCATTTGAATCATTTCAAATTAGAAAGTCTGAAATAAATTATAAGAGCAAATGTATTTATCTTTTCTACACTTCAAGCAATTGAATAATTTTGATCTTAATTCTGGAGGTATAATTATGAAGATCAACTCCATTCAGAGACAACTGTCATTGTTGTACACAGCTTAATGGAGAAGAAAAAAAAGAAAAGAAAAAAAAAGGTAATCGGAAACAGTAATTGGACGGACACACAATACAATGGTCAGATGTAAAATGACAGTAAGACAAAAAATGGTCAACAAAACACTACACAGATAAAAAAAAGTAGGATAACAGTCTCACCTGATCTGTCTCATCTCATCCACAAGAAAAGTTGAAGATACTATATGGTACTCGGAAGCCTGTAAATCGAAAGACAATGATCCGAAAGAAAAAGAACACCTATCCGAAAGAAGCATGATCTGGTAGTGCAGAGGAAATCAAAGAGCATTTGCTACATGACAAAACATTATTGATTATGTGAACTATTCGACTTTCGATTGCCCGCTGTTAATTTCCTCTTCAGAAAACTCTGGATTGAAAGCATAAGGATCCAAGCCCATTTAATCTAATTCCCAGGTTAAAGCAATCTTAAATAAGCGTTAGAGAAACCTGAAGGGACAATCAAGAATGCTAAAACAACAGACAACATTTGGTACGAGACACAGGACGAAGGTACGAGACACAGGACGAAGGTACGAGACACAGGACGAAGGTACGAGTTACAGGACGAAGGTACGAGTCACAGGACGAAGGTACGAGACACAGGACGAAGGTACGAGACACAGGACGAAGGTACGAGTCACAGGACGAAGGTACGAGACACAGGACGAAGGTACGAGACATAGGACGAAGGTACGAGACACAGGACGAAGGTACGAGTCACAGGACGAAGGTACGAGACACAGGACGAAGGTACGAGACATAGGACGAAGGTACGAGACACAGGACGAAGGTACGAGACACAGGACGAAGGTACGAGACACAGGACGAAGGTACGAGACACAGGACGAAGACAAACAAAGTAAAAACCACAACTCAGAATACTGAAAAGATGAATAACATGGACCCACCAAAAAAAATAATAACCAACGAGGGTGAACTCAAACGTCCGTGAAGGATAGGCACTTCCTCTAAGTCACTCTCCCGTCTTACTTATATTAAAGTCCGATAAAAATATTGACATGATAGAAGCAGCAACACTCTTTCGCTATTCAGTTAATTTGATATTGGTATAGTGTAAGTATATACTCATTTGAAAAGAACTAAGTTTAGACTGAACAAGTCAATTGTGAGACAAAGAAGGTTTACGTTTACGGTGTTTAACGCCACTTTCAACAATATTTCAGAGGAAGAAACCACCGAAATGTTGCAAATCACTGACAAACTTTATTATATAATGTTGTATCGAGTACACCTCGCCATGAAAGGGGTTCGTACTCACAACTTTCATGGTGATAGGCACATATTGCACATGTAGTTGTCAATCCAACTACCATGCGATCACGACGGCACATGACAAAGAATGGCTGGTTGATTATTGGAAACTGTAGCTTCCAGTTGATAGTGTATTATTTGTTTTCATCAATTTTTTGCCCGTTAAAGTATTCAAAAATGAATAGTATTAAGAACGTGTGTAAGAAAGTAATGAAAATAGAGATAAAAACCTGATACATTCAATCTCAAATTGTGGTTGAAATAATTCAAGTATTGATAACCATAGTTGATTGTCTTCGTCATAGGTGTTAAAGGTCAAATAACTTACTTGAACTTTGTACCATACATCTGAAACGTTAATATCCTTTTAAACAGCAATCGTGACATTAAATGAAACAGAATAACAGCCTTTAATCTTGATACAGTTAGTTTAAACAATATATACACGAAGGTCAATGCACTCCATTTAAAAAATAAAGTTGGTTAAAGGAGAATGAAATTAAAGCGTAATGTCGTGATATCAAAACGTAATTACTAAATACAAAATTACTTTTGTAAGTAATAAACTATATTTTCTGTTTAAAAGTATTGCACAAAACTTCTATTTGAGTATGCTAAAATGAAATATTACAATTCCTCGCCGACAAGGCAGATGCCATATTGACAACGATAGTGACGTCACTGTTCTTCTGTTTCGGTAAATTCAAGCATCAATTGGCAACCATTCAAGAAAATATACATTTGCCGAGTTTTAGCGATCCAGAGTATTCGGTAGAGTACATTAACAGCGAAAGCCCCCACCTATCATTTTCAGAGCAATTACAATTCATCTAAACTATTGTTTTGGTTTTCTTAATAGAATATGTGTGTTTTCGAGAATTTTGCTGATCTTCTGCTATTTTAGAAAAATCGCAAAGAATCCGGAAGGGACGGTGAGATGTAGAATAATGCATTTTTTTTGTGTTCTTCAATACCAGAGTTCCACAAAATGGCGGCAGCCGTAAAAATATAATTTAACAGTCTATACTATTGGTTACAAAAATATGACAGAAACGTCTAAACTATTTCGCTACAACTATTTCTTGAAATAAACACATCTTATGTAGCGTTTCTTTCCCCTTAATATGTGTTACTGCTCATGTGCTGATGACAATTACAGAGTTACAACGGTAAAGGAGAACTGACATACGTTAGCAGCACAGCCTTTCAACGATAGTAGAAAAATTACAATTCTCCCCATAATTGGATAATTATGTTTTATCAATATATAATTTTCTGTTAGTTTATTCATCTCCATGTCGTGAGCATCCGTTTGAATTCATACAAACTTCTATTCACCAAGAGCATTCATTGATTATTAGAGGCAGGCGTCATACAGCGGGCTTCTGAAGAAATACAAGGAGAAACTATCCCGATCCTTTAATTTTACGTTCCTCTATATAGATGATGTCCTTTCACTAAGCAATTGTAAGTTTGGTGATTTTGTTAATCACATCTATCTCATTGAGCTTGAAATAAATGATACCGCAGATACAGCTAGGTCTGCTTAATACCTTGAACTACACCTCGAACTTGACAGTGAGGGGCGGTCAAGATCGAAACTTTATGACAAAAGAAATTATTTCAATAATCGCATTGTGACCTTTCCATTTATGTGTAGCAATATTCCAGCCGCACATGCATATGGCGTATATATCTCTAAGTTGATCCGATTTTCCAGAGCTTGCGGTTTCTATCATTATTTCCCTGATAGAAGGCTGCTGCTAACAAGTGAAGCTACTGAACCAAGGGTTCCTAGTGGTTAAGTTGAAGTCATCACTTCGATAGTCTTACAGTCGCCACCATGACTTGGGTAACCGCTACGGAGTATCTGTATCACAAATGACCACGGAGTATCTGTATCACAAATGACCATGGAGTATCTGTATCACAAATGACCACGGAGTATCTGTATCACAAATGACCACGGAGTATCTGTATCACAAATGACCACGGAGTATCTGTATCACAAATGACCACGGAGTATCTGTATCACAAATGACCACGGAGTATCTGTATCACAAATGACCACGGAGTATCTGTATCACAAATGACCAGGGAGTATCTGTATCACAAATGACCACGGAGTATCTGTATCACAAATGACCACGGAGTATCTGTATCACAAATGATCACGGAGTATCTGTATCACAAATGACCACGGATATGTTCCATTTGTCGTATTCACAATCCTGTCATCTTCTCATTCGTGACTTATCACCGGGTTTGTAACAAGAGTAACACGGCGGGTGTCACATGTGGAGCAGGAACTGCTTACCGTTCCGGAGCACCCCAGTTTTTAGTTGAGTCCGCGTTGCTCGATCGTTAGTTTTCTGTGTACTGTTTTGTATATCCGTGTTTGTCCTTTTCTTCGATTTACGACTTCTGATTGGTATCTTAAAACTTTACGTATTACGGCTGTAGAATCCATACACATATAATAATGGAGCATTCGTTCTTCTATACGTTCCTCCAACTATCATACTGTCACGACCACGACGCCCCCTATTATATAATGAGTGTAGGTGTACATAATTGCAGACAGTGTGTAGTTGTAACACAGTTGTTAAGATTACCATTAGGTTTCTTTCTTAATTCAATTTTCTGAAGTGTAAAAAACTGCATTGAGGGAGAGAGCATAAATCCTTGATAAGTACCTCCATTGACTAGTGGTATTTTGTGTACATTTAATATTATTTATTTGAAAAATGTCATTACGGACATACAGGTACAGTATGTTAGGTTAATCCTAGATTAAATTAAACAATCAAGAACTGCGAATTTCACAGTATGATATTCAGGAGCTATTAGACGTACTGGTCACTGAGTAGTGTTACCAACATAACCTACCCGTTCACTATTATTAATGGTCATCTAGTGGTACTAGGGATAATGACAAGCAAATACCTAATTTACAAATATATTAATAAAGGATCTGTATGTGTCTGTGTAATATATAATGTATGTATAACGGTAACTGGAACACGTGTATATGTTTTTATGATTTCCTATAAACACATCGATACAACATTGTGATCAAGTTTGTCAGTGAATTGCGGCAGGTTGGTGTTTTTCTGCGGGTACTCCGGTTTCTTCCACAAATAAAATTGACCGCCACGATATAACTGAAATATTGTTGAAAGTGGCGTTAAGCACCATAAGCCTAACCCCCTATAAACACGTGTCGTAATGTTGACAAATTCTATAGTACAAGTATATTGGTTAATAAAATGTACGGTCTGTTCGACTCAGCGGACTGTCAACTTAGATGAGACATATCTCATGACTACTCCGTACAGTATAGATTAAGTGCTAAACTATATGATAAAAATTTCCATTCGAAGTTCGTCAGTCGCACAGTACACTTAATAAAAGTAGACTAACTGTCCTATCTGGTGAGCTGGTACCTACATATGTGTTGAGTTTTCGTTATAATTTACTTTGTTCGTTTGAAGGACTGAATTGGGACATAATCAAATTTAATATCCTCATTTACGCTAACTTGAAACACTATGTAATATTACTTTAGAAGAAAAGGTAACGGAAAGGAATGTTCCGATATGTACATTATTCTCCTATGCAATAACATGCTATTAATTTTATAGAATAGTGTACTGAGTCGCAGTTTATCTTATTGGTGTATTTGCTTGATTAAGGACTAGTTTGAGTAAACATTATTTTCACAGATTACAATACAGTACATAAGACCAAGCCGTATTGAAAATAAGATGTTTACAAAATCGTTGTCTTATATCAAACAATTTTCCTTCAGGTATATGTTGCTTCGATCCTAAATGACCAAACAGGTGAGAATGAGCCTGTTCAAATTAATATGTTTTAATGCATATGATTTACATTTTTGTTGAGTAAAACTAGTATTATAACAAGATTCATGGAAAATACTATTTGTCACGTTTTCAACTATATGTAAAATCAGGAACACAAATAGTAACATACCTCCTGCTATTCATTGGTTATGTTCCATATTTGGTGTATGTGCCCTTTTAGTTAATAAATATACATTATTGAAAGCTTTAATACTTCAAATAAGTCACAATCTGCAACAACACCATTTCAGTAGTTGGTAAGTGTTATATAACTATAGATCTATAGATACAAGGAAAGTTTAAGCAGTGATGGTCAATAAATTCCACCGATATAAAAAAAACAAAAAACAATCGCCTCTTACCTTAACTAAACTAAGCAAAGACAACGACATATGGTGTGGAAATTCAGGCCCTTGCTTGGGACAGGCACACAAATGTGACAGGGTTAAACCGATTAATTGGATCCCAACCGGGGCCGTGGTGGTTGTATAGTAGTTGGAGTTACAACTACCTGTGCAATCAATGCCTATCACAATTTAAGTTGTGAGTTCGAACCCCGTTCATGGCGAGGTGTACTCGATACAACATTATGTGATAAAGTTTTGTCAGTGACTTGCGACAGGTCGGTAGTTTTATCCAGGTACTCCGGTTTCCTCCAACAATAAAACTGACCGCCACGATATAACGGAAATATTGTTGAAAGTGACGTTAAATACCATAAACTCTAAGCCATAGACCATTGGATTCCAATCCTCCACTCTTAATTACTGGATCTCCAGCTTCAATACACGTATAAACAAACGATACAAAAACTGTACTGATTCGCTGCGGCTCAAAAAGACCATATGCTATTACAAAAACGAATGATAACATAAACATGGACGGTACAATAGCAGGGTCAAAGAATGTCCGGAATGAACTGACTACAAGTTAGGATGGTAGAATCTGTCTTTGATTAGATCATTATTAACTAACTACTATTATACTATTATATTTACATGAATAAGATGAAAACTGCCTTTATGATACAGATAGTACAACTCGGCCATTACGGGACGAAGTCGGCCAACACGGAGTTTTTTCTCGTATTGGCCGTATTTGATCCAACTAATATTGGTGTTCATCATTATCTTTAGATTTTACATACGTATGAACGATAAAATAGAGACGCTCTGTCATTGTCGTCTGATGAGACAAAATGGAAAGGGAACGAAAGAAAATAAACAATGCAGAAGAAATGATGGATGCTCTCGTAGAAGACTACTTTCGTTCTGATGATCTTACACAAATGGAAACGGAAGCTATTCGACACAACATTACCGAGTCGGATACTGAAGTTCTGGAGTATGAAGATTTTACGAGGTGCCTGGGGAGCTCTGATGTTTTAGAACTAGGTGAAAAGAGCAGTTTTCATCTTATTCAGGCATATCATTACGTGATGATTTCCGTATTGGCCTAGATATTAATCCTTGGATAGCTGTATTGACCTGAGGCTTCGTAATCATACAATATAATACGCAATATCATGCGTCATGTATATATTACCATAGCATATAATATCATTTAGCTTTGTATTAAACTTGCTATGTACTCCAGATTTTGTTCTTTTAAATGTGCTAAAGGCTTATCAGCATAGATAAATCTATAAATAACTTAATGGATTGATACATCTTAATAAAATACTAATGTTACGTCATTATCCACTTTAAGCGGTGGAGGAGAATAAATAGACAATATCACTGGTGGTAAACTGATCGTGGTAACTGCAGTTACGACGATCACAACATGGCGGTGGTAGAAATAGGTCAGATCGTTTTCTGCTAATTTCTCCATTCTAACGT
The DNA here is from genome assembly GCA_963383655.1 of Bathymodiolus septemdierum. NCBI lineage: Eukaryota > Metazoa > Mollusca > Bivalvia > Mytilida > Modiolidae > Bathymodiolus > Bathymodiolus septemdierum. Next base: position 38,132,548 of record OY726524.1, on the reverse strand, counting down.
GCTGTTGTCAAGAATTACTCAGCCACAAGGTTGATCTGTACGATTTTGTTGTATGTGTGTGTTATTGATACCATATATGGTCTCGTTACCAAGAAAATAGCCGTCGGAAATTTATGGAAAATAATCGTAACTCCATAAATTATAATATATAAAAATAGATTATCTTCTTTTGGAGTTACGATTATCTTCCTTAAATTTCCAACGGCTATTTTCTTGGTAACGAGACCATATATGGTATCAAGAACACACGCATACAACAAAATCGTACAGATCAACCTTGCGGCTGAGTAATTCTTGACAACAACACGTTAGAATGGAGAAATTAGCAGAAAACGATCTTACCTATTTCTACCACCGCCATGTTGTGATCGTCGTAACTGCAGTTACCACGATCAGATTACCACCAGTGAATATAAGTACATTGTCGGAAAATATATAACCTATTTGTACGAGCTTTAGAAACGGGTAGGAAAGCGCGCCATTGGTGAGCTTTTCTGTTCCCTTTCGCAGCGAGTGCAAATTAATTTGATATTTTCCAACAATGTATATTGTGTTTATCCTGCAATGTTCAAAACCTCAAAACAACTGTCAAATTGTCTAAAAAGAACAGAAACAAGCGTCGTTCTCATCGTTTTTGATGGTGTCTTCACATGAACCAGAAAATCTATATTTTGATAAGTCACCGTATATAACAAAAAAATTATCTAGTCAATGCAATTTGACTGCTAAAATATAACTAGTTCAGGATAAAAAAAAAATACTATAAAAGCTTAATATCTTAATTTATCTAAAGCAATGAATTTGATGTTATCAATACGTGCTAAAACAAACTGTGCAATTTAGTTCGTAATTATGAGAGGTGCTACACATCATTTTTATAAATATCGACAAACCGAAGTACATGTTAAGGAAGCCGGTTACGACCATTACGACAGTGCCTCTTCGACTCTTAGTCTGTTAGTTTTTTTCATTTTTTAGGGTCTTCGTGTCAGTATTTCGGCTTTTTGCTTTTTCACTCTAATTAGTATTCAAGAGGAAAAATCGAAATGGCCGCATCGGGTTTCCATAGCATGTAAATGAAAAAGTACATGTATATATTCAACATGAGTGTGGTGTGATGATGGGATGACATCGCTTAAATGAATATAGCAAAATTTGTGTGTGGTAAATATATCTAAATCTAAATATGGAACAAGAATCACTGCTGACAATAGTTTTATTTATTTAAATGCAGAATAAATTTGTTTTGCATATCTATTAAAATAAACATAAACATTGGTTGCGTAGCAACTGAGTACCTTCCTCGTCTTGTTCAACTGAGTTGTTGATAATTCATCACCATGGTAATTTTTTGATTAGTGCTTCCGGGTTGATAATTTATAGCATCTAAACTCAGCCATGCATTTAAATGTGTGTCAGTCTAATTACCGGTAAATTATGCCTACACACATGAATGGTTGCAATATACTATCTTATATATCCACCAACATGGCAATGCTGTAATAACCTGAAATAAATCATATAAGTCTTTATGACAGCACATAACATCTTTTGCAAATGACAGTTAATGGAAATAACCTATGTAATGCAGATTGTGCTTCATAGATATGAATATTCTCTTGCCGTTAGCAAGCAATGGTTTCTAATAGTCATGTAATGACGTCCACGTTCTCCATAAAGACACGGCTAACCGTGGCGCAATATCTGTGTTACAGATAACCACAAACACAATGTATGTTTCGTTTAGCGTAACCACAATCCAGTCCTTTCCTTATTTCATGACTTACGTACCTCTGGATTTCAATTGACAGTAGCACGGTGGTAGCCACTAGTGGAACAGGAACTGCGTACCCTTCTGAGTCCAACCTCGGTTTAGTCGAATTCGTGTAGCTCAAACTTTTGTATTGTGTTGTGTTTTGTCCACAGTTATTTTTTCTTTATTTCCTTATTTCTTTTGTCCATTTTAATGTCTGTCCTTTTTCGAATTACGATTTCCGATTATTCCTTTGGTATCTTCAAACTTGTCTCGCATATAAAACTGGTCAGCGATGGCCATGAGATAAAATAGTTATTATTAGATATTTGACGTGCAGCTTCAAACATGTCTGCATATTCAGGACAGGAACGAGTTTAACAATTTCAAACAAAATGTATACCAACAAATATACCGTACCCAGTAAATAGTGTGTCATAATAAGTAATGAAGAACAATAATGTGGTGAATACATCATTAAAATATTTTGAGAAAATCAGGAAGCACCGGAGACTATTTTACATATATAGGATTAGGGTTATGGTGTTTAACGCCACTTTCAACAATATTTCAGTTATACCGTGGCAGGCAATTTTATTGATGGAGTAAACCGGAGTACCCAGTGAAAACCAACGACCTGTCGTGAGTCACTGACAAACTTTATCACATAATGTTGTATCGAGTACACCTCGCCATGATCGGGATTCGAACCCACAACGATATTGGTGATAAGCATAGGTAGTTGTAAATCCAACTACCATACGATCACGACCATGAAGGCCCCTACGTGTTTCGAGTGCAATGAATAAATAGTTTTATGATATTTATGAACATTCTTATTTTACCTCATCAATAACAAAAAAGCTCTCAAAGTTTGTATCGTCCTCCTAATCTTAAACGAACATTGATCCAAGTACATAAAATAACATTATCACACATCTATCAACATGTGTTTATAAAATGTGGTCCTTTTATTACATAAATGTCAATAAAAAAAAAAAATTAAAAGACAAGTCAAAAATATATTACATACCTCACACGTACCGTATTACTATATCTGTTTTATGCATACGTTATTACCTGATGAATGTTATTCCAGAACGCGTTGTGCGCACTAAATTTGATATCTACGTTTTTATTACCATCACTAGGTCGATACCTCGGCTGGGAGACTATCAGTCCCCGAGGGTATCATGCCCCCAGTGGTCAGTTCTTCGGCACTGACATGGTTTATTAAATATATTTATTATTTCTGATATTTACAGTTCCTAAATAATGTAATTATTAATAAAACTAAGATTCTCCTCCCTCAAGTATTAGTGACCCGAATTGGGCTATCCTGTTTAGGTTTTATTGCTCCCAAAGCTTAAATTATTTGGCTTTCCAATCTTTCTATTTTGAGCGTACATGACAAAGGTTATTCCAGAAACGCGCCGTGCGCACTAAATTTGATATCTACGTTTTTATTTTTTTATTATTAAGTTGGTAGGTGAACAAAAATATAGATATCATATTTGGTGCACACGACGCGTTGCTAAAATAACCTTCATTAAGTGCGCCCAAGGTCAAAATATTTGAAAACCAAATTATTTAAGTCTTTGGGAGCAAAGATAACCAAAGGGCCTAAACAGGATACCCAACGTTGGTTACGGTCGCCTAGGTCTGAGAAAGGTGTACCTTAGTTTTAAAAATAATTACATTATTTGTGGACTGTAAATAAAATAACATAACTTGTACATTTCATGTTATGAAAAATAAGTTTAAACAGTGATGGCCAACAATTTCCCCAATATCAACAAAACAAGCAATCACCCTAAGCGTATTTAAATTATAAAGATTGCATACAATGTCATGTCAAACAAATGCATAACTGTCATTTGCTATAAGTATTAAACAGAATCATTTGTATACGGCAATATACAACGATTACATATACAGGACAAGATGCTTTCCATAAGGTGACATGTCTCCTACTTTTGTGGGAAATTGCAATGTCTGAGTATTTAAAACTACACAAATGAACCAGAAATGAACAGTATTTTGAATACACAATTACACAGTGTAAATAAATACCATGGCAACTGATCTTCAATATTGTTGATTGGGTTATTGGTGTTTATCGTCACTGCAATGTTGTCAGCTATATCACGAGAACCAGACTTATCGGGGGAGTCTGGATAGTCATAACGAACAGATTGGAGAAAACCACGGTATGTGTAGATGTCAGGAAACTGGACCGCATAAGATCATCATCGTGGCGCGAACCTGAGTCAGTACTGCTAGATCTGTAGGCAGTTTCAACGTCTTTATTACTGTGCCACCCAGTTGTAAGATCCGCACATAATAAGTAGCAAATACTTCCCAAGACTCTACTTGAATATTTTCCCCTGATATATACGCAGGCAAAGCACCTCCCATATAAGCATGGCAGTGAAAATATTGAATGGAATGAAAGCGTGTGAAATCATTTTATACTTTTGTGTTTGTACCATATGTATTTTCTTTTGTGTCTGGATTCCCAATGAAGAATAATACTATCAACGGATTCCATATATATCACTAGATGTTCTATGTAGGTCTCAGTTAAAAAGAACATCATACTTCCCAATATTCTGAAGATTTATTACAGAGAAAAGGGGAATGTCATGAAAAATGGAATTCCTTACCATGTTGTTTTTTAAAAAAGTAGTTTTTAACATCAGTGTGCTTCAATTTTGACTGTGCTTTACCATAGTTTTATGTCCATTCTAAATATTAATACTGTAGCTAAATTTGATTGTTGTTGAATTATGAAGCATAAGTCTGCTATAAATTACTATCTGTTATAATATGCAATTAATACCTGTACTTAAGGTTAACATCATAATTGTTAACCCGAGGGGTGTTGTTTTCCCAAGAGTGAACAATTACGATGTTCACCTTAAGTGCAGGCATTAATTGTTTTATTATACTGAAACTCTATTTTTTTTGCATGACTCTTATTTCGTTTGATAAATGGGAACATTTCCGTAAATGAACAGCCAGAATGGTTCCACTGGGCACACCGGCGGTGGCCATTTTATACATACTTACGTCACATACACGTTTTAGATAATTTTACCGATATCGTAAGCGCTTTGGCGATCTAGATCACTGTTCCCTCGGTTATCAGTAAAAAACTGATGACCGGTGAAATAGAGAAAACAAGGAATTTAGGATTTATTAGTTAAAATATTACACTTGATTTTCTATTGAAAAAAGATATTGAAGTATAATAATCTGTATTGTGGACCATTGTTTGTATTTTCGTCTGTTGACCATGATAGTGTCTGTCCTTCTCCTTCTCCTTAGTACTTCTGATTTCCTCTTTTGTCACCTTCAAGCATACCACACTGATTACAAAAACTAATATGAAGTACATATTAAAATGCTATCATCTGTTTGATATCTGTATAAGATATATCTTTCTGGTACTAATGTGATGGCCTAAATGATAACCTTTTCTTAGTTCATATGTTATGAAAATGTATTCTCTTTCTTTGTATTCTTCTTGCTTTAATGGTATTTGATTATGTAGATAAGACCAATTGAGACATCATATTCATACGCTTTATTACCTAATAATAACCATTTTATTACGGATTTATTTCAAAATGAAAATCAGCATCTCGAACTGTTGATCCATTACGTCATAAATCATCGATTAATCACATTTAAGCTTAAATGTTAAATGCATACGTGCAGTCATTTGTATAGCAAGGTATTTTATCAACAATAAATATAATCTTATATTAAGTAGAAATGTTTCTTTACAATTGAGATGCTCTTAACATCAGTTCTGTATTATGGAGATGTAGAGATGTCTTACAAGATTATCAGTTTTTCGAATAAAATATAATAAAAACCAAATATCCCCATCCCCATTGACAACGATGTTGAATATGATTCATCAGCGACCTGGATACGAATACGACAATGTATATACATAAGGACAACGAACTCTCGTAAAAAACCGGTAACTGAGACCATGCGGTTTTGAAACAGGTTGTATCTGATGTTCTCGTGGCAAGTAGAATTTGGTACTTTTACAACTTCGGGAAGCCGTGCGGTGACAGAAAATCAATAATCGCTCTCACCTATGTGCTGTCCATTTATATTGCGCACAGCAGACGACACACATTTCACAAGATGACAGAAAATCAATAATCGCTCTCTGTGATCGTTGTCCAAAGATACACGTATTTATGTTTTTCCTATAATAAGGACATACTTATTAATGTTGGAACATTAAGATAAAAATGTTATCAGTCTCTAGATGTTATATGTCCCGTTTTAAACCACTGCCCTTTAAAACGGGATATATAGCATCTCGAGACTGATAACGTATAATGTTAGATTTATGTGCTCTTAAAATCAGTCAACACAATGTCATTTATAAAGTGTTCTGTTGTACATGTTGTATCAGTATAGGAAACCGAACACCGAAACTAACAGAGAAAAAAAAACCTTCCTCGAGTTATTGACCAACTTTATACCATAATGTTTTTTTTAATTTAAGCATATTTTATTGCTGAATAGCAAACAATGAGATCAGACACTAGTTTAAATAACTTAAACCGTCTTCTCTTTACATGTTGCTTCAGGGATATCTTGTCCCGGATGGATGGGAGTCGCTCATCAATTTAAGCGTTCCAAATGTGTTCGGAAAATTGAGACCACCTACTCCCAAACACAAACATAGTGCTGGTATCATTATCATAGTTCGACAGAGCGCATAATAAAAAGCGAAAACACGACAAAGCCCAAATGGAAAACATTTACAAGAAGGATTATAATTGACAAATTAAATGAGTCTTAATTTGTAAGACGATATTTGATTAAAATTTTATTAAACCAATTTTATGCTGAGAGTTAACATGAGATGCGTGCGCAGATCTAGAGGTCACATTTCAGAGATATCCAAGTATAATTGAAAATTGTTTATAGGGAGGGCCCAAATAGAATGGGCATGTTAACTCTCAGCATAATATTGGTTTAATAAAATTTTAATCAAATATCGTCTTACAAATTAAGACTCATTTAATTTGTCAATCTTATTAAACCAATTATGCTGAGAGTTCCCATGAGATTTTAGAGTCAATATTACTTGGATCCACAAATAACCAAGTGTCATGATATTGACTCATGAGTAGCTGACTCAGAATTATTCCACCAATGACTATGACAGCTTTGTACCATAACTAATGCTGGTCATTTGAATCATGGATAGACAATGATGTTTATATACCATGTACATGTATTGTAATAATGAAATAATACTATACTAATTTTTATTAACGAATTTACATACATTTTGTTGCTAGCTATAACACAGAATGACATCATTTATCTTTCTGTCCACGAAGCAAGCGTACACTATAATTTTCATTATAATCTTGAAAAGTAACTGGTCTATTATAACATTTTCGGAATATAGACTCATTTGTCCATCCCGCAGACTTCAATATTGTATTTACGGCAACTCCTGCCTTAAGGGCAGCTGACGTACTTGCTGATCTAGTACTATGGGTTTTAGACAACTTAACATTGACTCCAGCAAGTTGTAGCATAAGTTTAATCCAATTACTTAAAGTTGATATTGCTGGTTGATTATAAGGTTTCGTATATGTAGCAAAAAGTTTTTCAGTTCTTTGAATATATTCTTTTAGAACTTTCATTATGCATAATCTTGGTTCTTCAACAAATGCAGGAAAGGACAAAGGTGGTAAATACTTTCCAGGTTTCGAAGTTTTTAAAATTTCATGTATCTCTATATTTACATGGTCATTTTAAATGTTCATAAATGTCAAATCTAAACTATGTAATGTGTATACTCTTTGCCCTGTTATCAGAGCCAACAGCATTACCAATTTTAATGATAAAGTTCTTAAAGACAAAATATTTACAGGCGACAATATTTTCAAATAATCCATAACAAGATTAACATCCCATGTCTGTTGATATCTTGGGAAAATAAGTTTTTTTGTTATACACTCCTTTTAAAAATCTCTTTACAAGTGGAAGCTGACCAACAGAAACACTTTTTCCTAATGTCAAGTAAGAAGATAATGCTGATCGAGTTGTATTTATAGAACTCCAGACTTGTACAACATAGTAAGAAATTCTATTATATCCACTTCAGTTGGCGTAAATATATTAATTTGTCGTTGACAACAAAATGTACACCATTTTGTGAGATACGACCTATATTGTCTTTGTGTTGAAGTTCTCCAGGATGAAAATATAATGTCTGAAGCTTCTTGTGATAGTCCTGAATTTTCCATAATTTTCCGGATACCCTGAAGACTCCCAATATCAATTTTTTCAATGGATGTTTCATCTGTGGGTTTGTTGGTTGAGTTAGCAGTGGTTGAGATTTTTGACTGGGAATGATGAATGAATCTTGAACTATATGGTGCAACATTTTCGGAAACCAATGCTGGGTTGTCCATAGTCAGTTCCGTTTCTTCTGCTATTAATTTCTGCACCACTTTTCCAGCTACCATGTTATCTAAATATAATCTAATATGGATATTAGTTTTGGTAGAGCAGAAACACTTCAAACTTAAAAAAGCAGCTTTTAACTCCAAAAAGTTTATATGTAATTTTTTCTCTTCATATGACCAAAACCCACTGGTTTTCAATGTGGTATTATCGATCACACCTCCCCAACCAGTCTTTGAACTATCAGTTTTTAATACTAATTCAGGGTCTTTACGAACTAACGGTTTAAAGCTAGATTCTACATGTTTAATCCACCAATTAAGTGTTTTTACAGATTCATTTGATATGACCATTTTGGATTCAAAATTCCCATTACTTTCTTTTAGTTTCCTGTCTTTTTCGATTTCTCATGATTTAATGTGGATTGGTGCATATTCAACACCTGGTTCGGCAGCCACTAATTTCCCAACAATTTGAGCAAATTCTCGTATTGTTATCTCTCTATTTTTAACATATTTACAACAAAGTTCTTTGATCTCCTTTGCCTTTTCATGTGTTAGTCTAATGGTCATATTTTGTGAATTCAAAACAAATCCTAAAAATATGATAATTTGTGTAGGTTACATTACTGATTTAGTTGGATGTATGGTAAATCCCAAACTATCTAATAGACTGACTGTTTCAGAAATATTTACACTACATTCTGAAAAAGAATTACTAATAAGTAAGCTATCATCAATGTAAGCCACATTTGTGTGTCCTTTTTTACGCAGATGAGAAAACGATACTTTCAATATTCTAGGAGCAGTTGTTAATCTATTTGGCAAACATGTGTATTCATATAAGTGGCCATTCCAATAAAACCGCAGGTATTTCCGATCAAATTTGTTCACTGGTATGGAATAATAGGCATCTTTCAAATCTACAGAACTAAACCATGAATGTTTTGAAATACATTGTAAAACTGATTTCAACGTTTCCGTTTTAAAATGATGTTTCTCAATCTCACAATTTAAAACTTTTAAGTTTAATATAACTCTGTAAGTACCATCCTTTTTGATCTTACAAATATATTAGAAATGTACTGATTTCTAACATTTGTCACTGAGTGTATGATATCTTTTTGCAAAATGATTTCAATTTCCCTTTGAACCATATTTGTTTCATCGGAATTGAATACTAATTCCTTAGGTTTCTTGTTTTGTATAGGTGTATTTTCAAACTCAATATTATATCCACAGATAACATTTAAAATCCATTTATCAGATGTTAATCTACTCCAGTTTTCATAGAAATGTTGTGTTTTACCACCAACAAAATTATCAGGTGTATTAACTAATGTGTCGTGTAATACATGTATATTATCAACCTGTAATTCTGTCTTAATTGTACTCACACATGTATCTTTCTCTGAGAAGTCTAATCCTGTTCCTTTTGGAGAAAGGGTTTTCTGTATTTCTTCTTTTTGAAGCCTGTCTTGTCTAAAAAAAACTTTTTTCTGTCATTATTGTCGTTTTTCGAGCTCCTATTTGTAAAATGTTTCCTACCAAACCCTCGACCACCTCGGTTATTAGGCACAAAGGAACGACGGGTCCTTTCTCCAGGTTCTTTATTATTTTTCCCAATCTTCCGTCCATTACTAAATTCTGCATCTAGCTCTTTTACTTTCTCCTTAATATCATCTCCGAATAGCTGGTGTGTCTTCATTACAAAGACCTTTATACCTGTCTTGTAAATCATCCTTAACAAATGTTCTTCTTCTCAATGTTATATCTGAATAGGTTACTTGAACCAACTGGTAGACATCTTTACATAATTGTGTTGTCGATTTAATTTCCTCTTTCGACATTCCTTCATTCTTTGAAGATTTCTCAACAAAAAGATCAAGTAGATATAGGAGAGGACAAGTAGCTTTTCCCAATATATTTTGGATTCTTTGTAGTTTGACATTTCCCATTTTGTGTTCTGAAGACATCTCTTTCCAAATACCTAAATATAAGTACATTTATTTAAATATGGTATTAAGCCAATATTATGCTGAGAGTTAACATGATGTATTTAATTATTTTTATAACACATTTCCATTAATACAAAATCATATAAAACACACCTGTATCAGGTGTTATAATCTGTTTTACATTACTGCATGTATTTTAAACATAGTCTATAAAAAGACAAGTGTGGATTTTTACCCAAGTCATAATTAACACTTTTGTAGTTAATTTTGATTTGTATATAATTGCATAATTGCACAATATCCAACTCACCAACATTAATTCTTGGAACTGTCAAACTAGTGACATTTTCTAGCTTGGTATATTTCTTTGACAATTCTTTTAGTTTGTCTTCATTGGCTCTTTTCCTAAGGCCATTATTTACAACACTGGCCAAGTCATTGTTAATTTTTGGATCCGCCTTTCCTTCTGTGGCAATGAACTCTCTCTTAAGTTCAATAACCGAAGAGTTCTCATCATGATCAGCATTACGTGTCTCTACCTGCTTCGGTTCGGTATTTTCTGTAACACCTGCTTGTTCAAGATTGTCCTCGTCTTGAACAGAAAAATCCGAGTCACATTCACTCGAAATATCTGAATAATCATTTTCACATTCAGAGTCTGTCCCAAACAGTTTGTCCAGCTCTTTTGAATAATTGTCTGCCAACCTTGGCTTGACGTGATCGCGATGAGCATGGCGATCATCTATTTTTTGTCTTTTTTGTCGAACCTCGGTCTCTTTAGGCACTGTGCAACTGGCAGTTGCTTACCGCATACTGTTCGTATTTGGCACAGATACTGTTTGATTATGCAATAAATTTTGCATCAGCAACTGGTTTTGCAATCAAATCTGATATACATCCGGAATGTTTTTATCAGACGGTTGATTGACGGAAGCTCCGCCCACTTGTCGCAATTTGTCAACATTTTCATTTCTAGCTTCATTCACATTATTTTTATCATTGTTAGTGTCAAATGAAGCTGAATTAATAAGGTGCATATGTTGTATTTCCTCATGATCAATTTGAAGAAATCTACTGTCAGAACTATTCTTGGACATTCCAGAATGTTCATCAACATTGTCCGCCATTTTTGGCTACACGAGAGAGACAGTTTGCACCTCGGTCACAAGGAACGACCTCGACCGCAGCCGTCAGTCTTATGTTCCTAGACCGTTACAATAAAAACACGATTATTATTACGTGCCACAAAATCGAAATTATAATCCAACAATATAAATATATTCCTGTAAACGAATATTCAAATCAATCAATATAATTTAACATCTTGACCTCACGCAATCTGTTACGCAGTGACCTCTAAATCTGCGCACGCATCTCATGGGAACTCTCAGCATAATTGGTTTAATAAAATTGTGTATAGGGACATGGAGCCTTTACAGTTAACTAAATAATGCAGTTAATATTAAAACTAAGGTTCTCCTCCCTCCGACATGTGTGACCATAGCCGATTTTGACTACTCTGTTTAGGCCCTATGTACTTTTTGCTCCCAAAGATATTTAAATTATTTGCCTTTGCAATCTTTTGGCTTTTAGAGTACTCTGATGAAGGTTATTTCGAAAATGCTTGGTGTGTACCGCATTTTGATATCTACGGTTTTATTACATTAAGCAATTCTTATATTGCTGTTTTCACGATATTCATATTAAGGTTATTAATATTGCAGTTACATTAAAATGGTACTGGATAGTATGGAATTGTCAAAGTTTGTGTGACTACAGTTTAAGGGGATCTGAAAGTGGTGACTTCTGGTGAGATGGTATATGTTTATTCTGAATCGCATACAGCAAATTGGAGGGTCGGTCGTGATCGTGATCGTATGGGAATTAGATTTACAACTACCTGTGTAATCAATGCCTATCACTACTAAAGTTGTGAGTTCGAACCTCGTTCATGGTGAGGTGTACTCGATACAACATTATGTGATAAAGTTTGTCAGTGATTTACGACAGGTCAGTGGTTTTCTCCACCTATAAAACTGACCACCACGATATAACTGAAATATTGTTGAAAGTGGCGTTAAACACTATAAACCAAACCAACCAATCTATGCAGCAAATTTGAAGTCATCATGGCTGTCTTGATATTGTATGAATGTGACTTGTCGTGATATGGGTACGTCTGACATTATGACTTGTAATAACATATTTGGACGTATTTTAGTTTTATCGCGGCATAAAGTGGAAACAAAATACAACGTTGTAAACGTTACACGTGGTCATGCACTGTGCATTACAAGGGTATTTGCTTCGAATCACACCTATAAATGATTGGTTGTTTGTTTCTTTAAGTTCAACTGCATATGTTTCGTGCATAGACAGGACCAGAATATTTTATACCAATCGAGAGAGCATCACATAATCACATAATCGCCACCTTGGGACTTTCTGGCCAAATATGTGGGTTGTGTCCTAGGACCCCAACCAAATGAGATAATTCTACTTCATATTTTGCAACATTAATTTTATTATGACCGGTCAATGCAAAAACTTTACCATGGACCATAGAGGGTGGGGCCGTGTGTGGAGAGTGGCGGACTATAGAGGGTGGGGTCGTGTGTGGAGAGTGGCGAACCATAGGGGGTGGGGCCGTGTGTGGAGAGTGGCAGACCATAGAGGGTGGGGCCGTGGGTGGACAAATGGCGGACCATGGAGGGTGGGGCCGTGTGTGGAGAGTGGCGGACCATAGAGGATGAGGCCGTATGTGGAGAGTGGCGGACCATAGAGGGTGGGGCCGTGTGTGGAGAGTGGCGGACCATAGAGGGTGGGGCCGTGCATGGAGTGTGGCGGACCATAGAGGGTGGGACCGTGTATGGACAGTGGCGGACCATAGAGGGTGGGGCCGTGGGTGGAGAGTGGCGGACCATAGAGGGTGGGGCAGTGTGTGGAGAGTGGCGGACCATAGAGGGTGGGGTCGTGCGTGCAGAGTGGCGGACCATAGCAGGTGGGGCCGTGCGTGGCGAGTGGCGGACCATAGAGGGTGGGGCCGTGTGTGGAGAGTGGCATACCATAGAGGGTGGGGTCGTGTGTGGAGAGTGGCGAACCATAGAGGGTGGGGCCGTGCGTGGAGTGTGGCGGACCAAAGAGGGTGGGACCGTGTGTGGAGAGTGGCGTACCATAAAGGGTGGGACCGTGGGTGGAGAGCGGCGAACTATAGAGGGTGGGGCAGTGTGTGGATAGTGGCGGACCATAGAGGGTGGGGCCGTGCGTACAGAGTGGCGGACCATAGATGGTGGGGCGGGGCCGTGCTTGGCGAGTGGCGGACCATAGAGGGTGGGGCCGTGTGTAGAGAGTGGCGAACCATAGAGGATGGGGTCGTGCGTGGAGAGTGGCGGACCATAGAGGGTGGGGTCGTGTGTGGAGAGTGGCGGATCATAGAGGGTGGGACCGTGCGTACAGAGTGGCGGACCATAGATGGTGGGGCGGGGCCGTGCTTGGCGAGTGGCGGACCATAGAGGGTGGGGCCGTGTGTAGAGAGTGGCGAACCATAGAGGATGGGGCCGTGCGTGGAGAGTGGCGGACCATAGAGGGTGGGGTCGTGTGTGGACAGTGGCGGATCATAGAGGGTGGGGCCGTGCGTGGAGTGTGGCGGACCATAGAGGGTGGGACCGTGTGTGGAGAGTGGCGTACCATAAAGAGTGGGGCAGTGTGTGGAGAGTGGCGGACCATAGAGAATGGGGCCGTGCGTGCAGAGTGGCGGACCATAGAAGGTGTGGCCGTGCGTGGCGAGTGGCGGACCATAGAGGGTGGGGCCCTGTGTGGAGAGTGGCGGACCAAAGGGGGTGGGGCCGTATGTGGAGAGTGGCGGACCATGGAGGGTGGGGCCGTGTGTGGAGAGTGGCGGACCATAGAGGATGGGGCCGTGTGTGGAGAGTGGCGGACCATAGAAGGTGGAGAGTGGCGGACCATAGAGGGTCGGGCCGTGCGTGGAGTGTGGCGGACCATAGAGGGTGGGGCCGTGCGTGGAGAGTGGCGGACCATAGAGGGTGGGGCCGTGCGTGGAGTGTGGCGGACCATAGAGGGTGGGACCGTGTGTGGAGAGTGGCGGACCATAGAGGGTGGAGCCGTGTGTGGAAAGTGGCGGATCATAGAGGGTGGGGACGTGTGTGGAGAGTGGCATACTCCTTGCACATTAAATACCCCTTTTGTTTTTGTAGATTTTGGAAAATGGGAGGTGCATTTTAGCCGCTACAAAAGTTTATTATTCTTAGTCCTTACCATACTCTCAATATTTTTCCATTTGGGAATCAAAAGGTCGTTAAACCGGTTGACCCATTCCTCTCAAATTGTTGTATACATTCATACATATTCATGAACTTGTTCTCGTCATGAACGAAATATATGTCGTTGGACTAATCGAAACACATTATCCTATTGTGTTTAAGCTAATACAAATTATTATTTATGACTTACGGTGTCAGAAAAGAAATAAGAAATGTATACAATTCTCGAGCACCTGGGTTTATCCACTTATCTCTCTCTCTCTCTCTCTCTCCCTCTCTCTCTCTCTCTCCTTGGTTGCTTGGGTGCGATTCTCATCTCTTTCATTCTTAAATAAGTTTTCTGTATGTTTATTATTCGTTCTGTATCTTGTGGCCAGCGTTGTTTGTGTCTCTAGATTGTCAGCTCTTTATTGTCCATTCCGGTTTTTTTCTAACAGTTATTATACTTCTTGATGTGTAGGCTATTACAAAGAGGACAATCAGTAATTTTATTCATTGATTTTAAATTGTCTAGGCGGTAGGTAAATAACAAAAAATCCAAAGTTATCCCACTACAAAGGGTTTTGATAACAATACAGAGTTGTAATCAAATGTATTTATGTCTACTATGCATTTTTTAATTACGTTCCTACTACATAATAGTAAGTGCCATGTTCTCACCAAAATAAAATTTAATAGGCAGATCATATCAGAGGCGTCCAACTAAATAAAAGATCATATGTTTTAAGAGCTGTAAGCCATACATAAACTCTACACGCCTTACCGTTTTATAGGAATTTAATATTGCAAAAAACTTTAAATTTATAACATTAAATTAATATTAAATTCAGTATGTTTACAGTTAATATTATATTGTCGTCTTTTTTTTCTAATCTCGGATTGTGCAAATCAACTCTTGTTCGTAAATTGTAGATTATATTTTATTGTCAGGGAATGTAAAATTATCTGATTGCCGTAATAGTAATGTTAATAGAGTTCATTCCCCTTTCCGATCTATTACATAATTAGTTGAAAAATACGTCGTTTGATCGTATTACAATATCAAAAATGGGTGAGAAAAAAGGTAAATCAACATAGGCATTTAGTCTTTTCCATGAACAGAAACAAGTAAATCATTTAATCATTTCCATGAACAGAAGCAAGCAAATCATTAAATCATTTCATTTCCATGATCAGACACAAGTAAAGCATACCTATGAAGTCATTGCAATGATCAGAAACAAGCAAGAGAGTTTGAATATATCAAAAGGGTAATCAGAATTCGTAAATCGAAGGCCAGACAACACACAATGGCAAAAAGAAAAAAAGACAAGCAAAAATGTAAAACTCACTACACAGAAAGCTAAAGAACGTTCAACACGAACCTCACTAAACACCGGTGGTACGAAATGGTACGCAGTTCCAGCTTCACCAGGGGTACCCGTCGTGTTATTCTAGTTTCAAACGTGGTGATAAGTCATGAATGAGGAAAGGACCGGGTATTGCCTACTACAGTGGAACATATGCGTGGCCGCTTGTGACACAGATATTCCGTAACGGTTAACCAGATCATGGCGGCGACCGTAAAACTGTTGACGTGATGATTTGAACTTAAACAATAGGAACTTTTGATTCAGTAGCGTTCTTGTTAGCAGCAACCCTCTATCAAGAAAATCATGATATGAACCACAAGCTCTGGAATATCGGATCAACTGAGAAATATATACTCATATAAAGTATGGCATTCATTCTGTAATAGGTAGCCATATACCCAATGTAATTATGATATAAGAAGATAGTGGTAAACATCAGATTATTTTTCTTTTCAGTCATTGCCAAGTGGGAGACCAGGACAAAAACAGAATCTTTGTTTTATCTTAATATCATAAATAATATGTGTATTAATGGTTTACAATGTTAACTTACGGGGAATGGTTTAGCTATATAAAATTGGGTTGACTACGGTATACAGTTTGTATGAAAACTTATTAGTCATCATGATTGTGTGTTGCTTTCTTATTAATATCAATAAGATATATAATTTCTGATTAAAATTACAATATTTATCAATAATTCCTTATGTTCAGGGTTAAGGTTAGGGTGTTTAACGCCACTTTCAACAATATTTCAGTTGCATCGTGGTGGTCAGTTTTATTGGTGGAGGAAATCGTAGTACACGGAAAAAACCACACACCTGCCGTAAGTTATTAACAAACTTGATCACATAATGTTGTACTCCTCGCCTTTTAGGGGAGTCGAACTCACAACATCAGTGGTGATAGGCACTGATTGCATATGTAGTTGTAATTCCAACTAACATACGATCATGACCTGTACGACCTCCTAACATTACGATAGTTATCGATAATCCCTAATGTTCAGGAAAATTACTCATAATTACTAAACCCCTATGATATTATTTTTTTAAAAGTCCGCGGATTAAATAAATCACTACTACACTTTGGATATATATATATATTCTTGTAACAGCATCAAGGGTGTCATGGTTAGCGTGTTTGCCTCGAGTGCGTAGATCGTGGGTTCGAGCCCCTGTTGGGTCAAACAAAAGACTATAAGATTGGTATTTGTTGCTTCTCCGCTAAGCACGCATCATTAAGGAAAAAGAGCATGGTTGGTTGGAATCAGGATAATGTGTCAAAGTGGGGTGACATGTCTACACGCAGACTGTTGTTTCAGTGAACTAGGACTATACAAATCCAACTAAGCGTGTTGGTGTAGTACAAAGCGGACATAATCATCGTCTCATTCAAAATTAACTTGTTCTCGCCATGATATAGCTGAAAAATTGTTGAGTTGTCGTTAAGCAACAATCACTCACCAGAGGCGGATTTAGAGGGGGCGTGCAGGGCGTGTGCCCCCCCCCCCCCCCCCTAAAATTCGCAAAGCATATGTTATACAACGTTAATTAAGCAGTTCAACAAACAACTTTTTCATGAATGGCCGACTCGTGACCTGCAGTAAAATATTCCTACACATTGTAAATACACGTTGGGTGTGTTCGCTGAATCATATATGGATTGCTGTCAGTAGTTCAAAGATTATTCCATTCTGATTGGTTCCGAGGTACCTGACATCAACTATTTTCTCACGCTAATTAAACATTATTTCTTCAGTCAATTTTACAATTATAAGAAAAACAAATCTTTGCAGATGAAAGCATTAGTAAACTTAGATCCTAATACTGATGTTCTTTCAACATCAGTATCATTCATAAGGGACGGACCATTTAACTTCCAGGGGAGGGGGGCTGTTTTTTTTCTAAAAAATATATTCGGATTCCCAATGTTCCTGAAAAAATATTCTGATTTTGGTGGAGGAAAAAAAATAATAATTTGATTCAGAGTTTTTGTCATATAACTTAATGTTAAATTCTGGTAAAAAAATTTCGCTATGCGCGACAAAAAAAATAAATATTCTAACTCTCGTTTTCAATAAATGAATCAAACGACGAAAAGAAAAGCTCCATCCGGACGGGGCAGTATTAACTAGAACCACCCGAAAGGACAAGCACCGAAAGTACAGTGAAATGAGGAATGCGTTAAAACTAGTAAACCAATAGTTCTTTGAAGGGTTAAAATATCGTGATCAATCAGTCATGAGTTGAACAATTCGCATCACGGTTGTTCAAAAAAAGTTTTACTTTATGTTCTTATAATCTGACAAAAATATACTGTTAACAATTATCCGACAAAATTAAGACTCAAAGTCAAGTTTCTTTGGTGTGATAAAAATGGTGTGGTTGGTTCAAAATTGTCGTTCAAATAAATGTCTGTAATCACAGGCACTTGTTTCATTCAAAAAATATATGCCCCCCCCCCCCCCCCCCCCCCCCTCCTCTTCCTTACTTCAAGGTAAACATCTGCCCTTTACCCCTTCCCCACTTCGCCTCAATATTTTCACTTATTTGTGATCCTTTCGCTGACCCAATTATATCGTTACACTCCCGAGATATTTCTCTTTTCGACTGCCACATTTAAATATAAATACCGGGGGCCCCTGGGACGAATTGGACAAGAATATTGAGCGAAAGAGGCATTTTCTATTTTTCAGTCACTGAAACGGATACAGTCACTTCCGGTCCGTTCTAAATTGATTAAGAAGCTAAAAAAAAAGGTGTTTTAAAAATCAAATGTCAGTAATTTGGAGTTGAACATATTTTTATAATCTGCATTGAAACAATTATCTGTATTTTAAAGGCTTACTTTACATTTGAGAGGAGATGATCATGATGGCATTGTTACACATGGCCGGTCTAGAGAATTCCGAATGCATATGAAAAATCCAGCGCAAACCGGAAGTGGTTGTATCCGTTTCAGTGATTGAAAAATAGAAAATGTGACTTTCGCTCAATATTCTTGTCCAATTCGTCTGAGGGGGGCCCCGGTATTTATATTTAAATGTGGCAGTCGAAAAGAGAAATATCTCGGGATAAAATAAAAATTATTAAAATATCACAAATATATGAAATCTGGAAGACCAAATACGTATATGCTAATTTATAAATATGATAAATGTCCCATAATTTTATACGATCAATTTACATGTAACAAATTTTGTACAATAATACCCCCAGCAATGTTATTGTAAATGTTGCATCTGTTAGAGGCCGCTCTGATACAGACCGATGTTACAGGACGATATTTTTGCAGTTCTTTTTATGAACGAGCTTAAGAATTTGACCATTGTTGTAATAGGAAAATTAGGTAAACTCGTTCACAAACAAAACTGTTCTCACGATTTTCTTTTTTATTTTATAAATTATAACATCATTATTGTATAAATTAGATACATTACTATAAAAACAGAAGAAGTTGTCCGTATTTGAGTACTCATGCGGAAAAATAAACCCGGTATATCCAATACGGCCCGGTTCTTTTGTTTCAATAGTACTGTATCTAATACTTAATTATATACGTGTTGTACATTTGTAATACAATTCAATTCAAATAAAAATGAACGATTATAAATAATTTCTGAGTTGTAGATGATGGTACTTTACAAGTGTAGCAGATATTGTAATGGACCCCAATTAAAACTTTTAAAACAACAAAATATACCACTGTTATTTTAATCCAGTAGGCATAGTGAGAACAATATCGTTAAGATTAGATATAAGTGACATGCAACTATTAAGATATTTTCCCCAATAATCTCAATACAGAGTTGTTATTTTGTCTACATAAT
The DNA here is from genome assembly GCA_963383655.1 of Bathymodiolus septemdierum. Taxonomy (NCBI): domain Eukaryota; kingdom Metazoa; phylum Mollusca; class Bivalvia; order Mytilida; family Modiolidae; genus Bathymodiolus; species Bathymodiolus septemdierum. Next base: position 38,112,912 of record OY726524.1, on the reverse strand, counting down.
TGTGAGTAGTAGTGTAAGAGAAATACGCAAATTTTAACGATTTTCATAGTCTTCGTGGATTCTCGCGAGTCGCGATAAAATTGCAGTGATCTCATTTTTATTTTTTTTATTTCTATGTGATAAATTTATCATAACTCATAACGAAAAAATTCTAACATAAATAATTTAAACTCTCCTTAAATAGTTTTGAATGGTTTGAATTTGCCATTATTTAATAGATAAATGTTATCAAAGTATCAATTACTAACGTTAAGAAATCAATGTTAATGAAGTTGCGAGTAGTTTATATACGGCATAATGTTAAACATCACATGCCTATATGGTGTGACCGCCTACAACATGTATTTAATTAAATGAATAAATTCACATATTTATACAAACATTACTAAAGGCGTTTACTTTGTTGAAATGTGTAAAAAAAAATGTGTAAATAGATTGATTAATAATGCTTGTCAACACAAATAATAGGATCGTCATTTGGAACAGGAAAGCGGCTAGCGGGCCTCACCCAACTCGAATATTTTTGTCAAATGCATTCCTTATTACAGTAACATTAAATATTTTTGTTATACCTTATAATCTGTTCTCTATATCAATGTATTAGGAATAAAAATCAACATTTTTACTGTTTTTTTTTTAAATCTAACAATCCTTGAATCAGCGATCTGTTGACCATCAACAGTTTTCGGTCTGTTGGACCGAGTCTGTTGACCGCTTGTCCTACTTTTATTGGTTACTTAAAATAGCTGCATGCGTATGTCACGTGATTCCCTGTCGTCTGTGTAACGTTTACTAAAAACAAAAATGGCGACATCCAGGTTCGCCGATCTGTCTGAAGATGAAATGGAGGAGATTTTAAACGAAACGAAAAATAATTTATAAGCTGGTCGCGATAAGCCAGTAAAACTAAAAATAGGAAAAGAAATTAAAATAGAAAGCATTAAATATGATAAGGTATAACAAATCAGTTATAGACTGGTTCCTCGAACAACAGCTGTTGTCCTCGGACCCAGTCAATAACTGTATAATGTTGATAACAAGACAATATAAAACAAATGTAACAGTTTCCTCCGTTATGTGGCGTTCAGTTTTTGAAATTCAGTTAATCAGAAAAAAACGTTTTTGCCCTTCCTTCCGCCATATCCAATCGACATCACAAATTTCGTAACGGTTAGTACGCTATGCATTCTTGTAGCATAAATGCTTTTTCCCTTTGATGTTTTATGTGAATTACTCAGCTTGAAAAACGTGATTGTAGAAAACCATGGTCAATTATCTGGAATTGAAACGTTTTGGATTCCAATGCAAATGGACGAGGCTTATACTATGGGATAACACGCAGGACTAAATGTTGTGCCATAAGCTTGAGTTCCGTAACAAATGTCATTACACGTACTTGAATTAATGTGCACAATTAGTAAATATTTCTGTTGTTTTTTTTAACTACATGTAACATAACCGGATTTCAATATGTGTTGACATTTCGCTACAACTAATCCTCTATCGTGTGGTAGTTGGATTTACAACAGCATGTGCAATCAGTGCCTTCACCAATAAAACTGCATACAACATAACCCTTACCCTACGTATTAAAATCAAATATTGCAAAAGGAACCCGCAATCAGAAGGACAGTTAGATAATTAAATTGGAAGTGTGCCTAAGCAATCACATATCACAATCAAATAACAAATATTAGAATGATAGTGATAGTGGACATCAAGTATTTGATCTACAAGTACTTTGTTAAGGTCAATTGAACCCAGGCATGTATATATCTAGTTTTGTGTATAAGACGCATTTCTGTGATAACATACATTAAGTACGCCCACAGTCAAAATATTGGAAAACATTGGCCGATTTTGGTTCTCCTGTGTAGGCCCTTTGGTTTACTAGCTCTCAAAGACTTTTCAATTATTTGGTTTTCCAATCTATTGGCAATGAGCATACCTGATGAAGGTTATTTCAGTCCAGCATCGTGGTTCTTGTTACAGAGAACCGCTCTGGCATAACGCACACGTCGAACGCACAAAAATAATGACAGACTGATAAATGATCTATGTTCTGGCTTGGGGAAAGCACAACGTTGTGGCGGGTTAAAACATTTGTTGATATCTAAACACAAATAAAGGAATCGTAAAAAAAAATGAATCGTGCCCACATTCTTCTCAAAGCAAAGACTGGTTTGGGGAAATATGGTTTCCTGATGACTTCTACTTGATTAGACAGAAATTGTTAACACTACCAAAACATCTGCTCTCACTCAATTTTCTCTTTTTCCTCTTTTTCCTTTTTTGTGGGGGTTCATGTTTTATGTTTAAACCAAATTAGTTTTTTTAATTATTTCTTGTTCGATGAAATAGAGTTCATACATTCTTTGAGTTGAATCTTTCATGATCCTGTCATTTATTTGATCCTGTCATTTATTTGTTTAAATTACTTATAAAACGTAGATACCAAATTTAGTCGCGCTCCACGCGTTTCTGAAAAATCCTTCATAATCGAAAGATTCCAAAGTCAAATAATTTAAAGTTTTGGGAGCAATAAAACCAAAGGGCTTAAAACGGGATAACCAAGATCGGCTAAGAACCTTAGTTTTATTAATAATTACATTATCTAAGAACTGTAAATTACAGTAAAAAATAAACCTAATAAACTATGTCAGTGACTACTGTGCGGGCGATTCCCTCGGGGAATAATAGTCTACCAGCAGAGGTTATCGACCCAGTGATAGTAGAACGTTTTCCTAATAGTTCATTATCTAAAACGACTGTACTGTACAACGTCTATCAAGTTTCTGCTTTACTTCCGGTTCACAGAATGTCATTAGGTTTGACACCTGTATTGATTATGTTATTGAATATATTACAGTTGTGAATCTGATTAAACAATGTATATTTCAGTAGCAAAAAAAATAAGTGTCGGGTCACATCTTGGTGGGTCAATCGAAATGAATGGTGTCCATAAATATCTAATTTCTAATTTAAAGAATAATGTTGTAATAAATTGAGAAATTTGACATAGAAAACGTTACAAAATGTTCACCATAGCATCTTATATTTCGTCTTCATCATACATAAAATACATTCTAGTAGTGTCAGTTGACATTCCCAGGTGTGTTACAGAAATGTTTTTTTATTCTAGTTAATCAGTTCATGTAACTAAGTTTATCCGTGCATAGCATTAAAATATAATTTATGTATATAACTGTTCATCTTTAAAATAAAATTAAGAAATAATATTAAAAAAATTATGTGCGTTTTATCATAAAGTTACTTTGAAAATATAATTTATAAACCATATCGAATGTATAATTGTTCATCCATAGAGTTAAAATTATATATATATATTGATATTTAAGAAAAATATATGTACGTTTCATCACAACGTTACTTTGAAAAATAACAACAACAATAATTTGTAAGTAAACGTTATTCCGTGCACGTTTGATTACAGTGTAAAGCAGGATGAATATATAACATTAATGACAAATAGACTGATTCAAGTCAAATCTTGGTGTGATCAAGGCAAGGGTTATGATGTTTAACGCAACTTTCAATAATATTTCAGTTATATCGTGGCAGTTAATTTTATTGGTGGAGGAAACCGGAGTAGTCGGAGAAAACCACCGACCTGCCGCAAGTCACTGACAAACTTTTATCACATAATATTGTATCTAGTGCACCTCGCGATGATCGGGATCCGAACTCGCAAGTTTAATGGTGATAAGCACTGATTTCATAAATAATTGTAAATTCAATGTTCAAGTCAGTCCTGTCATATATTAATCTCATTGACTTTAGGTACACATTCAAAATATTGATAAAGTTATGAGGAATCACATATTACATTATTGTAGTAATACTCAGCAAGTTGATTGCTTGAAAAATAATATGTCGATATCTAAATTAAAAACTACGGAATTAATTTCATCAGGTACAAAAAAATGTGGCTCATAGCCAAAAGATCGGGAAGCCAAATAAATCAGATATGGAGCAATATTTTCAATAATTGATGGAACCAACTGTAGTCCCAATGCGGTTCTGGCGTGTAGGTCGGTAAACCTTGTTTTCATTTCATTTAGCGTACAGTAGAGAAAAGGTGCAGTTATTGACTTCCTAAAGTAGTCTTCTGGACTCTGCTTCAACATTATCTCTCATTATTTATCTCCCGCATATTCTAGGTTTTTTAACCTCTATGTCTAGCGGTTCACATATTTTAGCACTCCTCTCAAAACACTAGTGGTTGAATTGTTCAACATTTGCTCTGCAGTCTAGTGAGCTCTGAATTAAATTTACGCTTGTTAAGGCTTTGCTTATGTCAAGTGATCTCTCTTGTAGTGATCTTGTAGAGGACCTTTGTAAGTTGGAATAACTTGTGTCCGATCCAAATGTTATATATTTAACAATAAAATAAGTTTAATCTAAATCTAGTGATCTGCTGAGCCCTTTCTTAAAAGCCAGGCACATTTGAACAATAACAATGGTTACGACAAAATCAAAGTTGCAAATGGAATTCAACAAAGAAGTTACATCAGCTTCTTCTGGTCTGGTGTATGTGTGTTTTGACAGTTTTGTAAAGTGCTCAAGGGTTTGAGCAATAGCAGGGGGGAAATCTAATTTAAATCTATTTTATTTCTAATTAATTTTAATTATTTTATATGTATTTATATTTTCATTTAGAGTTTAAAATATGCTGTATTCATATATTTTCAAAACGGAAGCTTGTATTTTTTTTATTTTTTTTTTTTGTAATACAGCAACATTTGCCTTTAATTTTTTTGTGAAAATAAATGATATTTAGAAAAGAATTTCCTTGAAAGAGCCTCAATTTACAGGTGTTGGTGGTTATACCTAGATGAAATTGTGACACTAGACATGTTTACATAACGGTTTAAGACAATACCTGATTAATTGGTATTTTGACAATTTGATTTATCATAATTACTAATAATTACTTATAATGAAGATTTCAATGCAAAGAAATTAATTTGTATTTTCTTTTACTTTCATCACACAGATCGAAACCATTCGATTAAAGCCATATCGTGACGTTAACTAGCCTTGAAATGCGTATGTTAATATATGTGCTTGACTTATTCGACGGGGGGGGGGGGGGGGGGGGGGGGGGGGGGGAACTGAAGCCCCCATAGCCCCCCCTTGAATCCGCCACTGTTGACTACTGGGAAGATTATGTTTGTCTTCCTAGAAGATAAAATATAATATTGTGTAAAATAAATCCCATGAAGAGCAATGTTTGGGTGAAATTTGTACTGACAATGCATATTTTGATAATAACATTTAAAAAACGTTCGTATTCGCAAAACCAAGGAAAATGTCACGAATATACTTAGATATATTGTAAAATAACATCAGTAGTGGAGTTGAAGGTTTTTAACTTTCTAGTACAACAATTGCTACAGTTTACCTTATCCATTACCGTTAGATAATGTGATTCTGTTGGCGATATCAAAGGGAAACAATCCGAGTAACATTGATCGTTAATATTTAAATTCGCTACCGTTTGATAAGCATGTGTTATTTTAAAGTATAGCAAATAGGGAAAAAAACCGGTTAAACGTGGATGAGAACTTAACAGGGACGCTAATTTAAACATACTGCCCTTGGATGAAGGTGTTAGGGTAGATTAACACACGAGGAAAACAATTATCCAATGTTTTCAATGTGTTAATCGCCCCAACACCTTCATCCATGGGCAGTATGTTTTTTATTATACTGAATGCCTAATGATTCAAGTGTGCATTATGTTATTAGAAGGACAATTGTTAAAAAAATAAAAAGTTATACATTAAGATAGTTTACTTACATTAACAACAACAAAACATCAAATAGCAACAAATATAACACGATAATAACATAATGTTTATAAAAATTAATGTAAAATGTGATAAATATTATCACATGTTTGCTTCCATATTCTGACTATTGCATAAATAATTTTCAAGCTAGGCTATAATTGTTTTATCATTTTTCAATATTATTATTTAAATACATGTCTTAAAATTTGGAAACTTTATGAAAACTGAATTTTTTTGAAATTTTTGAAATTTTGAAATTTTTGGAAAATTTTGAGCTTTAAAACAATTTTTTTTTTTAATTTTAGAATTTTGAAAATCGGTAAACCTCGGCCGGAGCGGGTGTTAATTTTTCCGGATCGGCAAACTTCGGGCTCAGCGGGTGTTAATTTTAGGCATTAACACCCGTTGCTAATATTATCACATGTTGCTAGGGATGGGCGGGGCTTATGAAAGGTTAGTGAAAATTAACATATGCCGCTTGTCCAATGAAATGAATGGATAATGTAAGAAATTTGCATAAAGTATAGTAATATATATTAGCTGTAATATATCCAATTTAAATGTGGAACTTATGTTTTAGCATGAACCATGCCATGCAAACAATAGACACCGATGTATGAAATTGTTTGATGTGCCATACAGCTGATTATATGTATAAGCTATACCCGGTTTTCAAATACGATCTATACTGTTTTGAAATTTTGCTTGTTTGACGTAAATTGTAAAATCATGGAGAAAAAACAGATTATCAATCAATCAATCAATCATATGTGTTGGAACAATTGTTTGTATCATGTCTATTCAGTGGTGTTAAACACATCACTACTTGACGATATGCATTGCTCCAACACATTTTATCATCTTAACTGTAATACCATTAGAAATTGATATTTTGTAACTAGATTAACACGACGGGTGTCACTAGTGAAGCAGGAACTGCTTACCCCTCCGGAGCACTTGATTTCACCCTCAGGTTTTAGTGGGGTTCGTGTTACTCGATCTTTAGTTTTCTGTGTAGTGTTTTGTAGATCGTTGTTTTTCCTTTTGTCCTTTTCCTTTTGGCCATTGTGTTGTTTGTTCTTCGATTTACGCATTCCGATTACCCCTTTGGTATCTTCAATCTCTTCACTATCCAATAAATGGTAGAATTATTAGGAATTGTGTATTTTGACTATCTTCCGATTATCTTAGTACCATTGGAAATTTGGTATGTTGACTGGTCTCTAAATAGACGTACCGTACATTATCTGACATTTTTTAATATCATCCGCATTCCATTATCTTATGAATTTGGTATTCTCATATCATCTTCGTTAGTTATTAGTTATTAATCATAATTTAATATGTCTCTAGTAATATTACTGAAGTTAGCTGTAGAGGTTTAAAAGCAATAAATTATTATTATTATTAAATGTTGTAGTATTTGGATTTGGAAAGTATCAAGTATTGTCTAAATAAGACACGTGTACTGTCATTAAAAAGTATCAAGTATTGTCTAAATAAGACACGTGTACTGTCATTAAAAAGATAAAGTGTGAGATATCATGACTCAGGATGTTCAGATTATTTCAAAAGTAAAACTTTTACATTAAAAATAAAAAGCTAGATATCAAATTTAGTGCGCACGACGCGTTTCTGGAATAACCTTCAGGTACGATCAAAATTGAAAGAATGCAAGGCCAAATAATGTCCCGCTTTGTCAGCAATAAAACCAAAGGGCATTAACAAAATAGCCAAAATCAGCTAAGGTCACCTGTGCCTGAGGGAGGAGAACCTTAGTTTTATTAATAATTACATTATTTAGGAACTGTAAATTTCAGTAATATATATATATATAATAAACCATGTCAGTGTCGAAGCACTGACTACTGGGTGGATGATACCCGTGTGGACTAATAGTCCACCAGCAGCGGTATCTATAAGTACATAGCTAAACATCTCCAAAGGTGGTATTTGAGAACAACCTAAGGAGGGTTTTCCGTTTATCATATTTCTCTAGGTCACAGTATGTTTAATGTATAAATATTGTTACATGTAATTGTGCATTTTACCACGACGAATATAACAGCAATAAAACAATGGTGTTAGAGAAAGAATGTTTAAACAGTTATGGTCAACAATTCCACCAATATCAACAAACCAAACAATCACCTCTAACCTCACTGGACATAGGAAAGACCATGACTTATGACATATGACGTTAGAAATCCATGTCCTGGCATAAGACGGACACACAAATGTGGATCCTGTATGTCAATATTAATGGCAATAATAAAATATATATCTTATTCAGAACGCACGATATGATGTTCCCTCGCATGTAAATTCATTGGTAAATGGTCGGTAAAAAAATAGAAATCATGGCGTGGCCCCAATATGTGGGTTGTTACGTGCTTTATTATATTATATCGTGTAGCTGAAATATTTATATGGTAGTAAATATTTGATGCACATATCATGATTTGACCTATGAAAGTTTACAATTACATTTTTATACATAAAATGTTGTAAAATAAGTATGGTGTGCAGGATTTCGGTGAATAATGGTCCATAACAGTTGGTCGCATAATGTCAATGAGGAACATAAACACAAGTTCAACATATTTTTGTCTGAAATATGATAATTGTTTAATGATATAAAGTATTCACTTGATATGGGCGTTATTTTTGGTATGCTATTTCAATGATATGATATGTGTACTAAATTTACAACAAGTAAACAACACGTGTTTATATTTGAGCATACACGTAAATGATGAAATAACCCCCGTTCCTACGTATGTTTCTGGGAAAATCTTAATACTTGAGATCGATATCAGAGCAGGACCTCACGTCATTGGTGTTGTACCTGTAGTTGAATGTCAATGACCTCGCACACTCGGCCATGTAGGTCTTGTACAAGTTGTAGACCAACATTAAAAACAAATCCATATTGAATTGACTCACTGATAATTTGAGATGATGATCAAATTACTAAAATAAGCTCTGATTGTTCCGGTCTCTGAGCAGCAAATATAGAACAGTAAAAACAATATATGGATTAGGTCAAAGGTGATTACCAAAGAAAACTGTTGTCATGAAAAAGAAAAATTAGTGCGGTAAATATATATTTACGTTATTTCTGTTTCCTGCGTATAGTTGTGTCTAACACATATTGTGTTGTGTTTTTGCTTTGTTTTTCTTCGTCTTGTGTACCTTCTGTTGCCAGTTTTTCTTCGTCTTGTGTACCTTCTGTTGCCAGTTTTTCTGGATTGTCCATTTTTTATTGCCCCTTCGGTAATCTCGAACATTTATTCACGTTTGAAAACATTTCACAGTTGCATTTATCGGCACCAAACATATATGAAGGGAAAATCAGTCATTAAATATACATATATCTGTATTCCCATTCGATTTCTGATATTGTCCACTACAAATCGTCATTAAACATCAAATGTATTGTAATGTGCCCACGCATTTCAATCAAAATGATGAAATCCTTACTGTAATGTCGTCAAAGTCGTGATCGTTTCGATTGACAATTACCTGTGCAATCAAAGTTGTGAGTGCGAATACCGCTCATGGCGAAGTGTACACTATACAACATTATGTGATGAAATTTGTCAGTGACTTGCGGCAGGTCAGTGGTTTTCTCTGGGTTCTTCGGTTTCCTCCACCTAAAAAACTGACCACCATGATATAGCTGAAAATTTGTTGACACACCATATCTTTGAAATACATACTTATAAAGCCAGCGGATCGGCTTAATAAAAGCACTTGATGTTTTAAGGATACATTATTACTTCTTATAATATTTGTGTACATAAATTTCAGGTAAAGGAACACAATACAACAATTGTACTTTCTTTTCAAGTGATAGCTGTACGTCAAAAGAAGAGTTGGAAGATACCAAATGTGTAATCAGAATCCGTAATTCGAAGACAGACAGACAACACCACGGCAAAAAGACTAAGGACAAAGGGACAAACAACGATCTACAAAACACTACACAGAAAACTAAAGATCGAGCAACACAAACCCCACTTAAAAGCGGGGGTGAACTCAGGTACTCTGGAAGGGTAGGCAGTTCATGCTCCACTGGTGGCAGCCTTCATGTTACTCTAGTTACAAAAAGTAAGAAGTTGTGTCGATAGTTTTATCCAACAATATACATGTATTTGTTGCCTATTCATACGAAAAGAAAACAGATTGCCTAAAGTTCAAATATGCGCGATACAGAGTACAAAGAAATACCCTACAAGGTTAAATACAAAAGGAGAGAATGCAGTTTGGTACATGGTGAATACCTAAGAATACCAGACATGCGACGAGAAGCTATGCTAGAGAAGCGTTACTGACATGTGTCGTAAATCGTAATTACTAGTCGGATATTAAACACATAATATCAAGTTTGAAAGATATTTTGGAGACAATGGCATTTTGTTTTCTCAAATCCGTGTTTCTCGTTATCTTACAATAGCTTGACAAAAAAACCTGCACATAAGAAGATAGGATAGAGTATCAAAGAGATATACATGTAGATGCACATTATTTTGTATTTCAATAAGTTCATAATCAGTGCACTTTCTTGAGAATTTTTTTTCTTATTGTCAAATATATAGGGTTAGGTTTAGGGTTTATCGTCACGGTTTAAAGCTACTTTCACTTTCACCAATATTTCAGTTATATCGTGGAGGTCAGTTTTGTTTTATAGGTGTGCGAAAAAAAAATATCATTGTATCAATTTTTTTAATTCATTTATTGTTTTTATCAGTATATCAGAAAAATTGTAGTTATTACAATATATATATATTAACAAAGTAATAATATAACTGTATGTCGTGAACAGCTTTAGAAAAGTTGAATAAATGTAAATCTGTATGTTTTATATTCATTTTCTTATTACATATTAATCTATTATTTTAGATGAATTGTATCTCTTAAATTATAACTGAAAAAATAAGAATCCCCTCATACATTCATGTATATAGAGAAAACTGAAAAACATAAATGGAAACGATTAAATTTCAGAAACGTGTTGTGCGCACTGGATTTGATATCTACGTTTGTTTTAATGATATAAGCGAGATAACTCATTATCCTGACATGAATCAAATCCGAACAGATACAACACTGTCACAAATCTCATCGCAGAAACTGAGTCAAAAATCTATATTCCTAAGACACGCTCACGTTACAGCTTTTGTGTGGACACTTCAACACCAATCCCATCTCGTAGTGAAATGATGCGGTCATGCAAGTGTGTTAACCTTATGAGTAAATTACTGACCCTCTTGATGAACAGTGCTGTTTTATTAAAAACGTATGTATCTACTTTAGTGCTCAGGGTGTGCTTTTCGAATAACCTTTAGGGACCGACCATTTAACTTGAAGGGGAGGGTTATGGTTTTTTGTTTCGTTCAGAATTTTTTTTTCGGACAACACGAGTTAGAACATTATTTTTTTTGTCCAGAATTTAACATTAGGTTATATGACAAAAACTCTTAATCAGATTTTTTTTTTTCCTCCACCAAAATCAGAATATTTTTTTCAGCAACATTGGGAATCAGAATATTTTTTTAGAAAAAAAACCATAACCACCCCCTGCAAGTTAAATGGTCCTTCCCTTATGATGTAGGCTCATGGTGACACAGATATTAGAAAGCCAAGTAATTTGCAAAGGGTCTAAACAGGATTTCCAAAATAGACTAAAGTTATGTATGCCAGAGGTATATTGGTCTTGGTTTTAATTACTTAACACTCATAACCCAACATCCTAATTGTCATTCAAATATTGCTATCAGACTTAATGCAAGTTAGTAAACTTGACAAAAAATCCATACATTTATAATGCATCAAAAGTCTGAAAACAAAACTCTTGTACCATCATTGTGGCTGCCATGATGGATCTAGATGTGCACCTAGTAGTATAATTTATACCCTAAGGTGAGTGTGAATATAACCTATATGCTAATTTCATTAAATATTGTATTAAATGCATGAAGTTGATCAACGGGGTGTATTATGGAAAAATTAGACAACACTATGATTCCGATACCACATGTAGTACAAGGGGAGTGGCTTGGTATCAAAAAGGTGCACATAACAATAAAAACATCACCGATGTACCCAAATCAATTAATAAAACGGTAAATGTCTACACTAAGACCACCACCATCAGTTTTTAGCGTACCACGAGTGGAGCAACAACTGCCTACCCTTCCGGAGCACCCGGGTTCGCCCCCAGTTTTTAGTGGGGTTCGTGTTACTCGATCTTTAGCTTTATATGTATGTTTTGTAGATCGTTATTTGTTCTTTTACTTTTGTGTTGTCTGTTCTTCTTCGATTTCTTCGGATTCTGATTACCCTTTTGGTATCTTCAAACTCTTCTTAACCAAAGGAATGCACTTTCAGCAGTGTAAATAAAGACATTATACTTTTAAACTTTAATTTATGCTTTGGTTTACACTTCATATGCTAAGATATCTGATCGAAGAATTTGTACTTGTTCTTTGCATTTGGCCAAATCTTTTTGCTTATAATATTTACTTATTAGTCCACAATCCTGTATCTTCTTGTCGTAGATCACCATTTTACAATTCGTTTTCATATGACAAGTTAGTATACATTGTGACAAACTTAATCCAGGGTTCTCCTCTTCCGGTTGGTTTGTTGGGAAATAAATAGCACTCGTTGGCATTTTTGTGTTATGGCTGTCCACGAGGGTTCCATCTGGAAATTAAGATGATTTGTATATATATTATATATTGAAATGTGCCTATAAATGTAATGATATCTTCAACTGCAAAATACTATCAGATTTAATTATAAAAACACAATCAAACAGAAACACGACCATTTTGAATATTGTCACTGATAATTTATATATAGATTTTTGGTTGAAAGTTGACAATTAGTTCCCAATTATGTCTTATGATGAAATTGTGAACTATCCGATGTTTAGATTATTGTTGATGCCATCGGCTGTCTTTAATGTAACTAGTATACATGTAATACACATGACACTTTATGTGTCACATAAGGATTAAATATATTATGTAAAATGTTCACGATTAGAGCGTTCTATGTGTGTGTTGCCATTTTACAAACATGTGGGGAAACACATCATTTCACAAAGAGGGGAAGTTTGAGCTCATAAAATTATTTAAAAATCCGCCTCTTTTTTAGTGCTATCTGTACAAAGCCATGAACGTGAGTGTGGTCATCATGTGTATGTGTGTTAGTGGTATTTATTTTGTCTCTGTCTTCGACTTAACGATTGGGTTATGGAACCTTTTCCCACAGTGTGATATTTTTGTTTTTCGTTTTCATTATTTCTGACATATACTCATATACCTACAATGATAATTTTAACCAATGAAGTTATGACAAGAAAGTTTAAACCAATAACAACGATCACATCTCACCTTAACTCACTGAACACCAAAAAAAACCATGACATATGCCGTTTGAAATCCAGTAGCTGAATTGGGAAGTGTACACAAATGTGGTGGGATAAAACCGGTTAATGGGATCCCAACGGCAATACATATAAACAAACGATAAAAACATGCACAGTTCGAGTCCACTCAAAACGACCACATACTGTCACACAAATGACAACCTAAACTTTTACGGTACAATAGCAGGGTCAATGAATGCTTGTAGTTCACTGACCACTAGCTAGGAATGTAGAATCTGTTAGTTAATGACCATTACTCTTTAGACAACAAATAATAACTGATACTGATACTAACAGATTTAATATTAAATTAGTCATGAACATCCAAATAAATTAATGGTCATCGTGGGAGAGGAGACCAGAATAAATCGGTCATCAATTTGCTAGAATCAAACATTGAACGTAAAAAAGCAATATAATATGAATTGAAATATAAATGTACAATATAAAAAAAAACCAAAGATTGTCTATATATTTAGCAAAGTAAATGTGTCTTAAATAGTGAACAATTGCTACGTCATAACCTTTACCAATAAGACTTTTACAACTTCGGGTGTATCAAATTTTAACTTTTTAAATTTATTAATCACATTGCCATAAAAACATGGATGAGAAATACCCTTTTTGATCATATTTCTGCATGTAGAATTGTATTTCTATAAAAGATCTTTATACCGGTAATAAAATTTTGTGAAAGTTGTTGGAATAGTGTTGAAAAAATCATGTGGTACGCTTACGTGAGTTATGGGACTTTTCACTATAAAACACATATGAACTAAAACAACACCATTCAATTTTTTATTATGAAAGAAAATTTAAACTGTGACGGTTAACAATTCCACTAATATAAAAGATCTTTATACCGGTAATAATATTTTGTGAAAGTTGTTGGAATAGTGTTTGAAAAATCATGTGGTACGCTTACGTGAGTTATGGGACTTTTCACTATAAAACACATATGAACTAAAATAACACCATTCAATTTTGTATTATGATGGAAAAATTAAACTGTGGCGGTCAACAATTCCACTAATATAAACAAAACGAACATCACCTCTCCCCTTAACTCGTTGAAAAAATAACACGACATATGATATTAGAAATCCATGTCCTGGCTTGGGTCAGGCACACAAGTGAGGCGTGGCTAAATGGGATGGTAATCCTCTCCTCTTATGTTGGCACTGAAGGAATATATATTCGATAAATGTTGTCATTCATGAAAGACACCCTTATGCTTGGCAGAGTGAATGTCATCTGTCTCGTCTGTATTGTCACTAACAAATTTCTTGACTCTTCATGGCTTAGCAATTGTCTGTCTACGATGTGAGGGTTACTTCATGAAAGACCAGTTCGCTATAGCGATTAGAAGGTGCTCGATTTGTTCATTCTGTTGGACGGTGGCACAATTGCCAAACGATTGGATCGACTGTTGTTTCTACCCATTTCATTAAAGTTTGAAAATTTAAATTGCAGAATACAATGTTAATACAACATACGCACATGGTCTAAACATATGCAATTTATTTGTACCAGCTTTAGATGTTCCACTTGTCGTGAACACTGCCCGGTCCTTTCCTCGTTCATGACTAATCTCCAGGTTTGTAACTAGATTAACACGACGTGTCTCACTCACTAGTGGAGCAGGAACTGCTTACCCTTCCGGAACACATGAGTTCACCCCCTGTTTTTAGTGAGGTTCGTGTTACTCGATCTTTAGTTTTATATGTATGTTTTGTAGATCTTTGTTTGTCCTTTTGTACTTTTTTTCTTTTGGCCATTGTGTTGTCTGTTCTTCTTCGATATACGGATTCTGATTACCCCTTTGGTATCTTCAAACTCTTATTAGAAACAGGTAGAAACACTAACCATTTTGCCAAGCTTTTCTGGCCTGAAACAGGCGGAAAAAATTGAGAAACATATTTCGTGATTTGTGTTATTTGCAAAACAAGAGCACGTTACCATATGATTTTCGAGATTTCCGGAAAAATATCACAATAAAAATGATTTTATGGGATAGAAGGCCCCCACAGTAAGTAGCGACATCGCATTTTCTCTTATATTGGATATTCTTACGGAACTTATAATTTAATCGAGAGTCTGTAGTTGTCTGTTCTTCTTCGATATACGGATTCTGATTACCCCTTTGGTATCTTCAAACTCTTATTAGAAACAGGTAGAAACACTAACCATTTTGCCAAGCTTTTCTGGCCTGAAACAGGCGGAAAAAATTGAGAAACATATTTCGTGATTTGTGTTATTTGCAAAACAAGAGCACGTTACCATATGATTTTCGAGATTTCCGGAAAAATATCACAATAAAAATGATTTTATGGGATAGAAGGCCCCCACAGTAAGTAGCGACATCGCATTTTCTCTTATATTGGATATTCTTACGGAACTTATAATTTAATCGAGAGTCTGTAGTCACTATAGACATCGCTAAGAAACGGGGTTGTTTTTGTCTTGTCGAACAACTCAAACACCCTTGACTCAAGTGAGATAGAACATAGACTTTACGAAACCTTAGACGACCAACAATCAATCAATTTAGATATAAGGAACTGTAGTTTCAGCCCTGATCTTCGTTTAACAGTCACCGTGAATCACTTGCCTTAATTATGTAAGACATCTGAAATGTGTCAAAAAGCTCGAATACACCAAAGGATAACCAAAATCAGAGAAGGCAGACAATACAATGTCCAATAGAAGCATGACAAGATGTAAACAATGGTTCAAAATAGAATACACAGAAAACTAAAGATTGAGCGACATAAACCACACTAAACATACTAATCCCAGTTCCTCTGGAAGAGTAAGTAATGCATTCCTACTTTATTTGTGGCACCTATCGTTTTAGTCATGTTGAGAATCCAGCTACAAATCATATTCGGTGGTACGTCATGGACGAGGAAAGAAAGAAACAGATTTGAATGATAAAGAATTACAGCTAAATATTCAAGGCTTAACAGTGGTATATATACGAATCTAGCGGAACAGATACGTCATTATGCATGCAAAATGGAAAATCACGAAAATATGCAAGATAAAGGAAATCGGTCTTGACGTATTAAGACAAATAAAAATGACTGAGATTAAGTGATCAACGTAAAAAGTTTGTTTTCTAAAACAATATAGTATATGTCGTTAAAGTATTTTATATGTGATACTTGGGGTAAGCTTATAAGGAATGCTAATACAGTGAAACCTGTCTAAACCGAACCCTGAATAAACTGAAATCCTGTATAAACCAAACTTTAAGTAAAATCCTAATGTAGGAAATCTTTGTTAACTATATCTGTATAAACCGAACACCTGTTTATTCCGGACACAAAAGTAGGGCCAAAGTTGGTTCGGTTTAGACATATTTCACTGTATCTAAAAACTACCATGCATTTATGTGTATCAAATTAGATCTAGACCTGTCTTATCTGACCTTCCTATGGGACATTGAAATAGGGTCACATAAGACAAATGGTTGCTAAATACTGGTTTAATTAATATGAAATTCATTGTGAAGGGAAGTTAAAGTGAAAATCACATAATACAAGTTATTGCTTAATAGACGTGATCACTAAAGCAGGTTTGAATGTATGTGAAAATGTACCACACTGTCGGAATAGTACCCAAATCTAATAGAACAATCGGAGAACAGGCAAATTCGATACCCATAAGCATACATATAGAAGACCATTCACTTACCTGGCAGAGTACAGGTACTGCAATAAAATGTGCCGGGGTTAAACTTGTTTTATGGACCCAGCATCCCTCCCCTTTCTTAGCTAATCTATGTGGTGGTACAATATATTATAAAATTACAAAATATGCAGGGATTAAACTAGTTTGATGGACCCATCACCCCTCCCCTTTCTTAGTTACATTATGTGGTGGTACAAGACATTATAAAGTTATAAAATGTGCCGGGGTTAAGCTAGTTTTATGGACCCAGCACCCGTCCCCTTTCTTACTTAAATTATGTGGTCGTACACGATATTATGAAATTATAAGATGTGCCTGCAGTGGTTATACTAGTTTTATGAATCCAATACCCCCTCCCTTTTCTTATATAGCATATGTGGTCGTACAAGATATTATAAACAAAAAAACAAAAACAAAAAAAAACAACGAACAAACAACAAACCCGAGTTTGCCATCAAACTCATAGTCAACAATAAAGAAAAACCTATTACAGGTTAATGAATGTTAAACTTACCTGTACCGCTCATACACAAACAAGAACATAGGATGAACCAGCCAACGATTATATGTGTCATTCTCAGAATTCTACTGTACCTCGTATATGACAAGATCAAATAACGAAAGATTATCATGGCCAGTTTTCTACGATACTGTATATGTTGATGTAGAAATTTAATCAATGCATGAAAATATTTAAGCTGTTTATGCCTTGTTTAAATACGATTTAACATGTTACAAGGGATTATGTGTCGTAAGCATGTACGGTAGAGAGAACTTAAATAAAAACGGTCGTATCAAATGTCACAAGAGATTTCAAGAAGGCAACATATGGACCATATTTAGCTTTGAATATTATCTTGTATTATTTATATTTGATGTGATTCCTTGCAAGTTTGATGTAAAACAAGACAAATATATCACAATGACCTTTGACGCACATGAACTTAATCTCATTCAAATAAATGAACTACATTTACTCAGAAATACGTAATGTAGCATTTGTTTATACCTTTCAAAGTCAAGTGGTTGATGTAAGTTAACCGATTTTGATGTAAAGAAAATCTAGAACTCATTTGCATGCGACTTACATTGCTTAGTGAATGACGGAGATGTGGTGTGCTATATATGCAAATGTGCATCTGTTTTCAGTGAATGATGCAGTTATTTATCAATTCGAAATAAACAAATAAATTATTGGTGTTTATATCGTAGCTGGAGATTGATAGGATTGTGGCGTTTAACGCCACTTTTAACAATATTTCAGTTATATCGTGGCGATCAGATTTATTGGTGGAGGAAACCGGCAGTAATTGGATTTACAACTACCTGTGCAATCAGAGCCTATCACCACTAAAGTTGTGTTTTCGAATCCCGTTCATGGTGGGGTGTACTCGATACAACATGATGTGATAAAATTTGTCAGTGATTTGCGGTAGGTCGGTTGTTTTCTCCGACAAATCATTCTTTGACAGTGTAATGTCTACCATGCTAGTCTCAGGTGCGTTAGATTTCGGTACAATACCCACCCGGCTCACACCAAGGACTCTAAATTTAGTATTTGCTGCATTTCCGCTAAGCAATCAACATTATACAGAGTAAGTGCAAAGACTGGTTGACTCGGAATCAGGATAATGTGCTTGAGTGGAGAAACATGTCTATCCGCGGATCGGGGTTGCAGTGAGCTAGCACTATGAAAATCCTACCAATCGTGTTGGACTAGTATAAAGCAGACATCATATATATATATATATATACATCATCTCATCAAATATGATTTATATTCGCCGTGATATAGATGACAAATTGCTAATTTGGAGTTAAACAACAACCACTCACTCACTACTTACACCAAAAAGAGAAACGAGCTGTCAGAAGACGAAGTAAATTCCTTAAATCAAGGGGAGTCACCCCATTCTTCCTGATGACAACTACCATGGCCACTGTAAAATGATGATTCCTGTCACATCATATTGTATTTGTGTAGTGACGTTAACAAGCTAGGGTGTGACGTGTCGTTCAGAGTTACATTTTCGTCATTATCTTAGTTTACCAAATTGTCGGGATGATATACTTGTTGAAAAGGGAGCCCGATCCCAACAGCCATCTTACATTACAATGGTGCGAAGCTAAAGATATGCAAGGCAGAGTTAGTCCACCTATTCGACATTTCTATAGCATGCAGATTTCTGGGATACTTCTGTCAAGAGTACAGCACAGATTTAGACGTAATGATGAACGAAAGTCAGTATCGTGTATGTCCTCCATTGGTTTTGATTATAGCAACATATCTTCTGTTCACTGAATACATCACATGGTTCACAAATTCCATAGGAATACGAGCCCAAGCGAGATGCACCAAGTGTCGGTATTGCTTGGACTTCTATAAATGTAGGTAGTTATGATGACGTGCACAAAATGCCAACACGTCGTGTTTCAAGTCTGATTTATGTAGCGATATATTGTAGCCTCTCCCTGTGTCGATGCTTTGAAAGGTCCAAGCTTGAAGTTTAGACCAATTCAACAATACACTATTCTTTTTGGTCCACCACTTTAGTCTCTTTCTGTGATTCATTCATCGGCATAACATTCACCACGCCTTCGCCAAACCCTTGTTCTGTCGTCTGCGTTGACGATGACGAACTGTAAGAATGGGTCATCTGGACGACATCTAATGTCGATCAATCAACGTCGGACAATGGCATTGCTAAATTATCTCTGGTGGATGCCAATTGCCTGTCGTAGTGTTTGTGTTGCTCTAGTGAATCGATTATTCATATCCTTTCGAAGGATGTGCATATCCTGACGTGACGTTGTGACTCTAGGACGACAACTACGCGCTCGATCATTGGTACTGTTTGTGGCGTTATAGTGAGGCCATTGCCACTCATTAGTAGTGCCATTCTTCTGGCGTTCGATGGCGGTACTGACAACCTGTGAATTGTCTGCGTCTTAAATAAGCATAGATCAGTATGATTTTCAAGAGCGTCTCATGTGTAGAGTAATGATCTAGTCTCATCGCTACGTCTTACGAACCTCCTAAAATGAGTGCCCGCTTGATCTGTTAGACCGCTCAAATGCACAAAAATTACAAACTGCTTGTATAATTATCATTGTGAATTTACGAGGTTTGGGTTCATAAATCTAGTTTAACCGCACCACATTCTATTGAAGTCCTGCACCAAGCCAGAAATTTGAGCAGATATGAAAATGTATTTTGATTGGTATCGCTTATGTCTCTGTTTCCACGATTTTTGATTATATTGTGGACCAGCGTGTTTCTTTTATTGTTTTTTGTTTTTTGTTTTGATTTGTTTTGTTTTTGTTTTTGTTTTTGTTTTTGTTTGGGGGGTGGGGGTCATTTTATTATAATTCTTAAATAAAAAAAACCACTTGTACATGTGTATGAAAAGCTTGAAGATACAAAAGTGGTAATCACAAGGCGTAAATCGAATAACAGACAATACAATGGCCAAAAGAACAATGAACTACAACACACTGCACAGAAAACCTAATTCTAAGATTGAGCAACAGAAACCCCACCCACACTGATCATATGTGCTCCCGCGGGTAAAGCGGAAAATGTGTATTTGATGTTACAGTATATGTATTTTATTTCTATACACAATTGGACAATACATTCATAACAGGTTATTGAAACTTCTGCCATCCAAGTAACGAAAATGATGTACATACTAGGCGGTTGCTTTTTATCTAGCACATCTAACATTTATTACAACTTTTCTTGCACTCGTGCATATTTTGTGGGTATCTGCTACAATATCCATTCTGTGCCCAGAGATGACAAGATATATTGGTGTCTATACATGTCCCTGTAAGATAAATCGAACAATTGTTACGATTTCTAGAGGATGAGTTATTGAATGTGTGTGTGTGTGTGTGTGTGTGTGTGTATGTTCCAGCCAGAAGGGTAGAGAGTTTTTACTCCTCTAATGGCACTCATATTGTTACAGTTATTAATACCAAGGTATCCCTACCGTCTCCAAATGCAATGTTAAAAGCAATCGTCCAGATATAGCGTCCATTTGCGGCATTATGAAGACTAATGTATTGGTAGATATATACTAGGCTTAAAACGCAGTTAGCAGATTAAAATAACGAACCGTAAACACTTACAGTAATTTCAATGGCAGTGTGAATACTTCTATTCTACTTTATTGCATATCAGAATAAAAATCATACATTTAATTGGCTGAACACTCTCCACGTGAACTTCACTATTCCGCGATATAGACTGGAATGCTGATATAGACCGGTCCAAAACCGTGCTTAGACTGGTACTACTGTTCTATACACGGATATTTGTTTGTTTACGTTTTAATAAATTACAATGTTATATAAGTAAACACCATTCAAACAATTGCTGTAGTCAATTAAAATTAGGTAATAACGAAAGTGATAACGCCTAGGGAAATCTTCAATGATCCTGATTAAAAATTTCTATGCATTTATATTGTATGTGTCAGATTCTGGTCTTCAATGCCATAAACACAATATCGGTAGTTACTGATATAGAGTGCAATTTCAGGATAGACAGACTGCCCTTGGGTCGTGGTACGGACCAGTGGAAATGATATTGCCCTTGCCTCTGACTCGAGCAATATCATTTCCACTGGTCCGTACTACAACCCTTGGGCAGTATGTATATCCTGATATTGCCCTCCATATCAGTAACTATTATATAAGTATGTCTCCCCTCATTAAACGCGATTTTCAATATACCTGTACTCCCACAATTATTACAACTCTTTTTACAGGATACGAGCATATAGCCAGGGTTGTTGGTACATTCGCCCTTTGCTGCCCAATCGTGGCAATACTGCCCAACATCAACACAGTCTACAATGCAAAAGGTCAATGCAAAAGGTTTTTGCATTAAATATTGCAGTGGCATAGTTTAGTATTATATAAAGATTCAAACATTAAAGAAATGAGATGTAATTCACGAACAATGAATCATTTGTCTATTTGTCAGTTTACTCAAAGTTGGGAAAGGATTTTCCTGTAATTTTACAATCCCAACACAACATGTTTAGCTAGCTTTAAAAAAACACAATGTAATGGAAAAACAAAATGAAAACAGAGATTATCATCCTATATGGGTAGCACGGCTAGTGTCTGATAAGAAACAGAAACAGGTTATCCTTCGTGAGCACCTGTGTTCACCTCCGGTTATGGGGTGGGGTGTGCATTGCTCATCTTTTTTTCTTGGTTGTATTTTATCTTTTGTTTTTATTCGTTGTGAGACTTGTGCACCATATTTCCACCCTCTATGCATTGTTCATTCTCGATAACTCCTTCGGTTTTCCACCCTCTCTGCATTGTTCATTCTCGATAACTCCTTAGGTTTTCGTTAACGTTTATTTGTAGCATAAACTGTGGTTTGTCATTATTGTTTACATTGTGGATAAAGAATTTCAATGATCAAATTAATGTGTAACCTATGATATCGTTTACTTACATGGGTCATACGTGGCGTGGATTGGGGTGTGTCTTTGAGTATCACTTGTTGTCTGTTTAACAGGTGTGGGGGTTGTCGTGGGAATTGTCGGTGGTATCGCAGTACTGTTGCATTTCTGATTGCAAAGGTCAGTAGAGCAACATTGGTCAGTGCAATAATTAGATCGGCCATTAATACATTTCTAAAACAAAAACAGAGAGAATTGTTCATCATCGCTATAGTATATGCCACTACAACATTTCATTTTACTTGGTTGCATTCAGTATTGTCTCGATCAATAATATTTATTTGCAGCATTCATGTAGCAAAATATGCTCGGCTTTTTTTATAGGCTCTATTTATGAGTTTTCGCATAGTTTCTAAGCATGCTCCTTTCTTGTACTTATGAGAATAATTCCAACGTTTTCAAACTTGTAAGATGATTACTCCTCAATGAGGCTACTCTCAGATGTTTCGCAATTTTGCAGAGGGTAGATATTTACATCATAATATATACCAAATGTTAACTGACTTAGCAATACAGGTACCTGGCATTGTGTTCATAAAACTTTCGAGTACGAGTTAGTCTTACACGAAAAAGAGCCAATCAGAACTCTGTATTGAATAACTTAAAAGTGCTATGACCGTAAGGACTCACAAATAATGCCTCTCACTAGACAAATGACTAAAACACAACGCCTACATTTATAACGTTGTTATTTGAGACATGTATAATCCTACATCATGTATTACTATTTTACATATTAAACTCACTCCTTTTAATACACAACATTTGTACAGAAATATAGTAAAAACTTACTTTTCATTTGTTTCACACAACAATACATTTTCTCTTAATCTACAAAACTTTATAAATATTATAATACCCCATGAGACAATATAAGCCTAAGTGTTAGCAAACTTTAAGTTATCCTCTGTTCCAAAATTGTTCACTTCTAGATTATTCCACCCTGTTAATCATTTCATCCATCTAATGTCATAAATGTTTGACCTTTAAGAAGCAGGAATTGTTTATCTTCCCGAACACATTTGTTCAACTAAAGTTGTTTTGCTTTTTTTATTTTAAATGTTTTAGCTTTTAGCTTTAAGTTCTGATGTCTATGTACATACATATATATATAATATCCTTCTTCTATCAATTTGATGTCTTTTTTTTTAGCACATTGCATAATTTCTTACCGAAAATTCTTTACATCCAGTTATCCATCGGGTTTCACCGAATCTATTTTGTGATCTTTTAAGATAGCACAACTACAAAACACAAAACCATAACAACATGTAAAATTCTAGTTTGTTTACAGTTTGAGGGTACACAAAACCATAACGACATGTAAAACTCTAGTTTGTTTACAGTTTGAGGGTACACAAAACCATAACGACATGTAAAACTCTAGTTTGTTTACAGTTTGAGGGTACACAAAACCATAACGACATGTAAAATTCTAGTTTGTTTACAGTTTGAGGGTACACAAAACCATAACGACATGTAAAACTCTAGTTTGTTTACAGTTTGAGGGTACACAAAACCATAACGACATGTAAAACTCTAGTTTGTTTACAGTTTGAGGGTACACAAAACCATAACGACATGTAAAACTCTAGTTTGTTTACAGTTTGAGGGTACACAAAACCATAACGACATGTAAACCTCTAGTTTGTTTACAGTTTGAGGGTACACAAAACCATAACGACATGTAAAACTCTAGTTTGTTTACAGTTTGAGGGTACACAAAACCATAACGACATGTAAACCTCTAGTTTGTTTACAGTTTGAGGGTACACAAAACCATAACGACATGTAAAACTCTAGTTTGTTTACAGTTTGAGGGTACACAAAACCATAACGACATGTAAACCTCTAGTTTGTTTACAGTTTGAGGGTACACAAAACCATAACGACATGTAAAACTCTAGTTTGTTTACAGTTTGAGGGTACACAAAACCATAACGACATGTAAAACTCTAGTTTGTTTACAGTTTGAGGGTACACAAAACCATAACGACATGTAAAACTCTAGTTTGTTTACAGTTTGAGGGTACACAAAACCATAACGACATGTAAACCTCTAGTTTGTTTACAGTTTGAGGGTACACAAAACCATAACGACATGTAAAACTCTAGTTTGTTTACAGTTTGAGGGTACACAAAACCATAACGACATGTAAAATTCTAGTTTGTTTACAGTTTGAGGGTACACAAAACCATAACGACATGTAAAACTCTAGTTTGTCTACAGTTTGAGGGTACACAAAACCATAACGACATGTAAAATTCTAGTTTGTTTACAGTTTGAGGGTACACAAAACCATAACGACATGTAAAACTCTAGTTTGTTTACAGTTTGAGGGTACACAAAACCATAACGACATGTAAAACTCTAGTTTGTTTACAGTTTGAGGGTACACAAAACCATAACAACATGTAAAACTCTAGTTTGTTTACAGTTTGAGGGTACACAAAACCATAACGACATTTAAAACTCTAGTTTGTTTACAGTTTGAGGGTACACAAAACCATAACGACATGTAAAACTCTAGTTTGTTTACAGTTTGAGGGTACACAAAACCATAACGACATGTAAAACTCTAGTTTGTTTACAGTTTGAGGGTACACAAAACCATAACGACATGTAAAACTCTAGTTTGTTTACAGTTTGAGGGTACACAAAACCATAACGACATTTAAAACTCTAGTTTGTTTACAGTTTGAGGGTACACAAAACCATAACGACATGTAAAACTCTAGTTTGTTTACAGTTTGAGGGTACACAAAACCATAACGACATGTAAAACTCTAGTTTGTTTACAGTTTGAGGGTACACAAAACCATAACGACATGTAAAACTCTAGTTTGTTTACAGTTTGAGGGTACACAAAACCATAACGACATGTAAAACTCTAGTTTGTTTATAGTTTGAGGGTACACAAAACCATAACGACATGTAAAACTCTAGTTTGTTTACAGTTTGAGGGTACACAAAACCATAACGACATGTAAAACTCTAGTTTGCTTACAGTTTGAGGGTACACAAAACCATAACGACATGTAAAACTCTAGTTTGTTTACAGTTTGAGGGTACACAAAACCATAACGACATGTAAACCTCTAGTTTGTTTACAGTTTGAGGGTACACAAAACCATAACGACATGTAAAACTCTGTTTGTTTACAGTTTGAGGGTACACAAAACCATAACGACATGTAAACCTCTAGTTTGTTTACAGTTTGAGGGTACACAAAACCATAACGACATGTAAAACTCTAGTTTGTTTACAGTTTGAGGGTACACAAAACCATAACGACATGTAAAACTCTAGTTTGTTTACAGTTTGAGGGTACACAAAACCATAACGACATGTAAAATTCTAGTTTGTTTACAGTTTGAGGGTACACAAAACCATAACGACATGTAAAACTCTAGTTTGTTTACAGTTTGAGGGTACACAAAACCATAACGACATGTAAAACTCTAGTTTGTTTACAGTTTGAGGGTACACAAAACCATAACGACATGTAAAACTCTAGTTTGTTTACAGTTTGAGGGTACACAAAACCATAACGACATGTAAAACTCTAGTTTGTTTACAGTTTGAGGGTACACAAAACCATAACGACATGTAAAACTCTAGTTTGTTTACAGTTTGAGGGTACACAAAACCATAACGACATGTAAACCTCTAGTTTGTTTACAGTTTGAGGGTACACAAAACCATAACGACATGTAAAACTCTAGTTTGTTTACAGTTTGAGGGTACACAAAACCATAACGACATGTAAAATTCTAGTTTGTTTACAGTTTGAGGGTACACAAAACCATAACGACATGTAAAACTCTAGTTTGTCTACAGTTTGAGGGTACACAAAACCATAACGACATGTAAAATTCTAGTTTGTTTACAGTTTGAGGGTACACAAAACCATAACGACATGTAAAACTCTAGTTTGTTTACAGTTTGAGGGTACACAAAACCATAACGACATGTAAAACTCTAGTTTGTTTACAGTTTGAGGGTACACAAAACCATAACAACATGTAAAACTCTAGTTTGTTTACAGTTTGAGGGTACACAAAACCATAACGACATTTAAAACTCTAGTTTGTTTACAGTTTGAGGGTACACAAAACCATAACGACATTTAAAACTCTAGTTTGTTTACAGTTTGAGGGTACACAAAACCATAACGACATGTAAAACTCTAGTTTGTTTACAGTTTGAGGGTACACAAAACCATAACGACATGTAAAACTCTAGTTTGTTTACAGTTTGAGGGTACACAAAACCATAACGACATTTAAAACTCTAGTTTGTTTACAGTTTGAGGGTACACAAAACCATAACGACATGTAAAACTCTAGTTTGTTTACAGTTTGAGGGTACACAAAACCATAACGACATGTAAAACTCTAGTTTGTTTACAGTTTGAGGGTACACAAAACCATAACGACATGTAAAACTCTAGTTTGTTTACAGTTTGAGGGTACACAAAACCATAACGACATGTAAAATTCTAGTTTGTTTACAGTTTGAGGGTACACAAAACCATAACGACATGTAAAACTCTAGTTTGTTTATAGTTTGAGGGTACACAAAACCATAACAACATGTAAAACTCTAGTTTGTTTACAGTTTGAGGGTACACAAAACCATAACGACATGTAAAACTCTAGTTTGTTTACAGTTTGAGGGTACACAAAACCATAACGACATGTAAAACTCTAGTTTGTTTACAGTTTGAGGGTACACAAAACCATAACGACATGTAAACCTCTAGTTTGTTTACAGTTTGAGGGTACACAAAACCATAACGACATGTAAAACTCTGTTTGTTTACAGTTTGAGGGTACACAAAACCATAACGACATGTAAACCTCTAGTTTGTTTACAGTTTGAGGGTACACAAAACCATAACGACATGTAAAACTCTAGTTTGTTTACAGTTTGAGGGTACACAAAACCATAACGACATGTAAAACTCTAGTTTGTTTACAGTTTGAGGGTACACAAAACCATAACGACATGTAAAATTCTAGTTTGTTTACAGTTTGAGGGTACACAAAACCATAACGACATGTAAAACTCTAGTTTGTTTACAGTTTGAGGGTACACAAAACCATAACGACATGTAAAACTCTAGTTTGTTTACAGTTTGAGGGTACACAAAACCATAACGACATGTAAAACTCTAGTTTGTTTACAGTTTGAGGGTACACAAAACCATAACGACATGTAAAACTCTAGTTTGTTTACAGTTTGAGGGTACACAAAACCATAACGACATGTAAAACTCTAGTTTGTTTACAGTTTGAGGGTACACAAAACCATAACGACATGTAAACCTCTAGTTTGTTTACAGTTTGAGGGTACACAAAACCATAACGACATGTAAAACTCTAGTTTGTTTACAGTTTGAGGGTACACAAAACCATAACGACATGTAAAACTCTAGTTTGTTTACAGTTTGAGGGTACACAAAACCATAACGACATGTAAAATTCTAGTTTGTTTACAGTTTGAGGGTACACAAAACCATAACGACATGTAAAACTCTAGTTTGTTTACAGTTTGAGGGTACACAAAACCATAACAACATGTAAAACTCTAGTTTGTTTACAGTTTGAGGGTACACAAAACCATAACGACATGTAAAACTCTAGTTTGTTTACAGTTTGAGGGTACACAAAACCATAACGACATGTAAAACTCTAGTTTGTTTACAGTTTGAGGGTACACAAAACCATAACGACATGTAAAACTCTAGTTTGTTTACAGTTTGAGGGTACACAAAACCATAACGACATGTAAAACTCTAGTTTGTTTACAGTTTGAGGGTACACAAAACCATAACGACATGTAAAACTCTAGTTTGTTTACAGTTTGAGGGTACACAAAACCATAACGACATGTAAAATTCTAGTTTGTTTACAGTTTGAGGGTACACAAAACCATAACGACATGTAAAACTCTAGTTTGTTTATAGTTTGAGGGTACACAAAACCATAACAACATGTAAAACTCTAGTTTGTTTACAGTTTGAGGGTACACAAAACCATAACGACATGTAAAACTCTAGTTTGTTTACAGTTTGAGGGTACACAAAACCATAACGACATGTAAAACTCTAGTTTGTTTACAGTTTGAGGGTACACAAAACCATAACGACATGTAAACCTCTAGTTTGTTTACAGTTTGAGGGTACACAAAACCATAACGACATGTAAAACTCTAGTTTGTTTACAGTTTGAGGGTACACAAAACCATAACAACATGTAAAACTCTAGTTTGTTTACAGTTTGAGGGTACACAAAACCATAACGACATGTAAAACTCTAGTTTGTTTACAGTTTGAGGGTACACAAAACCATAACGACATGTAAAACTCTAGTTTGTTTACAGTTTGAGGGTACACAAAACCATAACGACATGTAAAACTCTAGTTTGTTTACAGTTTGAGGGTACACAAAACCATAACGACATGTAAAACTCTAGTTTGTTTACAGTTTGAGGGTACACAAAACCATAACGACATGTAAAACTCTAGTTTGTTTACAGTTTGAGGGTACACAAAACCATAACGACATGTAAAACTCTAGTTTGTTTACAGTTTGAGGGTACACAAAACCATAACGACATGTAAAACTCTAGTTTGTTTATAGTTTGAGGGTACACAAAACCATAACAACATGTAAAACTCTAGTTTGTTTACAGTTTGAGGGTACACAAAACCATAACGACATTTAAAACTCTAGTTTGTTTACAGTTTGAGGATACACAAAACCATAACGACATGTAAAACTCTAGTTTGTTTACAGTTTGAGGGTACACAAAACCATAACGACATTTAAAACTCTAGTTTGTTTACAGTTTGAGGATACACAAAACCATAACGACATGTAAAACTCTAGTTTGTTTACAGTTTGAGGGTACACAAAACCATAACGACATGTAAAACTCTAGTTTGTTTACAGTTTGAGGGTGCTTTATGAATAATAGATAAGTAGCTGATTTAATTTGCATATAATCTAGTGATTTATATTTCATCTGTGTAAGATTAAGAAATGCTTTAAGAAACCAAAGGAACAACTAGAAGCCGCAATATTGAAGATGGATACACAATAAAATTGCCAAAAGAAAAAGAACAAAAAAATCCCAAGGATTGATCAACACGAGCCCCACCAAAACAGGAGGCGATCTGAGATGCTCCGGCGTGGTAAGCAACCCTGTTCCACTAGCCTTGTTGAAACGTATTCTATCACTTGCGTACAGATTACGAAAGATGGTATTTACAATTAGATCTTGGTTTAGTTAACTATATTTTCCCTATGACCGCATCATTTCAGCATGAGACGTTTGGACCTATGAACGTTGTTCAACCTCGCCCCTTTTTTGCTGGTACAGATGCGAAGCAAGAAAAGTGAATGGTTTGATTGATTGATTGATTGATTGATTGATTGATTGATTGATTGATTGATTGATTGATTAATTGATTGATTGATTGATTGATTGATTGGTGTTTAACGCCAACTTTAACAATATTTTAGCCATATCGTGGGGAGAGTGAACGGTCATATATAAGTGTGTTATGGGTATCGATTTTGCCTCTCTTTCTACGATTGTCTATTGATTTTTGAATTTGTTCCGACAGTATGGTATTTATATGGGTTTTTTTAAATTTGATTAATGCAATGAATATTTATTGCTATCCTTCAATGATGCGTCAGATATTGTTTTATTTTGCTATAGCCTCTTCTGTTTTAGGCTTCATTACCTGGTCATCTTCACAGAGTTTAATCGTGTTACAGTCGCTAGAGGTTGGTCTACCATTAGGACAAGCAAAGCAATATTGTTGCCCCACTCTAATAGGCGGTTCTGCGAAAACAACAAATAGTCATTCAAACACTCGTATTATGATGAATATGCATGTCGTAGACATCTTTAACCGATTATATACTGGGGCCGTCGTGGTCGTGATCGTATACAACCTATTTATACCTATACATTCATACGAAGATTTTACATATCTTAGAATGTAAACACTTTAATTGTAAACATGTGAAATGGTTTACTTCTCTACTGTTGATTAACTTAATATTTGTATCTCTTATTAAAAAAACCACACCAAGGTAACAGTGAAATATGGTCACATTATACAATTGGTCGCTTAATACAGGTCTAATTGATATAAAATGCACTGTGAAGGGAAATAACAATCATTGTCATATAACACAAGTTATTGCATAATAGAAGTGGTCACTAAAGTAGGTTTAACTGTATCTAACAATGTACACAATGCAAGCAATAATTAAAATGAAACAAGGGGATGTGAGTCTGAACGGCAGAATAATTCAAGAAAACATCGAGAAAACATAAATGTTTAATTACCTTTTGATCCACACTGGCTATGAACATTACATAAATCAGAGTCACAACATTGCAAACATAGATTTGTATTTCTTTTGCCAATCGGTAAAACTGCAGAACATTTCTATTGAAGATAGACATAGACAAATATAACATGCTAAAAGCTTGATACTAATGGATAAAAATTAAAGAACGTTTCATGCAGATATAAGAAAAAATCTTTAAAATCTTACATATCAGTCATTTATTTGTTTTTTCTCCACGATATGGAAGGGATACTTTGTTAAATAGCGAATACACCAAATTTCGTCAAAAGACAACAAAGCCTTGGAGGAGAAGAACTGTCATGGTATCTCTACAAAACAATAGCTTCCGCGGTGCCTCGACAATGTAAAAACATGGGCAACATGAACAAATAGAGATTTAGATAAAGCAATACAAATACAAATACAAATAGAGATTTAGATAAAGCAATACAAATACAAATACAAATAGATATTTAGATAAAGCAATACAAATACAAATACAAATAGAGATTTAGATAAAGCAATACAAATACAAATACAAATAGATATTTAGATAAAGCAATACAAATACAAATACAAATAGAGATTTAGATAAAGCAATACAAATACAAATACAAATAGAGATTTAGATAAAGCAATACAAATACAAATACAAATAGAGATTTAGATAAAGCAATACAAATACAAATACAAATATTTTTATTTCCAATTAAGGAGCCCTTTCGGGCAGAACAATTAACAAAGCATTTAATACAATGATTATGGATTGATTACATTGATTGGAAGATGACAACATTTTATGAAACAAATAAATCAAAATAGAATAACATGATCTCCCCTGCAGCCTGAGAAACAGACACTCGCATATGTACTCCGTTGCTTCCAGAATAAACAATAGCATGTTGTGGACTTGACAACACAAACGTGTGTACCACGTCAAATCCAGAAGAACTTGTTGGAAAATATTTGGAATAAATGGCCTAACCAGCAATCTGGACAAAAGCCCCAAGACATGCGCGAAACGAAACCCTGGACGATATGAATTTCCGCTATATCTTGTTTACTCTCTTTTATCCTACTTCTGGGTTTGTACTCTTGGTGATTTTGCTCGCCAGATAATACCGCTCAGGCGAAGTGTACTCAATACACCATTATGTGATAAAGTTAGTATTCTCCAGGTTCTTCGGTTTCATCTACCAATAAAACTGACCGCCACGATATAAGTGAAATGTTGTTGAAAGTGGCGTTAAGCGTTAATCCCTAACCATATTAAACAAATGATAAGTCTTATGTAAAGACCATAGCAATTAAAGATTCGGGTAGAACCAACAATATATTACATCCGGTTGCAGTAACTGGTTCATATGTATTTTTGATATGAGGTTAAGTGTCCATTTTCAACTCAAGCTGACGTATGTTTGTGGAATTTACAAACACGATTGTAGTATTATCGATGATTTAAATGGTTATATTTTTGCATATGGTACATCAGGTACACTATTTGTAAAGGTTAACAGTCTTTAGGGTAGTATTTAGGCCTAACAATTTTAAATATTTGTTTCGTATCATCTTTCAAAATGTGGTTTTGGAAGATATTAACTCATTGTTGAGATGTATTTTTGTCATTTGCATACAGATAACGAGAGATGATATTGACAATTAGATTATGGTTGCCAGTTGCCCATTTTTTCCCTATTATGTCCGCTGATGGCCTTGTGCATTATCTAAAGCATAAATGATGATTAGGACCATCGACTTCTGTGTCACAAACATTAAATATATTATGCATAAAGATCAAAATTAGGATGGCATCTTTCTCACATGTAGAAGATGCTTGCATGACCGCATCATTTTACTAAGGGAGAGTTTTATGTCCATAAAGCCTGTTTATCACCGTCACTTTTTAACGAAGTGCTTGCATCAGACCAGGGCAATGAGTGGTCATGTATACATGTGTTAGGTTTTGCCTCTGTTCAATGATTTTCTCATTTGATTTGGAACTGTTTTGACGGTGTGATATTGTTCTTTTAGTTTTGCTGGTAATTCAACTGCTATTCTACAGAAAATAGGACATGTTTTTTGTTGAATTATATATTTATTAGAGGATATCTGAGTATGTATTTAATTTGAATTATGCCTTTTATGGGGTATATTTATCGAAGGTTTGATTAAATTCACTTTACAACCGTATTGGTTGAATTTTGAGGGGAAACTAATATATATGAGAAATAAGCATGATATTGAATACAATCAGATTCTTATACTAAGAAATACGTACAGACTTGCTTCTACATCCTACATTGAAATATATATGACCATCATCTGTAACCTGCCTGTCAGTATAACATTCCTGGAAAAACGCATGTAATAAATGTTAGAGAAACCCGAATGTGCAATCAAGAATGGACAATCCAGAAACACAGGCAACACTGAGCACAAGACCCAGAACGAAGATAAGCAATACAAAAAACACAACACTGAAAATTAAAGACGGAGCAATACGAAACCCATCAAATTACGAGGGATAACCCAGGTGCTCGCGAAAAATAATCAGTTCCAGCTTCCTAAAAAACACCCACCACATATCCTATAGTGTGTTAATCTTGATGCCAATTTTGTAGAATTACGGTAAGCATTAGCTAATTAGAATTAAATGATAAAGTAAATCACTAAATGACGTCTTGCATTGCTTTTTTTTCTATTGGATGACAACCTTAGTTACGTTCTCTGATATAACGTTTTATTCTATATATTAGTAAATTCTATTACAATAGATTTCAACTAAAAATCATTTTTTAAATAAGAAACGTATTCAATGCCTCAGATTTAATATTCACTGGCGGAAAATGTCACGTGATACTTTTTTAGTAATTTAAAATAGAAGATTTTTGATAGAATTCCATGTTCTAAAAGAAGAGTTTGAAGATACCAAAGGGGTAATCAGAATCCGTATATCGCAGAAGGACAGGCAGACAACACAATGGCCAAAAGAAAAAGGACAAAAGGACAAAAAACAATCTACAAATTAACACGTGACATATACCGCCAGTGAATGTTAAATATGAGTCATTGAATGCGCCTTTTTATTCAAAATATAGAATATAAAAATTACTGTCTTTTGATTCTGTAAATGAGTAGATTAATTGACTTTTGAAGAAAAAAATGATATTCACTTCGCCTTTTGGGCTCAGTGAATATTATTTTTTTCAAAAGTCAATAAATCCACACATTTACGTTATCAAAGGACAGTAATTGTATAATGTTAACATCATCTGAGACTAAAATAACCCTCCAATAGCACATGTCCAACAGTTGGCACAGATAAAAGTAAAAATGCATTTCCTATACGTCAATGAGTCAAAATGCATTTATGTGGTATTAATGAAGAATTTGAGTAAACACAGGTATTTTTCATGCAATTTTACTGGAAAGAGGAAAATAAAACACATTTCCAAACTTTTATCAAATTAATACGGTACTGTCATTTGATAAAACAATTGCTAACTAATGACAATACTCAGTATATTTTCTCCCAAGATACCAACTATTTCCTGACGCGACATTGTATCAAATTCCACAGAGAGTGTGGCAAAGCGGTATGCTATAGGCAGCTGTGTCATTTTATCGCATAGTAGACAAATATTGGTTACTGTGGACCTTCGGGTATAAATACGTTAAAACTAGAAAGGACCGAACAAAAACAGTACGGTATACGTATAAAGTGTGTTGTTTGAATAATCATTGAGGGTATTTCCTTAGGAACCATAATCATTGGAACTATATAAACAAGATTCAAACAATGTTCGCATTAATAGTTGACATTTTCAATTTTTATTTCATCATGATGTATTATTCCTTGAACAAAAATGTGTGATTTACCTTCTCACAATTGAAATATACTGACCTCGTGCTTACCACATTCAGTGACGGTATTACAATCGTATGGTTGAACCAGATGTTTGCAGTCCAAGCATGTCAAAGTCTCTGTCAATAATAGTAGTAGATTTTTTGAAGGGTTAAAATGTTGTACCAATAATAAATTAAATTTATAAATAAATCAAACATATTGTCCGTTGTATTGTTCTTGAAGACATTGCGCTTAGTTCTGTCTTCCGCGTGCACTGCTAGTAACACCAGGGCCGTCTTAACAACATTATATATAGGCCCCCGGGAAAAGCAGTGCACTAGGGCCCAAACCTACATAGCAACTAACAGGATTAAAACTGTAAATGTCGATACAATTAAGCATATATTTATTGTATTAGTACTTCCAACAAAATCAGTGTTTAAACATTAAAAACAAACCGTATGCACAACACACATAGATTAGCATGCGCCCCTATGCTTATGGGGTCCCGGGCAATTACCCATCGTACCCATGCGTTAAGATGGCACTGAGTAGCACTTCGACTGGAGACAGAAAGCGTTTTATTTAAACTTTTCAATTTGTTCCATAACATGGTAGCATCCCTAGGTTTAAACATGCATTCTAACATAACCTCCTTCTTTCGCTTTGCTAACAAATGAGCGAGTTATCCATTCGGTATAATCTCACTAGCACATGCGCCGGTGAATGTGACCGACTTTTCCATTGGAAGCATAAATTGTGTGCGACATTTTCCGCAAAGGTAAATATAAATTACCGTCTTCCAATCAAAGTATACTACCGTATTTGTACTCTTAGGCATATCAGAATCGAAATAAATCCTGGAAGCCAGAATGTGTTTTGAATTTTAACATGGATTGGCGAATATTAGTAAATTTTATCCTTCGCTTCTGACTCGGGATAAAATACTAATATCCGCCAATCCATGTTAAAACTCCTAACACATTCTGGCTTCCATGATTTATTTCTTAATTATAATATTCGCTGACATACAGTTAGACATCTGTTTCTCTGAGCAAATGTCTTCTGGTTTTTTTTTTTTAATTTTAAGCTTATATTTTTAATGCATGTATATATATTGATCTGAACATCTATATTTTCTATTTTTATCCCATGAACTATAAATACCACCGTGGACTGGTAGAATGAAAATGTAAACAAAAATCATTCAAAGAAGCAACATTGCCAGGTTCTCGTCTTTTAGACTTTGTTGTATCATTGTATTGTACAGTGCTGTCTCTTTACAAGATTACCTCCACGGATTTAAATATCAAATGGGCTATTAGTGTTTTATCCACTTTGAACAATATTTTAGTTTCATGTACGTTTGTATATTATTGTGGTCTGTGCTATTGGTCGAGTACTTTGAACAATATTTTAGCTTCATGTATATCATTGTGGTCTGTGCTATTGGTAGAGTACTTTGAACAATATTTCAGTTATATGTATATCATTGTGGTCTGTGCTATTGGTCGAGTACTTTGAACAATATTTCAGTTATATGTATATCATTGTGGTCTGTGCTATTGGTAGAGTACTTTGAACAATATTTCAGTTATATGTATATCATTGTGGTCTGTGCTATTGGTAGAGTACTTTGAACAATATTTCAGTTATATGTATATCATTGTAGTCTGTGCTATTGGTCGAGTACTTTGAACAATATTTCAGTTATATGTATAGCATTGTAGTCTGTGCTATTGGTCGAGTACTTTGAACAATATTTCAGTTATATGTATATCATTGTGGTCTGTGCTATTGGTCAAGTACTTTGAACAATATTTCAGCTATATGTATAGCATTGTGGTCTGTGCTATTGGTCGAGTACTTTGAACAATATTTTAGCTTCATGTATATCATTGTGGTCTGTGCTATTGGTCGAGTACTTTGAACAATATTTCAGTTATATGTATAGCATTGTAGTCTGTGCTATTGGTAGAGTACTTTGAACAATATTTCAGTTATATGTATATCATTGTAGTCTGTGCTATTGGTCGAGTACTTTGAACAATATTTCAGTTATATGTATATCATTGTAGTCTGTGCTATTGGTCGAGTACTTTGAACAATATTTCAGTTATATGTATAGCATTGTAGTCTGTGCTATTGGTCGAGTACTTTGAACAATATTTCAGTTATATGTATATCATTGTGGTCTGTGCTATTGGTCAAGTACTTTGAACAATATTTCAGCTATATGTATAGCATTGTGGTCTGTGCTATTGGTCGAGTACTTTGAACAATATTTCAGTTATATGTATAGCATTGTGGTCTGTGCTATTGATCGAGTACTTTGAACAATATTTCAGTTATATGTATAGCATTGTGGTCTGTGCTATTGGTCGAGTACTTTGAACAATATTTCAGCTATATGTATATAGCATTGTGGTCTGTGCTATTGGTCGAGTACTTTGAACAATATTTCAGTTATATGTATAGCATTGTGGTCTGTGCTATTGGTCGAGTACTTTGAACAATATTTCAGTTATATGTATAGCATTGTGGTCTGTGCTATTGGTAGAGTACTTTGAACAATATTTCAGTTATATGTATATCATTGTGGTCTGTGCTATTGGTAGAGTACTTTGAACAATATTTCAATTATATGTATAGCATTGTGGTCTGTGCTATTGGTCAAGTACTTTGAACAATATTTCAGTTATATGTATATCATTGTGGTCTGTGTTATTGGTCGAGTACTTTGAACAATATTTCAGTTATATGTATAGCATTGTAGTCTGTGCTATTGGTCAAGTACTTTGAACAATATTTCAGCTATATGTATATCATTGTGGTCTGTGCTATTGGTCGAGTACTTTGAACAATATTTCAGTTATATGTATATCATTGTGGTCTGTGCTATTGGTAGAGTACTTTGAACAATATTTCAGTTATATGTATAGCATTGTGGTCTGTGCTATTGGTCAAGTACTTTGAACAATATTTCAGTTATATGTATATCATTGTGGTCTGTGCTATTGGTCGAGTACTTTGAACAATATTTCAGTTATATGTATAGCATTGTGGTCTGTGCTATTGGTAGAGTACTTTGAACAATATTTCAGTTATATGTATAGCATTGTGGTCTGTGCTATTGGTCGAGTACTTTGAACAATATTTCAGTTATATGTATATCATTGTGGTCTGTGCTATTGGTCGAGTACTTTGAACAATATTTCAGTTATATGTATAGCATTGTGGTCTGTGCTATTGGTCGAGTACTTTGAACAATATTTTAGTTATATGTATAGCATTGTGGTCTGTGCTATTGGTCGAGTACTTTGAACAATATTTCAGTTATATGTATAGCATTGTGGTCTGTGCTATTGGTCGAGTACTTTGAACAATATTTCAGTTATATCATTATGTTTTGTTTTATTGGTAGAGTACACGAGGGCGTTTAGAAAGAGACACCAATAATGATTAATTAAATAATGATATGACGTGAGCAATTTGAGAAATTGGCTTTTTATTTCTTTGGCAGAATAAAATAAAAACAATTGCGAATCTTTGCAAAAACAATTAACAATAGTAACATGATAGGCGCCACTAGTTGAGCAGGGATTGCTTTCCCTTCCGGAGCACCTGGATTCATTCTCTGTTAGTGGGGTTTGTGTTGTCCAATCTTTTGTTTTCTGTGCAGTAGTTTGTATCTTTATCAATTTGTCCGTCGATTTAGTGATTTTGTATTTTCAAACTTTTCTTAACAATACATGTTGTCCTATATTTCTATGAGTATTTTAACCAAAACTACAAATCTGTTTCAGAATTTATATTGAATTCTGGCCATAGCTAGATTTTCTTACTAGGATTCAATGGGTTTTTTTTACCCGGTAACCTTTGAAATACAATATTATAGATAATTTTATGTGATGGACTTCAAATGGAATCTGCATGAACAGAAATTAAAAACGAATCAAGATACACATTAGAAATTAAATTCAACATATATTTTGTTCCATTTAGATATTTTTATGATAGATCTATATTTGGTCTAATAAATATACCATAAATATACCATAAATATACCACTGAAATCAGTAGAGGCTGTCGTGTTCGTGATCGTATTGTAGTTAGATTTACAACTACCTAAGCAAGCAGTGCCTATCACCACTTGTGAGTTCAAATCCCGTTCATGGCGAGGTGACCTCGATACAATATAATGTGATAAAGTTTGTAAGTGACTTGCGGTAGGTAGGTGGTTTTCTCTGGGTGGTCCTATCTATTTCTCAAAATTTGTAACGTAAGCAATATGTATCAACATAGCACACGATCTCTGTCACAAAATCCGGTTCTTTGTAATGTTTAGTTCATACATACCCACGCTGTAAAAGAAATGAAACAAAATCAATGTGATAACATAAATCCGGCCATTTCTGGACATTTTCTCAGTTCTTATCAATAGATTGGCTAGCCTATATACAATTATATATTATATATGATAGCTTCTTATCTGAAGTGACTTGTGGTCAGTTATGATGAAAGTGAAAACATCTGAACAAATTGGCTGTTATGTCAGGACTTCTTTCTTCTTCTTTCTTTCTTTATGTGTAGATCCCTCCGCTACTCGGAGAACCACTTTTGCAAGTGTGCTGCTAATATGTATTAATTAGTTCAGGAAAATTCTACACCAATTTCAGAATTCAGGAATCTAAGTTCAGTATAATTCAGGAATTTAAAAGGCCAATAACCTCCACCACTAGTTGTTATCGGTAACCACCACCGTTTATATGATTTATACATGTATTCCGCCACCGCAGATATAATTAAATTATAACGTATATTTCGTTTTCTACTCAATTCGTTGAAACCAGTTTCTTAACGTGTTTCTTGCACAGGCACTTGTTTCATTCAAAAAATATATGTCCCCTCCTCTTTTGTGAATGAAACAAGTGCCTGTGGTTTCTTGATATGATGAAATCAATTCTAACGTTGACTCAAAACTATCTGCAGCATCTAAAAAAACTATCTTGAATAACTTGCGATTTGTGTAAAAGTCGTAAAGTTACTGCACTATCGGGTTTCGATCGAGATTATGTACAACATGACACATATGCTAAAATGCAAACCACTTACATAAAATAAAAAATGACATGTATAGCATATTTTTTTGTTTTTTTGTTTCAAATTAGTTGCTATTCATGATTAGTACTCATGCAATTGAACAAACAAATAATTTAAGACAAGAACGACATGATCTTTGCAGAAAACAAATTATGTATCTAATAGAGTTTTATGGACTATACATATATAGTGTAGTACATTTGTATGACATGACCGTTGTAAGAACAAATGTAGATACCAAAGGGGTAAACAGGAACCATAAAATAAAGAACAGACAACAATGAACTAAAGAAATAGGACAAAAGGTAAAACGGTGATCTACAACACATTACACAGAAAACTAAAGATTTAGCACCATAAGGGAACGACCATTTAACTTGAAGGGGATGGGGGCTATGGTTTTTTTCTAAGAAAATACCAGTATTCTGATTCCCAATGTTGCTGAAAAAAATATTCTGATTTTTGTGTAGGGGAAAAAAAATAATCTGATTCAGAGTTTTTGTGATATAACCTAATCGTCGATTCTGGATAAAAAATTCGCGCTTTGCACGGCAAATAAAATAAATGTTCTAACTCTCGTGTTGTCCGAAATAAAATTTCTGAACAAAACAAAAAACCACAGCCCACCCCCCTCCTTCAAGTTAAATGGTCGGCCCCTTACAAACCAGGGGTAAACCCGGGTGCTTCGAAAGAGAAAGCAGTTCCTCTTCCACTAGTGGCAACCGTCGTGTTCCTCTTGTTCTATGCCACGTGACTATTATGAATCTATTATAGTATCTATTTAGTTTTCTACTCGACTACGTCTTAACCAGTTTTCTAATGGTCGATTCCTACTGGACTAAATACATATCTTTTTATTTACAGGGTTATATAATTCCAACTGTCGGCGTATGAATATTCACCTGTTTGTTGTGGTAGAGGATCTACCCAATCAGGTACATGACAGGAATTTAGTCATTCCAGAGCTTACATCTAAACAGAAAACATCTGCCAAGTTTGTTTCGAAAACACAAGTTTGACTTCAGTCTTCTCGATTACCAGCTCTATGTTTGACGACGAAAATGAGACTACAATGCCTACTATTACTTATAATTTGTCATCAGAGGATTTAAGCACTGCTGACGCTTTTTCGTTGCAATCTGAGAAGTTAGACAACGTATTACATCAACAGAAAGTGGAGCTTTTTAATGTTACTCGATCTTAAGTTTTAGGTGTATGTTTTGTAGATCATTGTTTGTTCCTTTTCTTTGGCCATTGTGTTGTCTGTCCTTCGATGTAGGGATTCCAATTACCCCTTTGTATCTTCAAACTCTTCTTAATGTATTGGAGGCACAGATTCTAGCACCTTCTGTTGAGACTATTCAGAATGAATTCAAAATGGGAAAGTTTCAAAGGATTTGTGCATACTAGGTGTTGTGACTGCAGGTTTATCAGAGGCCTTGCATCTCATTGACAATTCACAACAGGAAGTTGCTGCATGCAATAAATAGGTGGCATCAGAGATAAATATAGATGGAACATTTCACATATGGTCCTATATGCTAATCTTTAATCCATTAAAATAAGACTTGTGGTCAGCTCGCATCTCTGGAACAGTAAAAGCTACAACAAAATCAGTTGACATACTGCAGACAGAAATTTTTAAAGGAATTCCAATTGGCCCTGTGGTTTCAAAGAAGGCCAAAATCAGACAACACCCTCTGGATCCTTTTTGTATTTTCAATCGACAAAATGAAAAGATTAATTATTACAGAACCATCCAATGAACATTCCTACAAAGTTTTGATTCAATTGACCCAGTGGTTTCAGAGAAGATTAAAAACCTACAACAACTTTTTGACAGCTTTGGGGCTCGTTTCATTTGTGTACTTGCAATCAATAAGAAAAGCACAAACTTTAGAGAGGACCATCCAATGAACATGCTTAGCAAATTTGGTTCCAGTGGGCTAAATGGTTTCAGAGAAGATTAAAAACAGAAAACACCATTTTTGACCCTTTGGGCCTCTTGTTTCTTTTGTACACTTTCGATCAGCAACAAAAACCCATAAACTTTTAAGAGGACCATCCAATGATCCTTCACACAAAATTTGGTTGCAATTAATTGGCCCTGTGGAATCGGAGAAGAAGATTAAAATGTAAAAGTTTACGGAAGATGACAATGATGATACCAAGTGATGACAATACCTCACATAGAAAAAAAGTCAAAGAAAATTATTATCTACACTACAAATGCAGCAGGCAACTAATGGAAACCTTGATGGAAAAAAACAATATTGTTATTTAAACTCATTTATTTTATTTCAAAAAGCATCTCTACAGTACAAATAATATGTAGATATTGTATGAAACATTATATAAATAACACATAGCCGAGAAGGTGGTAGAGCAGATTGCTACCCCTAAAATTTCATTGTCAACCGAGACGAAATTCATTGTCAACCGAGGCGAAGCCCAGGTTGACAATGAAATTTCTAGGGGTAACAATCTGCTCTACCACCCTCTCAGCTATGTGTTATTTGTTTTATTATACTGAATGTTCTTTTTTCCTGGTTTCATTCTTTTTTATGATTTTGATGCCCTGAATTGCTGTTGTCTTTAAATGTGTTAAACTGTGATATCGATGATGTGTAATAAATAAGATTACATACATTTTTTGTATTTGTTAATATTTTTCTGCCATGTTGGTGTATGTTTTATACAGATGGGCGTTCTTAAATGAAAAGTGAGTAATATAATAAACTTATTATTCCCCGAATATCTAGTTAGTAAGTGTTTTATTACACCGAAAGAGACGTCAGATGCAAAATGATGGCTGAAGGTAAAATAATTGATGTGGCAGTAAAAAAGACAAATCATTCAATACATTTGCCAAAACAAAGTCATCAGACAAAAAGTCAGGAATTTCCGGAACATTTTAAATCGCGCAATTGACTCAGACATAAAAGTTTTAAATCGAGAGGGTGATCGACTAAATTATCACACTCTGCCATGTGAGATTAAATTGGTACATGCTCCTTAACCAATGAGAAGACAGGAAATTTACATGAAGTATAATAAAATCAAATGACTAGCCTTAACCATTGTATTACAGTAGTCCTCCCCCTTATAAAGCCTCACCCACCAAAGACCACCCCTCTTATAAAGCCACACCACTAAAGACCACCTTTCTTATAAAGTCACACCCACCAAAGAGCACCTCTCTTATCAGACAGCTTTCAGATGCAATGAGGTAGTAAAATACAATTAAAGTGTTCCCTTCAACAGAGGCCACCTCTCTTAAAAATGCTCCTTTTTTTCACTGCAAAAAAGAGGGAGTGTGGTGGGGGGTGGTGGGATGTGTGTTTGTGGTGTCCTCATCAAAGGGAGACTACTATAACACAAATACGCAGCAGATTGAATTAAATAAAATATGTATTGCTTTGATTTTCATATTTGCGACAATTATTGTATGTCCTATATAATAAGTGTGCAAAAATACAAAATTGAAATAAAATATTCTATAGTTATAGAGAAGTTAGTATAAAAATACAGTGTTTTATAGCAAACTAAAGTATTTGATTTATTTTGTTTGTATATAAAAATATAGGAAATTTTATGCATATTTATCTAAGATTCTAATATGACGTCCCTCTTTTGCTTTGTAAAGAAACCAGCGATGTATTCCGTCGTAAATTATCATTGGCACATGTGCGGTCCACACATTTAAGCCAGGTGATAAAATGGCACAATAAATTATTTACTTTGTTTCTAGTGTTTTAATAACATCTATATTCACTAAAAGTAATCAACATATGCAAAAATTAATAAATATGCATGTGATGTGTAATTAAAACATGCACAAACAATATTACTGTTACAGCTGTTCCATCATTAAGACTTTCCTTGTCATAAAAGCACATGTGGATGAGTTGTCGTCTGCTCAAATTTGGCAGTGTGAAAGATAGAACAGCCAACATGCACCGCATAAATTGTGTGCAACATTGCCAGCAAGCGTAAATATAAATTACCGTCTTTCTTATCAAAGTGTACTACTGAATTTGTCCTGTTAGACATATCAGAATCGAAATAATTAATGGAAAATAAGGGTAATAACAAAATTACCGAACTCCGAACAATCTTACAAAGGGAAAGTCAAAACTCATAACTATATAAACAGACAAAATCAGTCAACAACCGGAAAACTGTGAAAACCGTAATGACCCCGACTTGGTACAGGCATTTCTAAAGAAATGGTGGGTTGAATCAGATTTTAAAGTGCCAAACCTCCCGCTTTCATTACGGCTCAAAGGTTCCGGCTGTCACTATAACAGTATTTATAACAATACTGGAACAATACTGTGCTTTGAGTTTTAACATGGGTTGGCAAGATATTAGTAAATTTTAACAGTCACTTCTGCTCAGCATATAAAACTAAGACCCTGCCAACCCATGTTAAACCTCACAACACAGTATGGCTTCAAGGAATTATTTCTTAATTTTAAATTCACTTGGATTTTAATGCTATTACCATAATACACAAGATCAATGGTCGTAAAAATTTAAACTGAGAGTACAAGTTGATTACACCTCACCCAGAGTTAGTTGTTTACCTGGTTATCTATCAGTGAATGGAGAATAATAGGTTCTTATACATGTGGAGCACAGCATAATTAGGGCAAAAGACGTAGAA
This sequence comes from Bathymodiolus septemdierum, assembly GCA_963383655.1. Taxonomy (NCBI): domain Eukaryota; kingdom Metazoa; phylum Mollusca; class Bivalvia; order Mytilida; family Modiolidae; genus Bathymodiolus; species Bathymodiolus septemdierum. Next base: position 38,068,475 of record OY726524.1, on the reverse strand, counting down.
TTTCACACACAAGTGCAAGCTATCCTAATCTTCAATTCTTTGGGATATTATCAATGGTGATGTCAAATCATTTATGTCATTTATTACAGTCACAACTGTGACATGGAACAATCGATATGCATGATTGGATACTTTCCCATGGGAAACGTCTTCTTATAGAAAAGCTTAATTTACAGAAGAATAGTTGGTCTGGTTTATGGTGTTTAATGCCACTTTCAACAATATTTCAGTTATATCATGTTCAATTTTATTGGTGGAAGAAACCGGAGGACCCAGAGAAAACAACAAATCTGTTGCAAGTCACTGACAAACTTGATTATATAATGTTGTATCGAGTACACCCTGCAATGAGTGGGATTCGAACTTTGAACATATCTCATTAATAGTTGTGGTTTCTAACAAACTCTGTATTGTATCTATGTATGAAATCTTGTATACAAATTCATTTTGTTAATCAAAACAAAAAGGAAATCAACAAATATTTTTAGAAAAAAAAAATTCAACAAAAATGTTAATGTTTCAACCCTCAAACCATAATTTACAATCACTATTACATAGTATTTTAAGTAGCTCTATAAGAGAACATTATTAGATATCAACAGTCAATCCATACACCTACAAAAATCTGTTGGACAAGTGAGTTTTAAAGAACATAGTTCACTTGTATTAATTTATATCTTTAAAAAAAACTTAATTGTATCAATTTTTATCGATAAATTATTCTCGCTGAGGGATATTGTTAAATATAGATTATTATATGGCATTTTTCATATCATACCTTTATCACCCCTCGGTCATGATATCAGCCTGAGAGCAGATAGGCTCAAGGGGTGATATATGAACGAGGGCTGAAAAAGGGTATGATATGAAAAATGACATGTTATGATATGTTAATTATATACTTCAACAGAGGAAATAACTGATTTGTACCAAAATGTTTAGTCATTTCTGGCTAGAATTAAATACATACAAAAATGTAGTTGTTGAACAAGAAATTTATTGCTTTAATATGAAAATCCAATAAATGCAATTTTTCTAAGCACCTTCAATATCATAAGAGAGAAAACTGGCAGTTAATAATTTTCTGTGCAAATATTCAATAAAACTGTTTGTAAACACAGTTTACCGGAAATTCACGAAGTGAACTTACGAACATTGATGGAAAGGCATGTAATAACATTCCGGAAGCAGTTAATAAACTTGCTTTATCAGACCGCTTGGGCCAGTTTTGTGAAAGTGGGTGAAATAAACATGATTCCTCTTATTACTCTAAACAAAACTCAAAAGTTTTATCACAGGGTAAAATTTTAGCTATATTATCTACAAGTATATGATAATGGAAATTATCGGTCAACATGACTTCAAACACATTTTGATGTTGCCTATCAAAACAATAATGAAGTTTTGAAGGTCTTGACATATATTCTCACAGATTCTCTACAATGTTAGTGATAATAACTGTATCTCCCTTCATAATTGTCGTTATTCTATATATATTTTTAGAAATAAGACTTTACTCATATTAATTTACATATTAGAAAAGAATTAAATCTAATATGAAACAACTAAAGAAGAACACAAAGGGAAAGAAAACAGTTATTGTATCAAATACACAAAGCTACTATCGTAATTATCATCAAGAAGATTTGATATCAGATCTAATTTTCCATGCGCCTATTAAATATCTAATTCTAATTAATATAAGATCTCTTCCCATCTGTAACCAGCTCCATACTGGAATCATCTTAGAACCTTAAAAACAAAGAATATTAATGTAAGTTTTTAATCAAAAATATATACCCATAAAATGAGAGAAAATATGATGAATATCAAGTAAGCAACTTATATACATATTTCAGGTGTTATGCTTATGGTGTTTAACACCACTTTCAACAATATTTTAGCTAGATCATGCATGATGGTCAGTTTTATTGGAGGAGGAAACCGGAGTAACCATAGAAAACCACTGGCCTGCCACAAGTCACTGTCAAACTTTATCACATAATGTTGTATCAAGTACACCTTGTCTTGAGTGGGATTCGATCTAACAACATTAGTGGTGATAGACACTAATTGCACAGGTAGTTGTAACATCAACTACCATACAATCATGATCACAACATTCCCAATATTTCAGCATCAAGAAAGAACATCGTGTCAAATAAATAATCTTATATCTACATTTACATCCACAAGTGTGACTCCCCCACTCCAGAATTTACTTCTGTGGAGCCTGGTGCAATGTTACCACCACCATCACCCCCTAATTAAAGTCAAACAATTATTATGATAGCATCCTCTAAAAAAAGTTAAGTCATTTGCATATAGAAGAACATCGTCGGTAACCCACGGTTGATTCCGATACGTTCCTCTCTCTCCATCACCCATGGGTCTAATCGCTTGTAAACATTCGTTTTCATGAATATTCAAAGTTTCGAATTAACCAATCAAAATCACGTTTATGAAAGTGAAACTCTTTGGTATCGGAGGTAAAAATCGTTCTGTCAGTAATGTATGTGCCCATGAAAATGTGTGGATGAAGTGTAGTGCTGTATAGAAACAATGAGTCAACTTGTAAAAGTCCCTCAATTCTTTCACTCCAAATTTTTGCAACAGGTCTGACATTTTTAACTTTTAACCAAACTTATTATGAAAGGAACGATTTGATTGGTTGAATCGCATTTGAAGTTTGTAATGCGAAAACTGATGAATTATTCATGAGTACGAATGTTTACAAGTGATTTGACCCGCGGGTGATGGGGAGCCGAGGAATGTATCGGAATCAACCGTGGGTTACCGACGATGGTAGAAGAAAAATATATAATTTTTTCGTGTGAAAAATGTACCTGTTTCTATGTCGTGGCTGGTTCAATATTGCCAGTCTAAGACTACTCTTATTTTGAGTGAAAAGAACAGTGACATTGTGAAATGACAAATTCATTATTTTCCAGAAAAATTCTGATGATAAAAAAAAACACTGAACGACATGTGAACATCAAGAACATCTAATTTAGGAAACAGTTTCAAACTACTTCTATTATGGCTATGGTGTTTAAGGCCACTTTCAACAAATTTTAGTTTTATTATATAGTTATACAAATTTTCCTATTAATTTCAATTATTCTTGTATTTGCACGCCAACTATCGTCATTTTCGGAAAGTACTGATTTCTTCCGAAATTGGTCTTAAATTTATTGCATCATTTGTCGTTTGGTAAATAAAAATGGCGGAAGATGATATCTAGTTCAAATATAATATAATAATATACACAATATTTATATAAATATGCTTTAGGCATAAAATATTTATTACTATATAATAAAAGGGTTTTTGCATGAATATTGGAGAATATTGTCCGTCGCAATATATCATATTGTGCTCACAAGCTTGTGCAATATGATATACTGCTCAGGACAATATTCACCAATATTCATGCCATAACCCTATAATATATTGGCAGTAAGTTCTATTAGTGAAGGGGACCGGAGTACCCGGAGAAAACCACCAACCTGCTGCAAGACGCTGACAAAAGTTTATCATATAATGTATCAATTACACCTCGCCATGAGCAGGATTCGAACTCACATCTTTAGTGGTGATAGGCACTGATATTAGAGAATTTTGATAGTGTGATACAGTGGTAAATAACCACATCACAGAGGATATTATTATAATTTTCATGTGATAAAAAGCAATAATATTGTTATACATTTGGTTTTATTTTTTAGAAGTTTTATACAGATTGTTTTCATTGTCATTTACATCAATAAGTCTTTCTTAATTATGACCTCTAAATTTCATGAACCAATTTTAAATTTTTAACTGTGTTTACCTTCAATTTCTTGCCATTTTATTGCTACTTCAGTTACTGGCATACTAAAATATTGAGCTAAATACAACATATCTACATCAAATGCCCTGAAACATAATAAAATATGTGTGTTATCTAATCATTGTATTCATCTTCATTCTTGTTCCAGATAATATAATAATTATGTTTACATTGACGGAAAATATATAATTTATAAACCGGCAGAAAAGCGAGCCGCTGGTGAGCTTTTTTGGCATGTTTCACAGTGAGTGCAAGTAAATTTTATATTTACAGACTGTAAATGTACATGTATATTGTATTAATCCTGAAATGCCAAATTGTCTAAAAAGAGAAGAAACAAATGTCGTTCTAGTCGTTTTTTTGTAAGTGTCCTCTGTGAAGTCAGCGCTTATACTGTCAGTCATCAACTTTAGCAGTGGTCCGGTGGCCCACGGCCAGTGAAAATTGATTCGGACCAGTGACTTTTGCCAAATTTTTTCAATAGAATCTATATAAATATTTCTAATTTTGAAGTTTTCGGGCCAGTAAATTCGAAAGTCTAATTTCGAAGACTGTACTGTTACAGTTTCTTATTGTCGCTCAACATGAATCAGGTACCAGAAAAACTAATTTTGGTCAGTGACCGTATATAACAAATATCTATCCAATCAATATAATTTTACTGCTCAAATAGAACAAGAGTATGAATAAAACTGGTATTCTAATGCAATTATAATGTAACGCCTATTTTCATTGGCTATCGAGAGCTGTCAAATCTGCAGTTGACATGCCTGAAGGAATGTTATATTCCTACGCCGAATGCACTTGTTTAAAAACAATATGGCTGACCCAGATATTTCCGACTATGAATTTGACGCTTACGACCTATTATTGATGCCGATCATCATTCCACAGTTTGACAATTGATGCTGTGAAATTTTCAAATACAATAAGTTAACTCCATTCTAATGCAATACTGAACATAAAAATGTATTCTTGCATTTCCCTGGGTCTAAAAATCACAAAAAATAAAATTCCGTGAAATATTGTTGAACGACTTTGGCATATAAACAACGTGACGTAATATGAAGACTTCCAGTTTAAAAAGTAAAGATCAGACATTATTTGTCTTCGTGTACGCTTCAGTTTTGATAGAATTTAGCTAAAATAAGCTTTCAAGGTAGGCATTTTAATTATTTTTGTGAATTGTTGTACATATATATGACATGTAGGATTTCACATTTTCAAGATGGCGGATCCTTCCAGCTGAACCCCTAATTCTAAAAATATCTCATATTTTGAAAATTTGAAAAGTGCATATATTTCGTCATTTATTTGTATGTTTTCAAACTAGTGTGTACACGCTGGGAGAATTTCATAAGAATAGGAATAACAGTACTGTATTTGAAGAGTTGTCGTTGTCAATTATGGATTTGACGAACTATTTTTTTAGCGGAAGGAATTTGAAAAGTGCATATATATTTCGTCATTTATTTGTATGTTTTCAAACTAGTGTGCACGTGGAAGAATTTCATAAGAATAGGAATAACAGTACTGTAATTGAAGAGTTGTCAGTGTCAATAGTGAATTTGATGGTTGCAAATATCCGTTTTACTGGCTCCGCTTCACGACGCCAGTAAAACTGCATTTGCGATCGTCAAATCCACCATTGATACCGACAACTCTTCAAATACAGTACTGTTATTCCTTAATTGTATTCTTGCTGAAAATTGCAAGTCCAGTTCTCTCAAACTTTAACTACATATATTTTATCCATCTCCCTGAGTGAATATTTCGACAGTCTCAGACAAATAAATTTAGTGAGTGTGTAATTGTTGTTAAATAATGATGATGAAGTCTCCTTTGTACAAGACCAACATGCATAGTTGGATTTCATAGTGCTAGAAACCTGACACAAACAGTCCAAAGGTAGATATGTCTCTCCACTCAGATACATTATCTTGATTACGAGCTGATCATCCTTTGTTCTTACTCCTTAATGCTGGTGACTTAGGCTAGAAACAGTCAAAAACTAATTCTTTGATTTGACATAACCAGGGATCGAACTATCGATCTATACCACTTCAGGTGAGCATGCTAACCATTACACCACCCAAACAGTTCTAATTTACAGTTAAACCTGTATTAAGAGGTTACCTTTGGGACAAAGAAAAAGTAGCCTTATAAGACAGGTGACCTCTTAAAAGAGGTTCAATTCATATGAAATTTTCTATAACAGGATAGGAAAAAGGTGACCCTTTAATACAGGTGGCTGCATGGGCAGGTTTGACTGTATTCAACCTACCATCTTTCAACATGTAAATTTGAAAATAATAAAATAGCTGCTTCTCTGGTGACTAATTTAAATCCACACTGAGTGTCCTTGATACCTCTGACACATAAAAACCATACAACAAAATGAAATCCTTTCATCAAAATTGTACGGAAAAAAGATCTCTGAAAAGAAACAAATAAAATATTCTAATAACATTGTTTCCCTGTTCGTTGTTCTGATGGAAATCATGTATTCTAAGTTGGAAACGTTATCTGTCAAAGAAGTGACATCACATGGATTAGAATGTGTGAAAATAATATAAATTGGCTATTTTTTGGTTCATCTTTACCTCCGGTTGTTTGTAGGAGGGCTCATGTCTTATTTACATTATATATAGTGGTGTCCAAGATATATTGTGTTGTGTTTTTGTTTTGTTTTTCTTCATCTTGTGTACCCTATGCTGCCGGTTTCTCTGGATGGATTTCCCCATTTTTAATTGCCCCTTCGGTGTTCTCTTAACGTTTTTTTCTCTCTCGACTATATCATGGTGAAAAAAATCATAGTAGACAGAAAATGATTATCCTCATTTTATACTTGTAACATGCCAGCATGCTAAAATGGAACAAATTCCTTAATGTTACGACTCTTGAGTTTGAACAATGTCTGCTAGTATGTAGAGGTCAAGCCCGGTAACATTTTTGCCAATATTCTTCAGCGGTTTTAGAGAAGAAATTCATAAAGCATGTTTCCATAATAGTTCTATTTTGATGTAAGTTCAACAGCAAATATAATATAAAACTGACCACCATGATTTAACTGAAATATTGTTGAAAGTGGCATTAAACACCATAAACCAAACAAACTTAAAAAAATCAATCAGGCAGAATGGCAGAGTAATTGTCAGAATGAATACATTTTATGTACCTGTGCTATAGAATCCTTCTCTAAATGAGCTCTAGATCCACATACAATTGCTAAATTGTCAGAATTTTTCTTCATTCGTTTCATCTCGATTTCTAACTTATTATAATCACTGAATTGACTGGCACCATCAGCATCAGCAAATAATATTAGTTTACCTCTGGCTACAAACATACCCTGTAATACAAAGAAAATCTATATCTACAAACATACCCTTATATAATACAAAGAAAATATATCTTAAATATACCCCTGACTACAAACATACCCTATAATTCAAAGAAAATTTATCATAAATATACCCCTGACTACCAACATACCCTACAATTCAAATAAAAATTATATCAACTTCACTATCTGGAAATTTGCCATTTGTATCCCTATGGGTTATTAATCTACAGTGAAAGTTATTCTTTTAAATTCTTGAGAATTTTTTTTAATTCATTAGAGACAAAATACATCTTATTTTTCTAAAATCATTTATATTGTTATTAACCATTCAGTGGTACAATAAGAACAAATATGTTAATGTATTGTTTAAATAACAGAATGGGTGCTTAATGATCTTTATAAACATGCTAAAATGGAAGATCCAAATACATAAAACATTTTGAAGAAAAACCTAGCTTCTTTCTTAATACAAAAAACTATCTCTGATCAAATTTGCTATTTAAGAGTTTAAAAGTGCATTCTGTGATTTCTATAAAACAACATAAAATCATTTGTTTGAAACGATGTATACAATAATACACTGACAAATATAGTGTAATATAGTTCAAATTTTGGTGTACAAAAAGAGTGTAACCTACAAATGTAATTATTATTAAAACTAAGGTTCTCCTTCCTCCTGGCATATGTGACCTTGCCATATTTTGGCGATCCTGTTTAGGCTCTTTGGTTTTCTTGCAACTAAAACACTTTTAATTATTTGGTTTTCCAACCTTTTGACTTTGAGCGTACCTGTTGAAGGTTATTCCAGACTGAGCGTACCTGTTGAAGGTTATTCCAGACTGAGCGTACCTGTTGAAGGTTATTCCAGACTGAGTATACCTGTTGAAGGTTATTCCATACTGAGCGTACCTGTTGAAGGTTATTCCAGACTGAGCGTATCTGTTGAAGGTTATTCCAGACTGAGCGTACATGTTGAAGGTTATTCCAGACTGAGCGTAGCGTACCTGTTGAAGGCTATTCCAGACTGAGCGTACCTGTTGAAGATTATTCCAGACTGAGCGTACCTGTTGAAGGTTATTCTAGACTGAGCATACCTGTTGAGGGTTATTCCAGAACTGTGTCATGCTCACTAAATTTGATATCTATGTTTTTATTCATTAGGTATTGAAATGGTGAATCAGAAGAAAAAAAAACTTTTCTCCTTCCCATAAATTATGATAATTGTGTCCAAATTTTTTATTTAAGGAAAAAAGGAACAGAAAATTTGGATCTGCAGATCTCAAATAAGCAGTAATTTGTCTAATCCTGTCATGTTTCCTTTGTTCCAAGATAGACCACTGAGTACAAGATTAACTGTAATATTCCAGCTAAGTATGATGAACTTGTATATCTGTATGTTTTACATGTATGTAAAAGTACAAACCAGTCTAACAGCTCCTCCTTTGCCTCTGTTTTTCTCTAATGTTAAAACTCTCACTTTGTCCACTCCATATCGTTCTGAATATATGTGTCCTGTCTAAAATCAAACCAATGTCAAAATTATATAGTGCAAACTTGGAAAAATACATCACACAAAATAATGACAGAATAGGTATGGAGCTTAAAACATTTCAATAATAAAACTTAGAGAAATGAATCATATTATTAATTCTTGCTTTGCCATACATTTAATTATCACTGTCTTAAGTCTGGTTTGTTTACATGTAACTCATGACTTAAGTAAGAATATATTGGTCAGTCCAAATCTAGGGATAACAGTGGGAATTGGGCCAGTACAAATTAGGGGATAACACTGGAAATGTGGTCAGTCCAAATTAGGGGATAACATTGGAAATTTGGTCAGTCCAAATTAGAGGATAACATTGCAGTCCAAATTAGGGGTTACATTGGAAATTTGTTCAATCCAAATTAGGGGGCCAGACTGGGAATTTGGTCAGTTTAAATTAGGGATTAACACTGGGAATTTGGTCAGCCAAATTAGGGGTTAACACTGTGAAATTGATCAGTCAAAATTAGGGGTCAGTTTAAATTATCTAAAGGGTTGCATCTAGGACTTTGTGAAAATTTGTCAAACATGTACCCTTTGTAATGAAAGACAGGGAAAATTTATTGAAGATTTCTGTACACAAAGGAGAAGTTGATGTACTCAATATGCCTTTTCAAATTAAAGAGGCCTTTTCATAATGCCCCATTCCTCCTAGATGCAACTCTGGATTCTTGCCATGAATATAGCTGAACTACTGCTCACTTGATATGAAACAACAATAAATTAATTTTAAAGCAGCCATTTTGAAATAAAAATAGAACCTGTATTTTTATTTCTTGACTGGCTTACCTGTGTTGTTTTATCTGTACTACCATCATCTACAATGATGATCTCATAGGTAAACGATGGTGAATTTGTCTGAAAAAAAAATCAAAATACATTCCATCATAATAAATACCAGAAATTTTAAGAGACAAACCATATAAAACCTTATTTGGGAAGATATTGTGACATTTTTGACATTTACTTCACTGAGTTTGGCGCTGATATGAAAACTGTTTTACCTGTTTTGTTCAAGTATTGTTGTAAATACTGTTATAGTGACAGCCGGAAACTTTGAGCCGTAATGAAAGGGGGAGGTTTGGCGCTTTAAAATCTGATTCAACCCACCATTTCTTTAGAAATGCCTGTACCAAGTCAGGGTCATTACGGTTTTCACAGTTTTCCGGTTTGTTGACTGATTTTGTCTGTTTATATACTTATGAGTTTTGACTTTCCCTTTGTTAGATTGTTCGGAGTTCGGTAATTTTGTTATTACCCATATTTTCTAATATATATATATTTGCTTTCAGTATGCTACTAGGGGCTGTCATGGTCGTGATCGTATGGTAGTTAAATTTACTACCTGTGCAATCAGTACCTATCACCACTAACGTTGTGAGTTCGAACCCCGTTCAGGCGAGGCATACTCGATACAGCATTATGCGATAAAGTTTGTCAGTGACTTGCGACAGGTTGGTGGTTTTCTCAGGGTACTCCGGTTTCCTCCACCAATAAAACTGACAGCTGCGATAACTGAAATATTGTTGAAAGTGGCAATAAACACCATAAACCAAACCAATCAGTATGCTACTACCGTAAATCGGGAAATTTTGGTCATGGTTTTATTTAAATACGAAGTGCCAAAATTAAACACACCAAAATATGTCACACTGCAAAAATTAACCACCAAAATTGAACACTGCCTTAATTTCTTTTTATATTTATATTCCCTAATTTGTACCTTTTTGTCTTACTTCTTTCCTAAGTAAAACTTTGTCAATTACCGCTATACATGTATATACACACACAAGTCAAACTGAAAAGTGTTCACGATGTGAAATCGTTGGCTTGGATGACAAGAGAGAAATTACAGGTAAATAAAGTACATTGATAAAAACCATGCAATACCAATACAATTTATTCAATCCAAAAAATGTCAAATATCCTTAAAATGACAATTACCTATAGAAAATAGAAAGATCAATAAACACGTAATTAGTGTCTTATCGGTTTTATTTATTATGTATAATTGTTGTGTAAACAAATGCATGTACTGACCGTTATAATAAGACTGTTTACCTGTAAAAGCGATGATTAATACCAGTGCAAAATTATTATTTGTTGTTTTTATATTAAATGCATTTTACTTTATGCTGCTTAAATATTTGAAAACCTAGTTTTAATAAATATCACAATTTATCCATAATCGATTTGGTTTTTAGTACATCAAAATATCCGGTAAGTAACAGTAAAAACATAGTATTGCTGGTTGAAATGAGAACGCTTCCATTTACGTTCTGAATTAACTGACAAAAAAATTAAACACATGGGAACCAAAAGTGGCCAAAATTAAACACACTAGAAACGAAAATGGCAAAAATTTCACACCAAAATAAAACAACCCTCTTTTTGAGAAAAAAGGCCAAAATTAACCTACACCAAAATTTTCCGATTTACGGTATAAGGTTCTTACACATCAAAACAATCCATCAATATGAAATTCTTTTTTTAAAGTGAATGAGTTGGCGATTGTTGTTGAATGCTAAATGAGTGATTTCTCAGCAATATCATGGGGAGAACAAGTTACATTCAATGAGATGATGATGACTGCTTTGTACTAGACCAACACGTTGGTATTTTATAGTGCTAGTTCATTGAAACAACAGTCCACAATTAAATGTGTTACTCTACTTGAAGAACCATGTCTTTGCTCTTACTCCTAAATGATGTGTGATTCATGGAGAACCTACAAATACTAATTTTCATAGTCTTTATTTGACCCGAACTCGAACCCACTATCTACCACACTTGACATGAATTGAACATGTTAACCACTGATACGATCAGTTTGCTACGTCCTAGAACATTTTACCAATCTTACAGTACATTTTTCAGTGGACTAAGACAAAATTTACCCATCAGCTTTTGTGTATTACTATTATGACATATTAGCATACTAGCAGTACATTGTAACTTGAGTACAAAATCTTACTTGTTTTTTCTCCAGATATTCCAAAGCTTCATCCATCATTTTAGGCACTAGAAAGTAAAGACAAATGCAATTAACATATTGAAGTATTTGTTTATAAATGCTTTATTCAGCAAATAGCCAGATTCACATCTAGACATTTCAATGTCTACCAATGATGAAAATAAATTGTTTTTGGCATAGCAATATGTAAGTATAGGGTGAACAGTAAATGTGTACCCTTTCATACTATGGTAAATTGTTTAAAAAAAAAAAAATAGTTACTTCCCTTTGGTTGAAATTTGACAATTGAATTACTTTGAATTCTCATCACTATGAAATAAAAATCTGGCGAAATTTTGGGAAGTTTTTTTGACACTGAATATAAATCATCATCAACATTAAGTTAAAAAAAAAGCATAATTTTCAGACATAATTACACTTAATTATTACATAGATGAACATGAAATACTGATATTTCCTAGCGAAATAAAAACCAGTATTTCATACATTATAACATTAAACAAAGATGTAAAATCTGGGTAATAAATGTATAACCTAATCTTGCATACCTAATATCGAAAATAAATAAAATCACTTGAAACAGAACGACAGCAATTCAGTCATGTGCTAATGTGTATTCCTGAATAAACTGTGTATTTCAGATACTCGTGATTTATTTTCATTATTTGGAATGCAAGAGTCGTCGTACAATAATATAAATCTCACATCTTTCCTCTTCATTGTAAGCAGGAACAATCACAGATAAATCTACACTTGGAGGGTCATGGATGCTAGGGAATTCTAGTTTCTCTCCTTTCTCTGGATTCAGATAGACCTTTTCACTGTCATATCGACTAAGGTTAGGATATGCTTCACTGCTAACAAATAACATGACCAAAGCCTGCAAAAAAACAAAACACAATCAAATAAGTCATAAAACACGACTCTGTCTATGCTTCTTTTAAATATCAGAAAGGTGGAAGTGGGGGGTGAGGCATCTGCAAGAAATTATAATTAATTGACTTGGGCTTAATTGAAATCTTTGTTTTGCGACCCCTTTAAAATTATATTTTTCTTTCTAATTACTGTTTTGGGGCATTTCTGCTACCACAGGGCCGGATGTATGCCCTTATCGGTGTAAAAGTGACAAGGAATTCTTTGTTTTTTTCGTAGACTTCTACATACTATGATAATTAAACAATATCAACTTATTTAAAAAAACTACATTACATTTATAAATGAAACTCCAAAATTATATTTCATTCAAACTTAAAATATACCAGAATATGTCACAACATAATAATTACACTCTGTTGAACATTGCTTTGATTTTAATTTGCACAGGCTTCTTCAATAAAAAATTGAATATTTTAGGAGATATCTCAAATTGGTGCAGGAACCAGGAAAGGACAAAGAATTTGATTTTTAATTTTCTAATAATTTCTAAAAGGTATTTAAACCTTCTGAAAAAAATCACAGGATAATCTTATAGCAAATAGAAAATTCACAAGTTACTACAACATTCCTGCTCATCTTTATATGCATTGATAATGAAGATACATGCATACTAAAAATTACATCAACAGGTATTTTCTTGATAAAATTTCAGATTCCAGTGCTACAAATGTATGATCATCAGACAACTTTTTGAAATGTCTGAAGTGGACAACTGTTTGGTAGGTCTATTTCCTGTATTTCCATCTTATACAAAGCCAGGCCTCGACATTAACGTTTGTTCGATACCAGTGAAAACTGACGTCGGACAAATAGATCTTGTATCACGGTTGTCCGATTGGACAAGTGAAAAAATGACTATCCTACATGTACTTTTTGAAGGTTATTTTCTATGATAAAAATGTGTTGCTTTGTCATTTTTACAGACTTAAACTTCGCAAATAATAATTTTAATATGCTTAAAAATATTGGTTTTCATTGAAATACACTATCCTAATTACAACGATGAACCAAGACATTTTCCCAACATATACTTGATCCGTATCTTTTCAGCGATTTCATTAGACGATAACTGGCATTAAGTAATTATAATGAAATAAAAATAGATTTGTTTGTAGTGTTTCCTTCCCCTACACACTAATTCCCTGGAAACGTAATTACCATACCCATTGGCATGGATCTATGATATTCCCTGATCTTAGAAAGTACGGATATACAACAAGCGGCGGAGCTCAATTCAATCAAAAATGTTAAGTCGTCTGATGTTAATTTCCATTGAGGGACATTCAGCAGGGCTCACCACAAATAGTAAAAACAGGGTGACATGACTTCTTTCTCTCTTGACTTAAGGGCGAAGTGAGGGAAAATCTGGGAGACTTCCGAAAATCGATCCGAATTTTAACGTTTCTTTCCCCGCTACCGCATGTTCCCCTACCTTTCACAAAAACGAACAATGATCTTAAAAGGATGCAGTTAACGAGTTTGGAATAAAATATTGAACATCAAACCCTATATGGGTCACATTTCAGGAACATGGGAGCTCCTTTATGTGAATATTGAAGAAAAAGTATGATTATTGGTGAAAAAAATACGGACTTGAAAAGACTGACATGGAGACTAAAACTTTGCTTTTTGACAGAAATTGAGCAACTTCATTGAAACCAAGGCGAAGAAGTCGCCCACTTCGCCTGGTTTGGTGAGCCCTGCATTCAGTAGTTGATTTTGATACACAATCTGCATTCAATAGATGGCGAACAACGACGTTCAAAGCATCCTGGATTCAATCCACATTATACGATTACCGCTTAAAACCAAACTTAGAAATTGATGATTGACATTCATACCATGATGTTAATTTGTCGACTAAAAAGGTCATAATCATAATGTCTGTTAGTATTAATGATGACAGGACGAGATAATGTTTGCGAGACAATAACCAAAACATCTTACAGAAATTGCTGATAATTCTAACATGACCTCACTCTTTCCCTTTGATAAAAAAAACCCGAATTATTTCTTCGTATTATCTCATTAGCACATGTGCCAATGAATGTGACTGACGTTTCCACTGGCAGCATAAATTGTGACCCGAATAATGCCGATAGAGGGCACAGTATTATTCAAGTTACATAAATTGTGTGCGACATTTTCCGCAAGCGTATGCTTAAATTACCATCTTCCAATCAAAGTATTCTACCGCATTTGTATTCTTAGACATATCAGAATCAAAATAAATCATGGCAGCCAGAATGTGTTTTGAGTTTTAACATGCATTGGCAGATATTAGTAAATTTTATACCTCGCTTCTGGCTCGGGTTAAAATACTAATATCCGCCAATCCATGTTAAAACTCCCGACACATTCTGGCTTCCATGATTTATTTCTTAATCATTCTCTGGTTTTTATAATTTTTATTAATCTTTTTGGACAACTAAAAGATTGAGTCAAACAAGTACTTTTTCTAGTTAGTTGTCCGAAGGGACAAGCTAAAAAAAATGTTAATGTAGAGGCCTGAAAGCATAACATTTTATCTAACTTTGAACACCTACATTTTGCATGATCATGTTTCTGAATCTGATGCAATGACAGCTGTCATCCAATCATGTTAACCATATTTTTTTTAAATCTTTCAGATTGAAAAAAGAGAAACTATTCAGATCAATATATATGGGAAAAGAACATGAATTTTCTGGTGACTGACAACAAGATTATACACCGGCTTTGTCGAGAGCGACAGTCGCATTTTTTTTTACCTGATACTTATTCATTTATTTCTGATTTTTCCTTAACATATTTGTGCTAAAAGCCACCTACATCAAAATTGGGAATAATGAAACAATTTATCTCATTTCTTTTTTTCATTAATGCATAATTACCACCAAAATAAGAAGAAAAACAGCAACACATGCTAGAGATAAAACCAACATCATATCCATATTGTCCCGGAAGTTGTTGGTTTTATAAGAAAAATCAAGAGGATGTTTGACAAGAATGTAAAATATAATGAAGCGTTCTTCCGACAGAGATAACAAAAAAGTCAAATCGTTGACTGATAGTTCCGGCTAATGGAGGAATAAAATGCAGAATAATTTTGATATATCCACTGGGTCTTTAGTTTTTGGTTAGTGTGACAAACAGACTGGGTGTTCATTATTTTCTGTAATTACAGATCCATGCTAATTTTATATTGTAGCATTCAAATCATCATACTGTCCATAGGCATAGCTACATACTAACATACACTACAGTCTCGTGCCAAAAGTATTCGCGGAAAATGGCGGACGTCAAGATTGAGTTATCTCGCTTTGGCTATTTTGAACATAGGAAAAAGTAAAATAAGCTAAAACAACTTACCTTTAATACTTCGTAATGTGGCTTTAGATCTTATGCAAGCTAAAACTCGTCTTGGAATGGATTGATACAAGTTCTGAACATATTCAACAGTAAAATTTTGCCAGATGTCAAGAATTGGCGTCAAACAACTGGCCAGAGTTAGTAATTCCTCCCGCACGATATTGCAGAGTTCTCTTAATTCTCTACGAAAAGTTTTCTATGACATTGATATCTGGTGACTGGGCAGGCCATACCATACCATGAATGTTGTTATCATGCTTATACCGCTCCACAATCCTAGCCCTATGGACGAATCCTAGAGGCTAGACATCTTGGGACCTGGACATTTCGGTACTCGGTTCTGGACATCTCGGTACTCGGTACTGGACAGTTCAGGACTTGGATGAGACAATATTCCTTACTGACCACAATTGTTTGGTACTTATTAATTTTCA